>JAAALK010000287.1:54411519-54757348 GCA_019279435.1 Zizania palustris | reverse complement strand
AGGCACGAAGGTGCCCTGAAAATTGCTTATAAACTTCTTCTTCAGCTGCGACCATGAATTGATTGATCCTGGCTTCAAGGACCAGAACCACCTCAATGCCACTCCTTGAAGAGCTAAAGGGAAGCACTTCGCCATGGTGTCTCGAACTCCTCCGCTAGCCTCAATTGCTAGGGCATAAGAACGAACGAACTCTCCGGGATCTTCATCTCCGGCATACTTACAGAGCTTCGAAGTTTTAAATTTTGGATCAAAGCGAACCTTCTGCAGCTCAGGATGCAGCGGAGATTCATTATCGAAGGAGGCGTTCTCTGGGGCTTCGGGATAATCAAGATCGTCGTCTTCGGGCACTTCTGGGATAGTTGGGATGGCTTGAGAACGAAGCCTGCTCGCAGCTTCTTGTCGCCACCTTGCTACCTCAGCTTGAAGGTTGTCCATTTGAGTGGCCATATCTCCAAGATTGTTTTCATCTCCTCCGGAAGGATCTTCCGGGTCTTGAGAACTGGTAGGATCAGTTCGAATCGGGATGGAGGGTGGAGAAGGGACTCCGGGCGGTCAGAGTATGGAAGGGGTTGGCGGAGAAGCTTCGTATGTTCGAGGGATGGAAGCCCCTTCCGGAGTTTGTGGATGGAATGTCGAAGGCCCTCCGACTTCAACTGTGTCGAAGGGTATCTCTCCGGAGATCCGAGAGGACCTCCGAGTGGGATTGCGGGGTGCGCTCCGCTTAGGAGGCATGATGTAAGAAGTTGGTAGAGAACGAAGTTTTTCGGACTAGGTTCCCCACAGACGGCGCCAACTGTTGGCGTAAACGATTACGCTAACAGGTTTTTGTAGATTAGAAACTAACAAACAAAGTGTTTGCGAAGAGAACTGTTCTAAGTCTCCGAAAGGATAATAACTTATAATAGTTCGAATGTGTGTATTGAGTAACTTGTATTCGGTCCCTATTACAGGGTGAAACGGGGGGTATTATAGGCCCAAACATTAAGGAAAAGACCTATTTACCCCTCTATTACAACCGACATAGTGGAAACTATTCGGTACCCTTAATAGGGCTAAAATGGTAAAAGACTAATCTAATGAGAAAGAAGATAAGTCTTCCATCTTAGCTGGCAGAAAAGATCTTGAAAAGCCTTAGTTCGAAGATGTACTCCGAACCAATGCCTATCTTCGTACTTCGAACTTGACTCCAGGTATCTTCGAAGATGAACGTCTGGGAACCTTCGAATCTGCTGTCTGCCTTTATGTTGCTTCGGCAATAACCCCGAAGATGAGATATTTTCCCCCAACAACATTCAACACCTATCGTAGCAGCTTGACCAGTGGCATGATCTTTGGAGTAGATGGTCCTGATCGCATCCTAGTTCTTGACAACTTTGGTCTTAACAAGCGACATATTTATTAGCCTGTTACATAGAACACAAATTTATTAGTCTATTACATATAATAAAAATTTAACAAGTACATATGAAATGCAAGATAGTTCATATTATCGTATAATACAGTTTAGGTTATCATGCTGCATACCTCTACATATTTACTCCAAACATCGTCACTATCAATTGAGAGTCTATGATTTCCCAATCCCAGCCAAACCCACTTTGAGCAAGTATGTTGCTAATAACTTCATAATGTTTGTCAAAGGTTTTTCATCTTGAAGTGATGTTCTCCTTTGTGATATCCACATTGCACTTCTCTTAGACATTTCTGATTGCACCATTGTACACATGTGGCTTCTGATGGGGGAGTGGTCCCGATCTTCCGATAGGTAAGGGATAAACTTGGGTTGGTGGAGAATCTCGACGTTGGCGATCCAAGGCTCCGGTCCGGCAGATCAAAACCTTGCAATCGTTACACCACTGTCTCCGTTGGTTATCAACCACGCAGAACGCGATTGACCTCGCCACGAAGGCTAATTCCTGCAAGCGAACCCAAGAACACAAGCAAGAACAGGAAGGATACAAATCGAATGCCAAATCACAGACAAACGAAGATAAGTTGAGGTTTCACAAACGCCAATGCGGCAGCCAATCGGTCCGGCGCAAGAGGCGATATCTAAACACAACAGTGTAGATGCAACAAAGCAAAACCTAACCCTAGAAGTGGCTGGCGTGAGAATATATAGGGCGGCGGCCTGTGGAAGGAGAACAGACTTGGGCTGTGGGCTAGAAGACGTACAGACTCAAATTATGGCCAACACGGCCCAGTTCTGTCACGCAGTACTGTTTTAAATACACAGGTCGACTCGAGACTCCAAATGATGTGAAACCAACGGCAAAAGATCCGTCTTCTCCTCAGCTTTCCAAAAAGTCCAAGAACGCGCCAATCGGACTTCGTATGAGGAAGTTATGCCCATTTTGGTGAATGGTGGTCGATGTAGTCCGAACCAGCGAATTCTTGACTTCAAATCATCCGTGCGGCTCCGTCTTCAACTCCAACTCTCCTATTCCATCTCCCATGTTCCTAAGCAACAAAATATCACTAGTATTCACTAGCATTCCATCCAAACAAATATAATCAAAGTTGCTAAGGAACGAATTAACCTCATGGTTCAAGCGACGGGCACGGGCGCGTGTGATTGGTCCTTGTAGTTGAATTGTAGGTGGAGGCTCCATGTGTGTATCATGTGCAGTGATGTCCTCATCATCCTCCCCTTCTTGAATTGGAGTCGTCCTCGACTCAAGCTCATCATCATCTCCCAAATAGGGTTTTAAATCTGAAATGTTAAATGTGGGGCTAACCCTAAAAGTTGCAGGCAACTCAAGCTTATATGCATTGTCATTTATCTTCTCAAGCACACGGAAAGGACCATCAGCACGGGGCATCAATTTAGACTTTCGTAAATCAGGAAAATGATCCTTGCGCAAGTGCAACCAAACAAGATTACCTGGTTCAAATGTTATCTCTTTTCTACCCTTACTACCATAAGCACGATATTTCTCATTCATTTTCTCTATGTTTGCTTTAGTAGTTTCATGCATCTTAAGTAATAATTCAGCACGTGTAGTAGCATCAAAATTCAAGTTTTCAGATGGTGGTAATGGCAGCAAATCAATAGGAGCACGCGGATTAAAGCCATAGACCACTTGAAACGGACTTACCTTAGTAGTGGAGTGTACTGACCTATTATATGCAAACTCAATATGAGGTAGAAACTCTTCCCAGAGCTTCAAGTTGGTCTTCAAAACAGCCCTCAACATGGTGGACAATGTGCGGTTGACGACCTCCGTTTGTCCATCCGTTTGGGGGTGACAAGTAGTAGAAAACAACAGCTTCGTCCCCAACTTATGCCACAACGTCCTCCAAAAATGACTTAAGAATTTGGCATCACGATCTGAAACGATGGTATTGGGAACTCCATGCAAGCGTACGACCTCTCTGAAAAACAAATCAGCAACATTTGTAGCATCGTCGCTCTTGTGACAAGGTATAAAATGCGCCATTTTAGAGAAACGATCTACCACCACAAAAATACTATCTCTCCCCCTCCTAGTTCTAGGTAACCCTAACACAAAATCCATAGAAATATCCTCCCAAGGTACACTAGGAACGGGTAGAGGCATATAAAGACCATGTGGGTTTAGTCGGGACTTAGCTTTATTGCAAGTAGCGCATCGTGCCACATAGCGCTCAACATCTCGTCTCATCTTAGGCCAATAGAAGTGGGTGGACAGCACATCTTCAGTTTTCTTTGATCCAAAATGACCCATCAAACCACCACCATGTGCTTCCTGCAATAACAACAAGCGAAGAGAGCTAGCCGGCACACATAACTTGTTGGCACGAAAAAGATATCCATTATTCAGCACATATTTGTTCCAAGCACGGACATCTGTACAATTTGCAAAAGCATCTTTGAAGTCCAAATCAGTAGCATACATGTCCTTCAATGTTTCTAAACCAAAGATCTTATAATCAAGTTGAGAAAGCAATGTATAACGTCTAGACAAAGCATCCGCAATCACATTATCTTTCCCTTTCTTATGCTTAATGATATATGGAAAAGTCTCAATAAATTCTACCCATTTAGCATGTCGTTTATTCAGATTTGCTTGACTACGTATATGCTTCAATGCTTCATGATCGGAATGAATAATAAACTCCTTAGGCAAAAGGTAATGTTGCCAAGTTTCAAGCACACGCACTAAGGCATATAATTCCTTATCATAGGTAGAATAATTCAACTGTGGGCCATGTAATTTCTCACTAAAATAGGCCACGGGTTTACCTCCTTGCAGCAGCACACCTCCTAATCCAAAACCACTAGCATCACATTCTAACTCAAAAGGCTTACCGAAGTCGGGTAACTGAAGTAGAGGTGCATGTGTAAGGCGATCTTTGAGTGTGGCAAAAGCTTGTTCATGTGCTGGCTCCCACGCAAAAGTAATTCCCTTCTTGGTCAACTCATGCAAAGGACCGGCTATGGTGCTGAAATCTTTCACAAAACGCCGGTAGAAACCTGCAAGACCAAGAAAACTACGTACCTGTGTGATAGTTTGGGGTTGTGGCCAGCTGTTGATTGCTTCTACCTTTGCCGCGTCGACCTCAATACCCTGTGAAGTGACAACATAGCCAAGAAACACAACTCGATCCGTGCAAAACGTGCACTTCTCAAGGTTACCAAACATTCTAGCTTCACGGAGGGCAACAAAAACAGCACGTAGGTGTTCAACATGTTCAGTGAGAGACTTGCTATAAACCAAGATATCATCAAAATATACAACCACAAAGCGTCCTATAAAGTGCCGTAGGACTTCATTCATCAAGCGCATGAAGGTACTAGGTGCATTAGTAAGTCCAAAAGGCATGACAAGCCACTCATATAATCCAAACTTTGTTTTAAAAGCAGTTTTCCATTCATCACCTAGTTTCATGCGAATTTGGTGGTAACCACTACGGAGATCGATCTTAGAAAAGATAATGGCACCACTAATCTCATCAAGCATGTCATCCAATCTAGGAATAGGGTGTCGATATCGAATGGTGATATTATTAATAGCACGACAATCAACACACATGCGCCAACTACCATCTTTCTTAGGTACCAAAAGAACGGGTACTGCACAAGGACTAAGGCTTTCACGGACGTACCCACGATCAAGAAGGTCCTGTACTTGGCGCTCAATTTCTTTTGTCTCCTCCGGATTGGTGCGGTACGCTGCACGATTAGGAAGAGACGCCCCCAGGACCAAATCAATTTGGTGCTTGATGCCGTGTATCGGTGGCAGCTCGGGTGGTATCTCAGCAGGAAAAACATATTTAAACTCCTGCAAAAGGTCAGTGACTGCAACAGGAACAGAGCTAGGAATGTTCGCAAGTGAAAACAACACATTTGTGCAAATCAAGCCGTATAGCAAGGGAGTATCATCACAAATTTCAGCAAGGTCAGTTTTAGTTGCAAGCATGACACGCCCTTTCAGATTTATAACTTGTGATGAAGAAGGAGAAGCAATTTTATCTTTCTGTTGCCTCAAAGCGTCTTAGCTACTTGCTGATTTTCAGAAGGTTGTTTGCTCTTTTGTGCATCCCTAGCATGTTTTTCTTGTTCAAATTTTACAATTTCAGCAGGAGTCATAGGAAGCAATGTAACTTTCTTTCCTTTATACATAAATGTGTACGTATTGCTCCTACCATGGTGTGTAGCATCCGTATCATACTCCCAAGGTCTACCAAGTAACAGAGAGCATGCTTGCATTGGTACTACATCAAAATCAGCAGCTCCGACGTATGTACCAATGGAAAATTTGATGTGAGCACTTTGTGTTACCTTGACCTTACCACTATTGTTGAACCATTGCACATGGTAAGGGTGTGGATGCGCGCGTGTGGGAAGTTGAAGCTTCGTTACCATGTCGTGGCTCACCAAATTGTTGCAACTACCGCTGTCGATGATGACTCGTACACGACGGTTATTGACGCCGAAGAAGGTCTGAAACAGATTGTTCCGTTGTGCCCTGTCGTCCTGCTCCATGTGAGTGCTCAAGACGCGTTGTACAATAAGTGCTTCAAGGTCGGCAGTGGCATCCGACGCAATAACAGCGTCATCGTCGAATGTATCATCATCATCTCCTGCAATGTTAGCAGCAAGTGCATATTCATCTTCAACATCACTAGCACTTACATAGCCACCGTCTTCCGTAGCAATATAAGCCCACTGACTAGGGCAGTCTTTCATCACATGGCCAAGTCCTTTGCATCTGTGACACTGGATCGCTGCAGAACGCGCAGTAGAGGCTGCCGAGGAGGTGGGCTTGGCTGGCACCTTGGATGCTGCAGTCTTGGAACTCTCAACCTCGGCTGTAGATGTAGAAGGTGCTGATGTAGTCATCGGTCGAGAAGGTGGTGGTGGTGGTGGTGGTCGTTGCTGCTGCCCACTTGAGCGTGAAGTAGCACCACCAATGTTGGTCCTCGTGCTGCGTTGTGGTTGTTGGCGACCCTGCAATTCTTTCTCTGCAAGCATAGCATGGTGGAAAAGACGAGTGATAGTATTGTATTCTTTATAATCAATGATATCCTGAATTTCACGTCTTAAACCACCATAAAAACGGGCCATTTTATCCTCATTGTCCTCCTCAATTTCAGCACGCATGCAACCTATTTGCAACTCCTGATAATACTCCTCTACCGATTTATTTCCTTGGTTTAGGCGCTGCAATTTTTTTCTCAAATCACGTTTATATGAAGGAGGGACCCATCTACCACGCATTTGCCGTTTTAACATATCCCAAGTTTGTGGTTCATTTCCAACCTGAACTATTTCAGTCCACCAAAGAAGAGCATATCCAGTGAAGTCACTAGTAGCTAAACGCACGCGGTGGATAGCAGGAACCATGTGAGCATTAAATTTTTGTTCGACTGACATCTCCCAATCTAAATATGCATCTGGATCATAGGTGCCAGCAAAAGGAGGTACTGAAAATTTTACCTTAGTGTAGGGATCATTGTTCCTGTGGTTGTCATTGTTACCTCGTGGAGGGCGGTTGCGGTGGCCGCCCATACCTTGACGGTTGAACTGAAAGCGATGACGTGCAGCCTCGTCAGGGTCAATGGCATTGTTTCCGGCATAGGATAGGTCGTCTTCATCTTCAATATGATCGTCTTCCTCTTCAACATGTTCATCGTTGGCTCGTGCAGCAGGCAATCGTGTTTCCAAGGCAGTCATCCGGTCTACTAGGTCAGCCACAGTACGTGCGAGACGTTCGATGGAATGTTGGGTCTGCCGCTGAGACTCTAGTAGAGCACGTCGTGAGACACATTCATTAAAATCAGATGGAGGGGTGCCGCTGTTATCTGCCATGTTAGTGAAAGACAAAACAACAAAGAATAATCCCGGTGGAAAAACAGCTAGGTGGGGTGCTGGATGTGTGGTGGAAGCAATTCGTCAAGCACCTTACCCACGCTTGCAAGTGTTCTTACCACGCCGCAGTGAGGTCACCGGCCTACAGGTGATGAACCAAGTGGAGGGTGGTGTACAATTGCAAGAAATGATCCTGTCCTGACCAAGAGAAAGGTGTAGCTTGGAAGGCAAAGTGAGTAGCAAGGATTAGCGATAATAATAACAGTTAAACCAAGTTCAATAAGTATTCCCAAGTACTCGTCAAAGTTGCTGACCGTAGTGCTCCCAAAGTGAAAGTTCAAGTAATAGAGGGAAACTATGTGCCCAAAAATCAAAAAGGAAGCAAAAACAGGTCAAAATCAGCTCTCTATAGATCGGACAAGGGATCGGACAAGAGATCGGACAAGTGATCGGACAAGGGTATGTGCTAATTTTTTTTTTCTCTTTTTTTTTTCTGCTGCTGTTCGGATCGGACAAGAGTTCGGACAAAGGTTCAGACAAGAGATCGGACAAGCAGCAAACAGCCAAAGACTGCTTCAGATTGGACAAGAGTTCGGACAGGAGTTCGGACAAGAGTTCGGACAAGAGTTCGGACAAGCAACTAACAGCCCGCTTCTCTTTTTTTTTATATTTTTTTTTCCTTTTTTTTCACTCTATTTTTTTTTGAAACAAGGATGACCAGAGGAGTAACCACAAAAATTGGCACCTACAACTGAGGTGGGATGTGGCTCACAAAAATTCAAACAAGTTCGCTGTCCGGCGAGCAAAAACTTTGTCCAATTTTTTTCTTTATCTTCCCGATTTTTTTTGGCGATTTTGGTGAGGGCTAACCGACTCCAAATTGAGTCAGGAACACGCTCAAAAAATGTCAGATTTTTCTGCCAAACGAGCGAAAAGTTATGCCTGTTTTACTGAAGGGGGGTCACAAAGAGTAGATGTGGAAAACAAAGAAAGGTTGCAGAAGGGGGGGGTTTTTTTCGGTGGGGAATTTTTTCTGAGACACAAGAACAACTACTACTCAAACGACACAGAGGGATGACTAAACCAGCAACAAGACTCGACCAAGAACACGAACTCAACAAAGTTAAAACTGAAATTAAAATCGCAAGGCACAAAGGGGTTCTCGGTGGGGAGTTTTTTTTGGTGCGGTTTTCTGGACTCTGGGTAAAACAAAAGCAGATCGAGATTACCTAACGGGGAATCTGAGCTCTGATACCAGCTGATGGGTGAGTGGTCCCGATCTTCCGATAGGTAAGGGATAAACTTGGGTTGGTGGAGAATCTCGACGTTGGCGATCCAAGGCTCCGGTCCGGCAGATCAAAACCTTGCAATCGTTACACCACTGTCTCCGTTGGTTATCAACCACGCAGAACGCGATTGACCTCGCCACGAAGGCTAATTCCTGCAAGCGAACCCAAGAACACAAGCAAGAACAGGAAGGATACAAATCGAATGCCAAATCACAGACAAACGAAGATAAGTTGAGGTTTAACAAACGCCAATGCGGCAGCCAATCGGTCCGGCGCAAGAGGCGGGATCTAAACACAACAGTGTAGATGCAACAAAGCAAAACCTAACCCTAGAAGTGGCTGGCGTGAGAATATATAGGGCGGCGGCCTGTGGAAGGGGAACAGACTTGGGCTGTGGGATAGAAGACGTACAGACTCAAATTATGGCCAACACGGCCCAGTTCTGTTACGCAGTACTGTTTTAAATACACAGGTCGACTCGAGACTCCAAATGATGTGAAACCAACGGCAAAAGATCTGTCTTCTCCTCAGCTTTCCAAAAAGTCCAAGAACGCGCCAATCGGACTTCGTATGAGGAAGTTATGCCCATTTTGGTGAATAGTGGTCGATGTAGTCCGAACCAGCGAATTCTTGACTTCAAATCATCCGTGCGGCTCCGTCTTCAACTCCAACTCTCCTATTCCATCTCCCATGTTCCTAAGCAACAAAATATCACTAGTATTCAGTAGCATTCCATCCAAACAAATATAATCAAAGTTGCTAAGGAACGAATTAACCTCATGGTTCAAGCGACGGGCACGGGCGCGTGTGATTGGTCCTTGTAGTTGAATTGTAGGTGGAGGCTCCATGTGTGTATCATGTGCAGTGATGTCCTCATCAGCTTCCATCCATTTTCGGCATGGCCGCCATCATTTTGATGTTAAACAAGAACTTCTAGTAGTGTACTATCAATTTTTTCTGTCCAACTAAGATATGTCCTATGACCTTTCTTTGTTTTGGGTTCATTCATGGTGCTAGAATGGTATATATCAAAAAGGTAGAAATTAGGCAATAATTTAACATACATAAATAGTTGAGAACGATAAAGTTACTACTATATATTAATTTTGACACTTGAGATGATGCACGCACAACAAAATACAGCAGCCTCCCATTCCAAAAGAATATATCCCGTCTGCCTATCACACAAAAAACCCACAACATACACATGGCAGCCATTAACGAAGCCTCACTTGGTAATCCTCGAACATATCATTAGGTAGTTGGTCCCTAAAGTTGTTCTACTTAGTCATAATCTGAACATTTCTAATTAAATTAGTATCATATAATATATCAACCGGTGTTGCAGTTATCTCATTATCCACTTCCTCGAGTAGCATATCATCAATCTTGTGTTTTCTATCTCTTGCAAAGTTGTGCAACACACAACAAGAAATGCTAATGCGAATTTGTCCAAAAATGCAATGCGGTGCCAAAGGAAGCAAACAATGTTATAGTTAACAATAATAGGCCGTATGTATAGGTCAATATACTTGGTCCTCTATTTAAAAAAGATTTATTACACAAGTTACTCCATTTCTTTTTCCATAAACCAAAAGTTCTTTCTACCACATTTCTAGCCCAAGAATGTCGCAAGTTAAATAATTCTTTTGCAGTTTTGGGCTGTTGTTGACTTGCAACCCACACTTTCAAGTGATAGCAAGTCGATCGATATGGCCCTAGAAATCCTGGACCATTAGTGTAACCAGCATCAACTAGGTAATACTTGCCTATCAAGAAGGAATAGAGTTAGCTAAAAATAAAGAAGTAAATTATACACTAAACAAACAACCAAGCTGAAGGAGTCGTACCCTTGGGTACAACAAAAGCATCTTGGAGAGACATGGCATAACGCAAAACCCTTGAATCAAAAGTTGAACCCTCCCATCCAGGTACAACATACACAAATTTCATGTTTCGTTCACAAGCACCTAGCATGTTAGTTGTGATTTGTTGCTTCCTATTTATGTACCTTCCTTGAGCAGCAACATTAACGCATACATCGACGTGTCACCCATCTAATGCTCCAAGTGTGTGATCAAACCACTTCCACTTATATTTTTTAGGGGGTTGGACTGAAGGATCAGGAAGTTTGATGATCTCCCCAGATAATGAGGTAATAGTAGATAAGATAGCAGAAAATAGCCTACTAATTATTTCAAGAGACCCCTTATATGTTCCACGAAACACCCTTATTTTTATACCATGACCAAGAAAAAGAAATAACATAGTAAACTTTTCTTCAACATCAACAAACACACTTCCACAAAGCCCACACCTTTCACGCAACATGTTGCACAAGTCATGAAAGTTCCTCTTAGTTAAACGTAGCTCGTCATAGCATGTAACTTCAGAACCCTCATATAAGTTTTTCAGCAAATACGTTCTAAATGTATGCATAGGCTCCTCATCACTAAAGCACCAAGGTCCCTTGGTGTCCTCTCTTTATGGAAAAATCTACCACCACAACTACCATTGCAAGATAAAGCTATGCAAGTAACAACATTCGCTTCTTTCTCCTTTTATTTTTTGCACTTATGCATGACAACAAATCTAATGGTCGTTTCGACATGGACCAGCTGCACAAAATTTTAAAAAAAGAACATAAAATGGAATAAATCAGTGCTGACAATAAACAAGGGTACCATAGTAGGTATGGTAGGGGACACAACCATGGTAGGCGACATATGGGGCATGATGAATATTTTCATTAGAGGAAGGACCTCCATTTGATGGAGAGGAAGATGGTGCCATGCATGGGAGATCAGGGCGTGCCATGGGGGCTCAGTCCATTGGACGGAGAGGAAGGGGGCACACCGACATGGGGGAGTGCAGGGGAGTTACCTTCACCGTCATCGAGGTTGCTCCGATGACCCATCGCAGTATCTAGTGGTCGGCGTCTGCTCAAGAAGGAGGCGGGTGGTGAAAAGTGGGGAAATGAGTGAAGGGGTAAGTGCGGGGGCGATTTTAGCCAAAATTGAGGGTGGGAGCTTGGTATTGTGTGCGGGATAGGATAAGTGAGCACACAAATCTCTTGGAATTGGGACAGGTTTCCAAACCAGAATTCCGTGGACATCCTAACACATGGCATTTGGCTAACACAATACCAATACCTGAATTCTATGCCTAATTCATACATCCAAATGGGGTGTAGGGGTAGATGGGTCTTTTCCTGTTCTTGAACTTTCTATAAAAGGCCGTGTATTCCTATGGTTTCTACTAACTCATCCAATGAAAAAATCAGAGTTCACTTTTTAATGTTCCTTATCCCTGAGTTCCTCAGCCACCACCGATTAGGTTCCTATTGCCACCGCCGATTAGTCAAGAGCTAATGTATCTTGACTAATCATAGCCTAGATGCTAGTCGAACCTCGCCCTTGTCGGTATATAGAGGCTGATTAGGTTAAGAGTCTAATTAGGTTAAGATTTCAATTAAGTTAGGTTTGAGTTCTTAGATTAAATGAGTCCTCTGAATGTATGCTACCACACAATAGTTGGCTACGACTCGCCACATGGTGGTGTGGCGTCCGCCTCATCCATCTAGATCTGCGCCTCTGTCGCATATGAAAGCATCATCCCATGTCCATGCTCACTGAGCACATGTACTTCAACAATGACCTCCTAGGGAGGTCCATGTCAAGGAAAGGCCATGGAGACTAACAAAGTTGTTGATTGTCTCCAGTTCTAAATTAAAAACAAAAGTTAAATAAGATCCATAATTTAGCATGACAAAGTAGCCTAGATGCTTTCTTCCAAATTTATTTCCTTATAGGTGTAGGACCGAAAGTAGCGACCAGAGGGGGGTGAATGGGCGCCTAAAAAATTCTTTCAAATGAATGGCCTTCTCCCAACACCCAACGCACCTCAACAGACTTAACAGCGAAAAGAAAACTGATCAACAGAGCCTCAAAAGATCTAGCCTAAAAACAACCGGTGTCCTAATCGAAAAGACACCAACACAGTGCTAATAGGCAGTTTAAATAAAACATTCATATCATGGCAGATCAAAACATCACAGAAATAAATCACATCAATTGATTTGAGTTGAGAGGTTACTGTTCAAAGTTGTCTCCAGTAAGGTACTTGATGAAACCTGCTACATCGAAGCCTGTAGAGCTGAAGTCTGCTTCGAAGTTGATGAGTGTAGCAAACTGCAAAGCCTGCTTCGGTACGAAGTAGCTTCGAAACAGAACAGACGAAGTATTCGAACAGCAAGGAGAGACTCTGAAGGCTGACAGTGAAAAACCTTCGAAAGCAAAATAAAACAACTACGGAGCCTATACTCCGAAATGAGAGCTTCGAAGTTCAGAACACTGGGACACGGACAAAACGATGTGGGGCCCACGAAATTTCTCCAAACAGTGAAACCTCCGTCAAAAAGTACTACTTCGAAAAAAATTGTTCGAAGCTAACGTGCGAGCTTTGAATACAGCAGCGAAGCCCTTCCCTTCGAAAGATGTAACAAGCGGAGTCAACTGCGAAGAAAGACCTCGAAAAATACACTGCAAAGCCTACTTCGACACAGAGCACAGAAAGAACAAAGAAGGATGCGTTGTAGACTTCGAACACCCTTCGCACGAAGTCTGCTGTCTGATTTCACTTGCAAGCTTCGCTTGAAAAACTGCAATAGACAATGCACAAAAAAAAATTGTCGCTGAAGCAATTTACAGAGATGTCATATTGCAGCTTGTAGGTTTCTGAAGCTAGCTGCAATAAACCTTCAGACCATCATGGCGCACAGAAACTTCCTGTAGGGCCCACGCATGTGTAGCTGCGAATACAAAACAACAGTGCACTCTTGTTTCCTGTATGTAGCTAAACAAGCATAGGCTGAAGCCTATGAGCAGATTGCCTGACATGCAGGAATAAAATAGCTAGCAGCAATCGGCATGCACAGTAATCAACAGCCAAGAAAGAGAAAACTTGAAAAGACTAGTCACACAGCTATGAACACAGCCTAGTAGTAGAGATTGCTCATAGCCTTTCTATCAGGACAAAAGCTTTCAAGAACTCTGTTAACATACTGCGGAAAAATACATGCGCAATGCTCCCAATAAAATTGCAGGCTGAGATTAAACAGAAAACTTGATGCTTCTTGCAGCTACTAGTATGAGACGATAAACAAGAATACACATCACGCTAGAGTAGCTACAGACAAGCCGTGCAAAGTACCGGACAACAGCCAGAAAGAAGTTGATTTCGTCGATAGATAAAAAAACGAGAACAGGAGCTAGGCACGGAAAAACCGAGGCATAAAATAGATTTAAATCAAGTAAATGCTCAGTGGAAGTGGCAGGAAGTATAAAACCTGGCTAAACGATTTCTCAAGGTGCCGAAGACGTGAATCCGGATGGAAACCATAGACGAACAGGAAAAACTTCAGGCGGCGGCGTTCACATGAACAGTAAATGAACAGGAACAAATACGTGGGGAAAGTGAACTCAGGTGTTTTGATTAAAGTGAGTTAACCCTAACCCTAGGGATTGGGGCCTATTTATAGGCAGCCCAATAAAAGGGTAAAATGCAGAAATACCCCTGGGGTTTTTTACAGACGTTGAAACAAAATGGAAAAGACTAAACTGCCCTTAGGATATTTTTACAGACTCGACTGACTGACTATGGGCCTAGGGACAAAATAGTAAACTCCTATTTACAGATGACTTATCCGGAAGCTAAGCTTTCGTAGCAACTACGGCTTCTCTTCTGGACAGTCCGATGCGAGATCAGCGGTCGTCAGTTTTGCGCCGAAACTGACAAAGCGTCCACCTGAGTCACACGCGGCCCGGACGCAGCAGGTCTTCTGTCTCTTTTCAGTCCTCTTTGACTATCGTTGAGAATGACTCATCACATCTAGAGCCATGAGGCCCACGCTATTCAACATGGCTCCTCAATCTCCCCCTTGATGAGTGCATTGTCAACACTTCACTTCATCTACTCTTCAGTACCTGTGAACAAATGTGAAAACACGAAAACAAAACACAAGAAAACAGAGAAGAAGAAAATAAAGTAAAAGTTTAACCCTAATGACCAAAAGCCGAACAAAAGCAAGAAACGGTCATTATGGTTAACCAAAGGTAAAACTCAAAATGAGTGCAGTCTAAGAAACATCAACAAGGATATCAAAAGAGTAAGGACAAACGGGACAAAAATTCCCCGTGAAACAAGTCCCAGAGAAAGCCAAAACTCCCCCTTAAACTCTTATACCAAAATTTCTCCCCCTTGTTGACAAGTGAACTCATCAAGCACTCTAAAACGACACTGACTCCCCCTGAAATGCAACTCCCCCTCAAAATATGCAATGAATGCAACAGAGGTGCAGGTGGAGTGAAGAAAGCATGCTTCTCAGATATGATTGACTGCAATTACATCATCTAACAAGTATAGCAAAAGACATATTGTCGAAGTCACATGGCATGATCAGTACAACAGATGATATCCAAAGAAAGTCATTTAGCACGCATTTTCAGTTTTTGCAAACAAAGGCATCACCATATTTTCCAGTTAACAAGCAAGATAAAACATGAGATGCAGAAGCTAACTGATATCTACCAAGATAAGCTTTGTCCGAAACAAAGTGCTTCAGCAAACTTGTTGTCTTTTTAATTTTCAGGCTTTTTCATTTTCATTTTTCATTTTTGCCAAGGGTTATTTGCATGTCAAACCTTATGCTAACCGACCAAGTCAAGCCTAGGCCAGAACTGGGCCATCAGAAGCTTAAGACATTGGTCTTGGCATACACTACACTGTCCTAGTTCATACCAAAGTGCTATGGTAAGCAGTCCAGAACAATGCAATGCGACAAGGCAAACCCACTTGGATCTTTTCAACTTAAGCATAAAAAGGCATGGAATTTTCATTCATTTTTGATTTTTATCATTTTTATAGCACATTTTCCATGTTAAAGCATAAAGATGTCCAAGTTGCATATCTGCATCTATGTGATGAACTAGCTACAAGGCATGTAACAGATAGCAAAAGCACTCAGCCTACACATGCTAGTTACCAGAAGCAATGGTGATTAAGTTTTCAAGTTTAAAGCATAAAAGCCATGCATATGACAGATATCAGACATATCAAGTGAACTGAACCAAAGCATGATCATTGACAAGTAATCAAAAGCATGTACCAGCTAGAATAAGTAAAGCAGTTCAATCATATAACAGAAGCAAGCTTAAAAGTGTGATATGTGAATATGTATGATATGAACACACACAAAAAGACTCAAGAAAAGAGTAAAGAAGAAAGAAAACTGACGCAAAATATCCTAGAAAGGATACACAACACCCAAATCCCCTCGTAAACGCTCAAAAGTAGACTGATCTAGGGGTTTGGTGAAAATGTCAGCCAACTGATGATGGGTATCAACATGAACAAGGTCAATGACACCTTTCTCATATTGATCCCGCAAAAAGTGAAAGCGCACATCAATGTGTTTGGTTTTTGAATGGAGACATGGGTTTTCCCTACACTAATTGCACTAGTGCTGTCACAAAACAAGGGAACTTTGGTAGGAAAGAACAACCCAAAATCTCGCAGAGTGGAAATCATCCAAACCAACTGTGAGCAGCAGCTAGCAGCAGCTACATACTCAGCCTCTGTGGTCGAAAGAGCAACTCCAGATTGCTTTCGAGACGACCAAGACACAAGAGACGAACCAAGAAACTGGCAGGTACCGGAAGTCGACTTGTGATCCAACCGGCACCCACCAAAGTCAGCGTCCGAAAAGCCAGATAAATCAAGAGATGATGATGCTGAATAGTAAAGACCAAGATCAGGCGCATAGGTAAGATACCTGAAGATGCGCTTGACAGCCTGCCGATGAGACGTGCGTGGTGAAGACTGGAAGCGCGCGCACAGTCCCACGGCGAACTATATGCCTGGCCTCGTCGCCGTCAAGTACAGCAGCGAACCGATCATCCTTCGAAACTCTCTCTCATTGACTTTGACGCCGCTCTCGTCCTTGTCTAGGCCCCCAGATGTACCCATTGGGGTCATCTGAGGCTTCAGCTCTCCACCAAAGTCGAATTTCTTCAACATGTCCCGAGTGTACTTACCCTGGTGGATGAAGGTGCCGTCCTTGGTCTGCTTGATCTGGAGCCCTAGAAAGTACTTGAGCTCACCCATGAGGCTCATCTCAAACTCACTGTGCATCTGCTCAGAAAACTTGGACACAAGATCATTAGTAGTACCGCCAAAGATAATATCGTCCACGTATATCTGAGCGACTAAAAAATCTGAAGCATCTCTGAGCAAGAAGAGAGTCTTATCCACAGAACCCATCACAAAGCCCTTCCCCAACAAAAACTGCTTTAACCGGTCATACCAAGCCCTGGGGGCTTGCTTCAACCCGTATAAAGCTTTTTGCAACTTAAAAACATGTCGAGGAAACTTAGGATTCTCAAAACTGAGGGGCTGCCTAACATAAACTTCCTCCTCTATGTACCCGTTCAGAAAAGCACTCTTGACATCCATTTGAAAAAGCTTAAAACCCTTCGAAGCGGCAAAAGCTAAGAGAATGCGAATGGACTCAAGACGGGCAACAGGAGCGAAGGTTTCTTCAAAATCAATACCCTCTTTCTGGCAAAAACCCTGGGCAACTAGTCAAGCTTTGTTGCGCACCACAACCCCATCTTCACCTTGCTTGTTCTTGAACACCCACTTGGTGCCTATGGGGTTGCATCCGGGTGGCAGCTCAACTAGTGTCCAAGCCCGATTGCGGACAAAATTCTCAAGCTCTTCTTGCATAGCATTAATCCAATTTGAGTCAGAAAGAGCATGAGAAATGTCTCTGGGCTCAAAAGATGCAACAAAAGCAGATTCAACAAACACAGCAAGAGAGTAAACAGACGAACGCAAAGTTCTTGTGGACACATCACCGATGATGAGCTCTGAGGGGTGATCACGCTGAACTGCTTGGGATCCCTGGTGATCTGAAGTCACCTCACCGGAGTTAGCAGCTGGCACCTCTGGACTTGACTGAGGGGGCTCGATCGAAGTGGAAGAAGTGATCAGAGGTCCGCCCTCGTCCTCAGTCGAAGTCTCAGAAGGTGTGGGTTCTACAGGAGGTGCAGAAGGCCCACCCTCATCAGCATCTGGAGTATCCTCATCTTCCTCGAAGATGGACTCTCCGAGCTCACCATCACCAGAAAGCTCAAAAGAAGGATTCAGAGAAGGCAAGGACTCATCAAAAGAAACTTCGCAAGTCTCGACAAGCTGCTGGGAGTCGAGGTTCCAAACACGGAAGCCTCGAGAATGCAAAGCGTAACCAAGAAAAACACCATCCCAGCAACGAGACTCAAACTTGTCCAAATGCCCACCCTTCTTGAGCACAAAGCACTTGCAGCCAAACGCTCGCAAGTGACTCACCTTGGGCTGTCTGCCAAACCGCAACTCGTATGAGGTCTTACCTAGGTAAGCTCTAAGAAAAATGCGGTTGGCCAGATAGCAAGCCGTGTTCATGGCTTCAGCCCAAAAACGCCTAGGAGTCCTATGCTCATCGAGCATCGTCCTGGCCATCTCGACTAGCGTGCGGTTCTTTCGTTCCACAACGCCGTTCTATGGGGGAGTGTAAGGAGCAAAAAACTGATGGTCAAGACCCTGATCACTGCAGAAGCTGATGAACTGAGAGTTTTTGAACTCAGAGCCGTTGTCGGAGCGAATTGCTCGCATCCGACCATTGTTCTCATTCTTCAGCTTCAAAATCAGGTCATGAACAAAATGAAAAGTTTCATCCTTAGACTCCAAGAAGAAAACCCACGAGAATCGAGAAAAGTCGTCAACAATCACAAGTGCGTACCACTTCCCGCCTACTGAGCGTACCCGAGCTGGACCGACAGTGTCCATGTGTAACAGCTCGCCTGGATACGAAGTCATCACTTGAGTCACAGGTGAGTGAGAAGCGGCAACCATTTTCCCGTGACGACAGGGATGGCAAACTAGATCTTTCTCCATTTTAAGCTTGGGCAATCCTCGGATGAGGTCCATAGAGCTTAACCTGACTAGCAGATCAAAACTCAAATGACCTAACCTCCTATGCCACTTCCAGAGCTCATAAGAAGATCCAGCAATCAAACAGCGAGAAGGGCCAAAAGAACTAGAGAAGTCAATTCGAAAAACTTTACCGAAAGGTAAGATCCGGCAAATCAAAGACCCTCTAGAATCAATCACAGAAGAATTGCCCTTCTTAAAACGCACCTCCAAACCATCCTCAAGAAGTTGCGAAACAGAGATCAAATTAAAGTTCAAATTTTCAACCAAAGCAACGTTCTTCAAGGAAAAATGGTCTGAAATGCGAATTAAGCCAATGCCACTTACTTTCCCTTGACCACTGTTCCCGAAGGTGATGTACTCTTTGGAGCTCGGGGGAGTGAGACTGGAGAACCATCTGCGATGTCCCGTCATGTGGCGAGAACACCCTGAGTCCATGATCCAAACGTCCTCCAGTCCCCGATCCTGCACAATCAGTGGCTGTAAGTGGGAGCAAATGGTCCGGCACCGGGTTTAGCAAAAGAGCTAAACCAGTGTCGAGCCATCTGCTCAAAAGACGGAAAGCAGAAATCATCAGAAAAGTTTGGACCAAAACGCGACTCAAAGCGCGGTCCTCGGTTCTGCCTAAAGCCTCGACCACGAGGTCCAGGACCGTAGCCAAAACAGCCTGGAGCTCTACCGGAGCGAACAGCACCAACTGGAGTACGGGCAAGAAAGCCGTCTCCTCTACCACCACCTACACGACGCGGCCTGGCCTCCAGCCTCTCCCCGCGTCGAGGAACACGCAGTCTACCATCCTGCTGGTAGAACTGCTGCTGACCACCACGAGCTCTCTCTGCTCTCTCAACCCACTTCCTCCTAAAGCAAAACTCCACAAGATGCCCATCTCTCTGACAATACTCGCAATGATAGGTGGGCTTCTTGGGATGTGGTTGAGGCTTGGTGTTCTTGGGCTTAGTGGTGTTTGGTGTCGGCTTCTTGGGTTGAGAGGGTCTAGGAAGAGAGTCAAGAGAAGTGTGGAGGTGTTTGGGCTTTGGAACCCAGATGGGTTTCTTGGGTGGAGCTTTGGGTGGTTCATGGATCACTCCATCCTTGGGCTGACAAGCCTGGGAAGACTCAGTGGAGTGAGTCTTGGGATATCTCTGCTCAGGAGTCATTTTACTCCACTCCACTGCCCGGCTAATGGCACTCTCAAAGTCAGCCTTGGTATAGGTGTAACCTACCCCAAACCCATCCTGCCTCTTGAACTGCTGGATCATCATGCCGAGCTGTGGCTCTCTGGCACTGATCCAACTCAGGATAGAACGGAGGTAAAAATTCTCATTTTGCAAATCAGCTAGCTCCTCTCTCAAGGAAGCTAGTACCTCCACCTGAGACAAGCAGGTCTCACACTCGCTATCTACCTGGACAGACTTCTCGGCTTTCAGCTTAATTAACTCCATTCTAAGAGACAGACAATTCTCACAAACAGTGGGTGCAACTGACAGTGTCTCAAGCTCTAGCCTAGTCTGCGCAAGCTCAGCTCTCATTCTCTCCAAATTACCCAAATGCTCATCGCCCTTGGATTTCAGCTCAGCTAAGGCAGCTAGATGAGATGGGCAATCAACACAGGGTGCGACGACAGTGGCTTGAGCATCTTTCAGCTCCAGCTGAGCGCTTTCAAGCTCAGTGGCCAAAGCGTCCCTCTCATCAACCCTTTCCGTGTACCTGGACTTTAGAGTCGACAGGTCACACAGAAGCACCTCACACTTTGGGCACTCACTGCTATCACCCAAGCAAGGGGAAGAAGATAGACTCTCAATTCTGCCGTTGGCCATGGCAAGCTCACTCTCTAACTCATCTATCCTCTTCTTAGCCCCCCTAAGCAGTTTTTCCCGATATTTTAACTCCTGACGATTGCTCTCAAGTAAATCAACAATTTCACGTTCATAAGATGATACATTTTCATTGTCGTCGTCATCGGAGTCATCAGAGGAGGTCTTCTCTTTCTTATCCCCAAGAGCCATTGAGCAGAAGCTCTTGCGGGATCTTCGGCGCTGATGTGAGCGGCTCTTCGGTCTGTCCCCGAAGGCCATGAAGCAAAGGCCTGCTGGATCGTCCTTGTCCTTTCCCTTCCTGATGACAATCTCCTCATCGCTTGAGCTCGATGAAGAGGAAGAAGACGTGGACCGCTTGGAGTAGCTCTTCTCCATCTCAGCGAAGAAGGCCTTGTCGCGCTTCTTGTTCTCTCGCCGGTAGTCCTTCAGGGCCTTTCTGAAGAATCTGGTCTTTGGCTTGCCCTTGTTGAAGGAGGAGCTGTCGTGCTTGCCGGAGTCATGGAAGCCACCACCGGTGCCCTTCTTGTGGCCATTGCGCTTGGGGCAGTCGGCGATGAAGTGTCCTGGGTCACCACACTCAAAGCATCCGGTCTTTGTGCCGTGTCTTTTGAACATCCTTTTGTCATAAACACGACGCACTCGGTTGTTAAACAGACACAAATCATCATCTCCCAAAGACTCAAGCTGGTCCTCAGTGATAGACATCAAAGAGAACCCAGCACAGCTCACAGAAGAGGGATCAACAGAAGGTGTAGCAAGGGCCAGAGACTTTGATCCAGAGCCAGTGAGATTTGATCTCAACTGGGTATCAACCTCGGTGGCCTTCAGCTTGCTAAATAACTCAGAAATGGTCAAGGTATCATAAGATGTGCTCTCAATGATAGAGGATACCTTGATCTCCCAGATCTTTGGGTCCAAGGTATGGAGAACCTTGAGGGCCTGCTCGTGATCTGAGACTAACTGAACACTCTCACCCTTGTTGTCCCGAAGCTTGTTGATGATCGACTGAAAGCGACCAAACAAGGCTTCAACAGATTCACCCGGCTTCTGTGTGAAATTCTCATATTCACGCCGGTAGGTCTGATAGAGTCGAGCTTTGACCTGGGCTGTCCCCTCATGGTGTGCCTGGAGGGTAGCCCAGATCTCTCTCGCAGTGGAGAGATGGCTCACACGCTCAAATTCAATGGGACCTAAACCAGAAAACAGAATATTCACCGCTTTGTTGTTGTTCTGATGTTGGGCAATGATATCCAGAGAATCACGCTCATCAACAGGCAACACTGTGAAAGTAGCGTGAATACAGATGTCCCAGATGTCCGAGCTTTGGCTCATCAGATAGGCTCGCATGCGAGTCTTCCAATAATTATAGCCATAAGCTTCCAAGGACGGGACCTTGCCAGGAGACGTCATGATCACTACTGGGGTTTAGAACCGGTTAAGGTATGGAAAAAACCTAACCAAGCTCTGATACCACTTGTAGGACCGAAAGTAGCGACCACAGGGGGGGGTGAATGGGCGCCTAAAAAATTCTTTCGAATCAATGGCCTTCTCCCAACACCCAACGCACCTCAACAGACTTAACAGCGAAAAGAAAACTAATCAACAGAGCCTCAAAAGATCTAGCCTAAAAACAACCGGTGTCCTAATCGAAAAGACACCAACACAGTGCTAATAGGCAGTTTAAATAAAACATTCATATCATGGCAGATCAAAACATCACAGAAATAAATCACATCAATTGATTTGAGTTGAGAGGTTACTGTTCAAAGTTGTCTCCAGTAAGGTACTTGATGAAACCTGCTACATCGAAGCCTGTAGAGCTGAAGTCTGCTTCGAAGTTGATGAGTGTAGCAAACTGCAAAGCCTGCTTCGGTACGAAGTAGCTTCGAAACAGAACAGACGAAGTATTCGAACAGCAAGGAGAGACTCTGAAGGCTGACAGTGAAAAACCTTCGAAAGCAAAATAAAACAACTACGGAGCCTATACTCCGAAATGAGAGCTTCGAAGTTCAGAACACTGGGACACGGACAAAACGATGTGGGGCCCACGAAATTTCTCCAAACAGTGAAACCTCCGTCAAAAAGTACTACTTCGAAAAAAATTGTTCGAAGCTAACGTGCGAGCTTTGAATACAGCAGCGAAGCCCTTCCCTTCGAAAGATGTAACAAGCGGAGTCAACTGCGAAGAAAGACCTCGAAAAATACACTGCAAAGCCTACTTCGACACAGAGCACAGAAAGAACAAAGAAGGATGCGCTGTAGACTTCGAACACCCTTCGCACGAAGTCTGCTGTCTGATTTCACTTGCAAGCTTCGCTTGAAAAACTGCAACAGACAATGCACAAAAAAAAATTGTCGCTGAAGCAATTTACAGAGATGTCAGATTGCAGCTTGTAGGTTTCTGAAGCTAGCTGCAATAAACCTTCAGACCATCATGGCGCACAGAAACTTCCTGTAGGGCCCACGCATGTGTAGCTGCGAATACAAAACAACAGTGCACTCTTGTTTCCTGTATGTAGCTAAACAAGCATAGGCTGAAGCCTATGAGCAGATTGCCTGACATGCAGGAATAAAATAGCTAGCAGCAATCGGCATGCACAGTAATCAACAGCCAAGAAAGAGAAAACTTGAAAAGACTAGTCACACAGCTATGAACACAGCCTAGTAGTAGAGATTGCTCATAGCCTTTCCATCAGGACAAAAGCTTTCAAGAACTCTGTTAACATACTGCTGAAAAATACATGCGCATTGCTCCCAATAAAATTGCAGGCTGAGATTAAACAGAAAACTTGATGCTTCTTGCAGCTACTAGTATGAGACGATAAACAAGAATACACATCACGCTAGAGTAGCTACAGACAAGCCGTGCAAAGTACCGGACAACAGCCAGAAAGAAGTTGATTTCGTCGATAGATAAAAACAAAACGAGAACAGGAGCTAGGCACGGAAAAACCGAGGCATAAAATAGATTTAAATCAAGTAAATGCTCAGTGGAAGTGGCAGGAAGTATAAAACCTGGCTAAATGATTTCTCAAGGTGCCGAAGACGTGAATCCGGATGGAAACCATAGACGAACAGGAAAAACTTCAGGCGGCGGCGTTCACATGAACAGTAAATGAACAGGAACAAATACGTGGGGAATGTGAACTCAGGTGTTTTGATTAAAGTGAGTTAACCCTAACCCTAGGGATTGGGGCCTATTTATAGGCAGCCCAATAAAAGGGTAAAATGCAGAAATACCTCTGGGGTTTTTTACAGACGCTGAAATAAATGGAAAAGACTAAACTGCCCTTAGGATATTTTTACAGACTCGACTGACTGACTATGGGCCTAGGGACAAAATAGTAAACTCCTATTTACAGATGACTTATCCGGAAGCTAAGCTTTCGTAGCAACTACGGCTTCTCTTCTGGACAGTCCGATGCGAGATCAGCGGTCGTCAGTTTTGCGCCAAAACTGACAAAGCATCCACCGACTTTGCACCAGGTACCCGGATTGGGCCGGCCCGACTCCGCAGCTCTCTCAGCCCGGCAATCGCTCACCGCCCGTGTACCTGAGTCAATCCTGGTCAACAGTCCAGTGGATCCTCTGCTGCTCCTAGCCCATGTACCCGGATTGGGCCAGCCCGACTTCACGGCCCCTCTGCCCGACAGTCGCTTGCTGCCCGTGTACCTGAGTCACACGCGGCCCAGACGCAGCAGGTCTTCTCTCTCTTTTCAGTCCTCTTTGACTATCGTTGACAATGACTCATCACATCTGGAGCCATGAGGCCCACGCTATTCAACATGGCTCCTCAATAGGGGGCTGCAAATTAAATGTGACCAGTGGCGGCTCTAAAGGGTAGTCCAGGTGGGCCCTGTACTACCCTGTATTTTGGCCCATTACACCATTATAGGTTATAATTTGGCCCATTTTACTGTTCAGATTTACTGTAGCGCACTAGGGCAGCACGGAGCGCCGTCACTCACGCAGTCACGCGAGTACCCGACTCACGCTGTCACACGCTGTTCATCCTGCCGCCCGCCGGCCCGCCGGCCCGCCGCGGTGCCGCCCGCCTAGCACCGGCCGCCTCCCCGAATCCCATCCTGCCTCGGCGCATCCGGCCTCCACCCTCGCGAGTCACGCCTCCTGCGTCCCGGCGACCGTGAATCCTCTTCGTCTCCTCTGAGCTCGGACGACGGCCACCCGCCCCAGCCCCGTGCCCTCGGCCCTCTTCCTCCCAAGTCGGCCATCGCCTCCATGAGTCCGGAGTCTGCTGCAGATGCTGCTAGTGCTAGCTGACTACTGAGCTGCTCGACTACTCCTGCTCCAGCCTATCTGCCAATAGTCCTGTTTTCTGCAAGTGTTGAAGGTATTTAGTTTAGTTTAATGGTTTTGTTATTTGTTAAGTGTTAAATTTTCAATTGATAAATTGAATGATTGATTGATTGTTGTGGTAATTTTGATTTATTTTTATATGTGTGAGATCATTAAGGTATGAAGCGAAATAGAGATATTACATCTTTCTTTCGAAAAAATGAAGCAAAGACGAAGAATATTACAAATACAATGGATGAAGAAACTCAATTTGATAACAATGATGAACAAGAACCAACATTACTTGAGACAACAAAGCATCAAGAACAAGAGTCACCTCCGGTGTATGATGCGTATCATCTTCAATATGATCTGAGATTAAGAGTTCCAATTGCGAGCTTTGATGTCAATGTGCAAGATGCAGTCCGAAGAGCATACATTCTAAAAGGTCCAAATCAATGTTATGCACATTGATGGGGGAAAATACTTCACCCTCATGACTTAGAGATTGATAGTCAAGATAACTTATCGGCTTCGAAGCTCCATGCTTATGCTCGAAGATAGTGGAGTTATTAAGCCGAAGAGTGCTTCAACATACAATCCGAAGGTACCCTCCGCAGGCTATGAAGCTCCGGTGGAAAACTGCAAGTCTGATAAGATGTTTGGCTTATCTACTTACTCCGGATAGTTTTTACCATTTTAACCCTGTTCAGGGTACCGAATAGTTTCCACTATGTCGGTTATAATTGAGGGGTAAATATGTCTTTTCCTTAGACTTCTTGCCTATAAATACCCCCCTTCTTACCCTGTAATAGGCATCGAATACTCAGCTATTCAATACACAATTTCGGAGTACTTAAGCTATTATCCAATTCGGAGGCTTGAGATAGTTCTCAACACAAACTCATTGTTTCTTAGTTCTTAATCTTACAGAACCTGTTGGTGTAATCTTTTGCGCCAATAGTTGGCGCCGTCCATGGGGAACCTAGTCCTAAAAGCTAGTTCTCTACTGCTGACTACACTTTGAAGAGCACTTACGGAGGGAGCTTCGAAGTCTCAGGATTCCGTGCACCCTTCGGTAAGGGTCTTCTTAGCACAGTTCGAAGGCCTTTCCTCGCCTTCCCAAACAAATCAAAGTCCTCGGTCTTTGGACCTATTTTTCATTAGATATGCCTCCCAAGCGGAGCCTAGCCTCAGATTCTCTCGAAGGTCCCCTCGGACCAACAGAGCAGGACCCTTAGCTGTTCCACCAACCCCCGAAGGTGTCGCTGGTCGTCGAGTACCTAGAGGCCCTCGGGCTGCTCCCACGGTGCTCCAAACTGATGATGCCAGTTCCCGAGACCCAGAGCTCCCCTCCGAAGGAGACGAAGACCTTCCTGAGGACGAGGCTACTCAAGTAGCACGACATTAGGAGGAAGTGGCTAGGTGGAGGCAAGAGGTCGCTGATCGCCTCCGCTCCCAAGCTTCCACCTAGGCTCCAGAAGGGCTCAAAGACGGTGGTGCTCGCAACCATCCCGGAGCTATCCATGCCCCAGAGGAGGCTGAGAATGCATCCTTCGATGACGAGTCTCCGCTGCATTCGGACTTGCAAAAGGTGCCCTTTGATCCCAGGTTCAAAACTACTACAAACTGTCACTGTAGTGGCATTGGGCAAAACCACTGTAGTGGCGGGCCATTAGATGCTCGCCACTACAGTTGCTGGTGCTGACGGCAGCACCAGCACCCGCCACTATTATTGGTAAAGTAGTGGCGGTCGGTGCTGACATCATCCCGGACCGCCACTATTGTACCAATAGTAATGGCGGACAGATGAGGTCAGCGCGCCCGCCACTGCTGTTGACACAGCGGTGGCGGGCGCGCTGACCGCCACTGCTAACCAGCGATAGCTGTGGCGTTAGAGCAGTGGCAGACTTGATGCCCGCCACTATAGGTCATTTTTGCCCGCCGCTACAGTATCGCTTTGTAGTAGTGCAAAGCCTCAAAGCTGCACAAGTATTCTGGTGGGTCTGATCCCAGAGAATTCGCTCGTTCATATGCCCTGGCGATAGAAGCAATCAATGTGGTGCGTAACACTATGGCGAAGTGTTTTCCCCACGCTCTCGAAGGTGTGGCCCTCCGATGGTTCTGGTCTTTGAAGCCGAGATCGATCAAATCCTGGGAGCAGTTGAAGAGGAAGTTTGTAAGCAACTTCCAAGGTACCTTTGTGGCTCCGATGTCAACGGGGAGCTTATTTCAGGTGAAGCAGTGAGCAGGGCAGACGCTTCGGGAATACTTCACGCGCTTCGCCCACACCAAATCACAGATCAAGAGCTTGTCTACTCTTTGGTAGTCGACGCCACCCGTGAAGGAGTGTTGAACCCAGATCTCCTTAGCAAGCTTCATCGGAAACCAGTGTCATCCGTGGCAAAGCTGATGGAATACTTTGAACAGTATGCCAAGGCGGAGGAAGGCTGTCTTCGAAGAACTGCAATGCCTGCAATAGCCCTTCGGGAAGTTGTTGGAACAATTGCGTTAGTTCCAGCAGGTTTTCCTGTGGTGGTGTATGATGTGGAGAATGAACCTCGAAGGGTTCTAACAAAGGGAGAAAAAGGTTTATACTGGTTTGGGCCTCTCCCGGGAGATAATAGCCCTACTTCCAGTGTGGTGGATTTGGCATGGTATACCCTAGTATGGAGCAATAATTCCAGGTTCTCTTAGCCCCCTCCCTAAGGTGTCCTGTTACAAGGGCTTATCCCTGCTTTTATAGGCACGCAGGCCTTAAGGAAAAGACCAAAATACCCTCTACAAGCCCCTTAGGCTCACAGGGGTAGACAGGGAAAGAGAGCTAGCTACTGTACAAAAGTACTTTACAGCTTTACAGCTTTATAGACGTGTCAGGCTATGCCAGGCTTTGACCAGCTAAACGACACACTAGGGGTGAAGGCTGGGAGGAAGGCTTCGAAGTGAACCCCGGAGGGGGGCTTCGAAGCATGCACCGAGCAAGGCTCCCAACTGGGGTCTCGGAGCCTCGACCTCGAACTGGCCTCCAAACTGGGGACCTCCGAACCGGGCCCTCTGAACCGAGGGCCTCCGAACTGGGCTCCCGGAGGGCGGCCTCCGGCGCCCTTCACCCGGAGGGTGGCCTCCGGCGTCCTTCACCCGGAGGGTGGCCTCCGGTGGGACCTTCGAACAGGGGCTTCCGAAGGGCGGCCTCCGAACTGGGCTCCCGGAGGGCGGCCTCCGGCGCCCTTCACCCGGAGGGTGGACTCCAAAATGGGGCCTCCGAACCGGCCGGGGAGGGTCCGGAGACTAGCTCTGAGGAGCACCCAAGGGGGACCCGAAGGCTAACTCCGGACAGGGCTCGAAGGCTAATTCCGAAGATGGCCCAGAGGCTGGCTTCGCAGTTAGCCTGAGACTTAGCTTATGGCGGCCTTCAAGAGATCTCGAGGGCTTTGCCCCGGAGGGCTCCGAAGGACCTTGCTCCGGAGGGCTTCGCCGGGGTCCTGGGGCTTCACCCCTGCAAGCTCCATCACGAACCTTGAGACTTGGTAACAGCTTCTTGTAGTGGAAACAGGCCTCGACAGCGTTGGGCTCCGGGCCGAAGGCTGCCTGACGCTGACGTCATTTGGCCCCTGTACAGGGGAAATATATTCCCCCAATAGTAGCCCCTCACGTGCAGGCCTTCGGGACGAAGGGGTGTACACGCCCTTAGGACAAATGACCTGAAAAACACAACTTCAGAGAAAACACGCCTTCAGAGCTTGGACCGAAGGTGACCTCGATAACCGGAGGTAATAAATGCCTACGCCAGCTGTCAGAACGACCTCGGGGAGCCCGAACGGCTCCGCGACGGTTAGAAAAATTATCGTTACCTTGCTCTGGGCCGCTTCGCCTTCGCTGGAGGCCCACCCGGCAGTGGGTTCGGCCCACGATGGTTGGAATTCTTACCGCGCCTATAAATAGGGGTTTATCGCGTGCAGCTTCGGCACGCTCTCATTTGCTTCCTTCTCACTGCCTTACAACCTTCGCTCTCCTTTTCTCTTAGCTTCGCGCAGAGCCCCCCTTCGCTAGCTTTAGCCCTTCGTGCCGAAGCCCCACCAAAATGCCGAAGAAGGCAGCGGCGAAGTCCTTGGCTCTGGGCCCGAGCTCGAGCTCCGCTCAACTGCAGGCCGCAGCGGCCGCGGCGGCGAAGCGTGCACCTAGGCGGCTAGGGCCGAGGGACCTTCGGACGCCTTTCGACAAGTTCGAGCAAACATTGGAAATGAGGGCCTCGATCTCCACGGAGGAGTCGGTCTGGAGGGCCTACGAAGGGAGGATCGCGGCGAAGATCTAGCTTCGGGTCCCGTAGAAGTCGAAGGCCGTGCCGAGGCCTCGGGCTGACGAGGTGGTGGTGTTCGAGGCCTTCTTCGAAGCCGGCCTCGGACTGCCTGCAGTGGGGATGCTGAGCGAAGTCCTCAAGGCTTACAACCTCGAGCTCCCTCAGCTTTCGCCCAACGTAGTGGCGAGGTTAGCTGTCTTCGAGTGGGCCATGAGGGCCGAGGGCTGCGAGGGCTGCGCGGATGTCTTCGTCGCCCTCCACGACGCCAATTGCCAACCGAAGCCGAGGGAGGGGTCAGACCGCATCAAGAGGGCGCTGGCCTTCGGCAGCGCCAACTTCTAGCTCCAGAAGAAGTTCCAAGACGCCTTCCCGGCGAGGGCCGTGAACAATAAATGGTACTCGAAGTGGGATCAGGAGTGGTTCTATGCCTCCGTCGGTGCGAACTCCCCCCTTCGGAGTACCAACGCCTTCATCTCGTACCGACGCGAGGGGGTGGTGAAGACCAGCGAGGACACCCTTCACTCGAGGATCTTGCTGCTCCGGAGGGTGGCGGCGAAGATGAGCATGAGGGACCTCGCGGAGGAGTTCATCACGCTCCGTCTCAGCCCCCTCGCGCGTTCCTGGCCAGAGGGCCTCTTTCAGACTTCGGGCCAACGGGGACTCAGTGAGTTAGCCCTCGAATGCTTCTATAAGGCTTCGCAATCTCTTTGCCTCTTATACTTCGTAGATTTTCACTTCTGACTTAAAGCTTTCGTGAAGCTCACCTCGATATGAGGACTCCAGAGGAGGCCATCGCGGCGGCGGAGCGGGTCGTCGGGACCTCGACCCTTGAGGAGCAGGCCCAGCGCCTCGCGCTGGTGGGGTCCTAGGAGCGCTTGAACAGGGTGTGGACCGTGCTCGACCTCGAGGGGCCCCCTGCTCTGCCAGACTTCGCCCACCCCACTACCTCGTCGGCCGGAGCCAAGAGGAAGAGAGGGGATGACGATGAGCCAGAAACTTCGTGGCCTCGGCCGGAGGTCCTCACGGCCGAAGTTGCTAACCCAGGAGAGGTCGCGGCGAAGCCCGCAACTACTCCGACCCCCAAGAAGGCAGCGAAGCCCCTGGCAGCGAAGCCTTCGGCGGCGGAGGCCGGCGCGACTACTCTCGCCGCCAAGAAGGCCGCGGATGCTTCGGCGGCAACAACTTCGGGCGCGAATGTTGATGCGCTGGCTTCACGGCGAAGGGACTGGAGGGCACACATAGCCCCTCCTTCCTTCGAAGTCATTTCCGATGAAGGTAAACACTTTAACCACGCTTCTCTTTAATACGCGCATCTTGACTTGGTTTTTCTGCAGAGGATGAAGCCGATGCGAGGCCCACCGTGGAGAAGCCGGCAGTCGGAGCTGGACCGAAGCCTGCCGAGGCGAAGCCCACGGAATCTTTGGGCAGCAGCGGCAGCAGCAGCGGCAGCGGTAGCGGTTCGGGCGACAGTGATTCGGAGTCCAACAGCTCTTCGTCCGAAGACGAAGGCAGCGGAGGCCACGACGGAGGGGACCTTCGGAACGACGAAGAAGTCGACGTGGTGGGCTTGAGCTCCGCCTTGCCGAAGCCCGCGCAGGCGGCCGCGGCCGAGGAGGTGGTCCACCCCTTCCGGCCGAGGGAGGGCGTGACGGAGGCGGCGATCAACGGCTTCCGCGAGGCTTGTGCTGTTGCGGAGGCAGGGGACTTGGTGGCACAACTTAGCCACTCGAGCCCCACCGATCTCTTCCTTAGTATGAATGAAGTCCTCATGCGGGTGAGCGAAGCCCCTTGCAATCTTCGAACCATGCTTTAGTCTTTGGTTAATACTTATGATTTCTTGAATTCCTGCAGGCCTTCGCACTGAATGCAGCAGCTTCGACTTCTGCGGACAGGCGGATGGAGCGCCTCGCAGAGGAGAAGGAGGCCCTTCGCCGCGAAGTCTCGGTGGAAGCCGAGAAACGAAGGCGGGCCGAGGCTTCGGCTGACGCGGCAAAGGCGGCGAGGGCTGAAGCTGATAAGGGTAAGGAAGCTTTGGCTTCGGAGCTGGGCCGGCTCCGCGCGGAGCTCAAGGCTTCGAAGGATGCCGAGGCCTAGCACGCGAAGGAGAACGCTTCACTCTACCAACGGGCTCAGGACCTTGAAGGCTTCGTCGTGGATAATCTTGGCGAAGCCACCCAAAGCCTGACCGAGGTCCTTGAGCTAATAGGGACCGAGTGTCGGGCTCCGGACTTTGGCAACCAGGACCCGATTGGGGACCTCGTCGACTTCTTGAAGACAGCGTTGGGCTCCGGGCCGAAGGCTGCCTGACGCTGACGTCATTTGGCCCCTGTACAGGGGAAATATATTCCCCCAACAGAAGTGAAGACGGATCCCGAAGCATCAACTCCTCCGCAACCCCTTCATGACAATCGCTTCAGTGACCACAAGCATGGAAAGAAGCACTTCTGCTCGAATGTGTTGAACATTGCACCCTCCTTTCCGAAAGCACCTGCCAACTTTCAGCAGGCGCAAGGCTTCATGGCTGGAGCACCGAAGCCCCAAGAAAGAATACCTGGAAGGCGCCAAAGCTTTTTCTACTGCGTGCATGGTGACAATAGAAGCCATGACACGAAGGATTGTAAGGCGGTATTAACCCTTCGGGGTGAATACCTAGGATGAAGTACAAGGCGAGGTACTTTGGATCGAACCCCGCCAGTGGCACGGTCGGAGCCTGTGCAAATCGTAGCCCAAGCCGGTGCCCCCGAAGCCCCCATGCAGCTACCGGTGGCTAACGTTATGCCACCACCGAAGCAGGAAGACCCCCAAGACAGTGGCAAGCGAGTGGTCCTGCCCATCTCTAGAGGGGGGACCCTAGGTAACATGTCCAAGAGGTAGCAGCGAGAATACGTCCGCGAAGTAGGACACATTGGGACCTCGAATTCCGTGGAGGGAATGCCGGAATGGTCTCATGTACCTATTTCCTTTACCGCAAGTGATGCTATGGGGGTGAAGTTCCCCCATGCTGATCCCTTGGTTATTTCAGTAGATATAGCTAGAGTGGAAGTTCGAAGGATCCTACTGGATGGTGGGAGCTCCACAGACATACTCTTTGTCCAGGCCTTCAATTAGATGTGCATACCTCAGAGGCATTTACTTCCAACGGCCCGGCCACTTCAAGGTTTTGTAGGTACGCTTCTCGATGACCTCGGCCAAATAGGCCTCGAGGTTGCCTTCGGAGAGGGGCCCTTGGCCAGGGTGGAAGAGGTGATCTTCGACATCGTCGGTGCCCCATATGCCTACAACGCAATTTTTGGACGGGGGCTGCTGAACCAGTTTGGGGCTATAGCACATCACAACTATCTATGTCTCAAGATGCCCACACAAGGTGGAGTTCTCACTATTTCAGGAGACCAAGTTGTAGCCCGAAGAACAGAGTATGTTCACGACCAGCCGTTGGACCCTCGGCAAGTACATAGTGTGACGGAGCCCACCGAAGAGGTTCCATAGTCTTCGAACTCTTCGAAGGTCCTTTCCCTCAAGCCAAGCCCAGAAGGTGATGTCGTCATGAAAATAATTTTGAAGGATGGCGAAGAGTACCCAATACAGTTTGGCAAGGGGCTATATCCGGAGATAGCTGCCTCGTTGGAAGAAGTAGTCAAGCAAAATTTGGACATCTTTGCCTGGACTGACGAAGACATCACCGGGGTTGACCGGAGTATCATCGAGAACAGCTTGCTCGTCAACTTGAAGGCTAGGCTAGTACGCCAGCGGCTCCGTAAGCTGTCTGCAGAGAGCTCAAACCTTGCCAAGATCGAAGTGGAAAAATTGTTAAGGGTTAGCATCATTAGGGAAGTAGCCCAGACGGAGTGGTTGGCTAACCCCGTTTTTATCAAGAAAAAGGGCTCTAGCAAATGGCACATGTGCATCGATTTTACACCATTAAATAAATCATGCCCGCGAGACCCCTACCCTATGCCCCGAATAGACCAGCTGGTGGATTCTACAGCTGGCTCTGAATTGCTGAGTTTCCTCGATGCTTACTCTGGTTATCATAAAGTCTAGCTAAAGCGCGAAGACGAAGCCAAGACAACTTTCATAACCCCATCCAGAGTATTTTGTTATGTAAGAATGCCTTTTGGCTTGCGGAATGCTGGAGCCACATTCTAACATTTGATAGCTAAGGCTCTAGGTCACCAAATAGGCCGAAATGTTGAAGCCTATATGGATGACATTGTAATAAAGTGTGTTGTAAAGCACCAACATAGTCTAGACATAGCTGAAATATTTGAAAGCCTCTGAGTATGTGGAGTCCGCCTCAACCCTAAAAAATGTATATTCGGGGCACAAGCAGGAAAATTGCTAGGGTACTTAGTTTTGAGTAGGGGAATCGAAGCTATCCCAACACAGATAAGTGCATTGCAAAGAATGGCTCCACCAGAAAATTTGAAGCAAGTACAGAAGCTAACAGGACGGCTCACAGCTCTAAGCATATTCCTGCCCAGGTCAGCCAAACGAAGCCTTGCAATTTTCAAAGCTCTAAAGGGGTCCGAAAGTTTCAACTGGACGTGAGAGTGCCAGAAGAGCTTCGATGATATCAAAGAGTACCTCGGAAGCCTGTCGACACTTACCATGCCCCTCCTAGAAGAAACTCTCCTTTATCTTGCAGCAACAGGCTCCGCAGTAAGTGTAGTACTGGTTAGAGAAGTTGAGCTTAAGGGAAAGTTGGTGCAAAATCTAGTTTATTTCGTCTCAGAAGCTTTGTCCGAAGCAAAAACAAGATACTCCGAGATCGAGAAATTTGTTTATGCTTTAGTAATGGCCTCGCGGAAGCTAAGGCATTACTTTCTAGCACATAACTAATTGTTCCTACCTCGTATCCTCTTGGTGACATGCTTCGGAGCAAAGATTCTATGGGTAGGATCGAAAAAATGGCTGTCAAGCTAGCCCCCTTCGGAATCTCCTTCACGACGAGAACAACTATCAAATGCCAAATCATAGATGACTTCATAGCAGAATGGATTCCATCTGCAGTTTGGGCTCCGAAAGAGCCCTCTGAAGGTTTATGGACAATTTTTTATGACGGAGCTTATAAGGCATCTGGTGCTAGAGCTGGAGCTGTAATAATATCACCGTCAAGGCAAAAAGCCATGTATTCTACGAGGCTCAACTTTAAGACCACCAATAATATCACAGAGTATGAAGGAATCCTGCTAGGCCTCCGAAAGGCAAAGGCACTTGGAGCAGCAAGGGTAATAATTAAAACAGATTCCGAAGTCATCGCAGGGCATGTTGACAAAAGCTTTCAAGCAAGGAACCCACATCTAGCAAAGTATCTAGAAGAAATCCGCAAAATAGAAGCAATATTCAAAGGATTTTCTGTTCGAAGTATTCCCCGAGTAGATAATCAACTTGTAGACATTCTAGCGAAGGCTGCAGCCAGAGCATTGGACCTCCCGGAGAGTGCTTTCTATGAAGAACTAGTCAAGCCTATAGTAAATCAATTACCCTCCGCAGAAGTCCTTTGCATCCCAGCTACAGATTGGCGGGCTCCGATAGTGGATGTCTTGCAAAGTAGCATAGATTCGTCAGAAGGTCCGGATTTCTTAAGGTTACAAGCAAGGGCTCAAAATTATAAGCTTGTCAATGGAGTGTTATACAAAGCCGGAGTTTGTTCTCTACTCCGGTGAATCTCACAACCCGAAGGCCAAGATATACTTCGGGACATTCACGAAGGTTTATGTGGAAGCCACCTAGCCCCCCGTGCTCTAGTAGGAAAGACACTTCGACAAGGGCTCTACTGGCCGACAATTGTAAGAGATGCGGAGGAATTGGTTCGAACCTGCCAACGATGCCAGTGGATGGGAAGATGAAGCCACTGCCCACCAGTACCACTTCAAGTTATTGCCCCGGTATGACCAATGGCACGATGGGGAATGGATCTCATCGGCCCTTTTCAAATGGCAAAAGGTAGCTTGAAGTTTGCAGTGGTAGCAATTGAATATTTTTCTAACTGGGTCGAAGTAGAACCCCTTAGTGCTATCACTTTAAGAAATGTGCAAAAAAATTTCTGGCAAAATATTATATGCATGTTTGGAGCACCAAGAGAGTTAACTGTGGATAATGGAACCCAGTTCGAAGCCGAGACATTTAAAGAATTTTGTGAAGAACTCGGCATCAAGTTGTGCTTCGCAGCAGTTCACCACCCACAATCCAATGGAGCCATCGAGCGAGCCAACGGGAATATTCTCTCAGGTCTTAATCGAAGGATTGTCGGGTTGGCCAAGGGGCTATGGGCCGAAGAACTCCCTAAGATTTTATGGTCCATTCGGACCACTCAAGCCAGGTCCACAGGCTTTACCCCATTTAGGCTGCTATTTGGAGATGAGGCCATGACTCCTACGAAGCTCAGAGGTGGATCCCTTCGTGTAATAGAACCTGGAGATGAAAATGAGAGAAACAATTCGCTAGACTTGTCAGAAGAAACAAGTCTTCGAGCTATCGCCAATCTGACGAAGTACCATGACCAAACAAAAACATGGTATGACCCAAAGATAAAGCTGAACGAGCTTAGGCCAGGTCATTGAGTTTTGCGAAGTGTAATAGCCCCCGGGAAGCTAGGAAATAAATGGGAAGGACCATATATTATCCTACGCTCAGGGCACCACAGATCGTTTAAATTAGCTAATTTAGAAGGGGAAGAGTTGAAGAATGCATGGTATGCGGACCACCTTAAGCGTTATTACGCTTAGGGGCTGCTTGTAATCAATTGTAAAAGTTCCGTTCTAAATAAAAGTGGAGGTTCGAATATTGTTTGCTCTTCGAATATCCCTTACTCCTGCTGGACGCATCAGGAGAACGGAGATGCTTGCGGAGTCAAGCATCTTTCTAAGAACCCGGGCAACAGCCTTCGAACCATTGGTTCAAGAACTCCGTTGCCAGCCTGCGGATTCCAGGCTCCGGCTTGTTAGAATCTGTAGAAGAGTCTAAGGACTTTAAAAGACCAGATTTCCGGCCTCCGGGTTCGAAGCATCTGTAAAAGAGCCGAAGGTGGCCATCCTGCGGATTCTAGGCTCTGGCTTGTTAGGATCCGTAGAAGAGTCTAAGGACTTTAAAAGAACAGATTTCCGGCCTCCGGGTTCGAAGCATCTGTAAAAGAGCCGAAGGTGACCAGCCTGTGGATTCCAGGCTCTGGCTTGTTAGGATCCATAGAAGAGTCTAAGGACTTTAAAAGAGCATATTTTCGACCTCCGGGTTCGAAGCATCTGTAAAAGAGCCGAAGGTGGCTAGCCTGCGGATTCCATGCTCCAGCTTGTTAGGATCCGTAGAAGAGTCTAAGGACTTTAAAAGAACAGATTTCCGGCCTCTGGGTTTGAAGCATCTGTAAAAGAGTCGAAGGTGACCAAGCAATAAGGCTTCAAAGCTCCGCCAATGAGACACTTTTAAAGTCCTAAGCGACTAGTATAGGAGCTTGCAAGTATAAATTCAGCTCCAAAACTTATAAACATCATAATATGAACGTATAGTCTGAAGAACTCTACGAAAAAGTAAAGTATGATTACTGAGTGTTGTGTGAAGCATCAAATTGTTGTGCAAATCATTGTGTCCGACGGACCATATCACACTGCGTACAGTCCCCCACCCACAAGGAGGGTGGGGAGAGTAAGGAACAACAAGATGCTTTCGAAGCAATTCATATTAATTTAATAATCATACTTTTACATCAAGAGAAATTTTGGTCTAAGCCTAGATAAAATCGGAGACCCATCCGGCCTCTAGAACTACTTCTAAGGCTACTTTGACCTCTAGAGCTCGAAGCCGTCGAGATTGTCCTTTTAGTTCATGTGCTTCTTTTCTTCTTCGAAGCTCGCAGTTTTTTCTGCTCCTCTTGAAGTTCAGCCCAAGTCAGAAGCGTTCCGAAGTTAGCCTCTGCAGGGTCTTCAACCTGATACTCCGAGTCAGACCAATCTACGTATTTGGAAGATGAAGATGTTTTTTCCCTTTCTTCTTCTTTTATATAAGTTAAGACTTTGTAGCAAACTTCGGGTGCTATCTCTCCTTGATCTCCGCGAGGAATAGAGAAGCGTGAGCGGCAGAAAGGCCTTAAGCTTTCAAGGACTGACCACTGCCGATGGAGCCCTTTGTTAATTTCCAGTATTTTGAAGTCAGGCTCCAAAGGACATGTCAAAACCTAAAAGAATAAACATTCAAACAAGATCATTGTTTATAAACTTTTCGTTCATTAATCCAAGGGGCTTTACAAGATTTTTTATACATATTTAAGCGCCCTATAAGGCTAGACCTGCAGGTCGGTCGGTGGAGCAGGAGGTGTCAGAGCTGGCGAAGCTGGAAGCGGAGGCCTTGTTTGCGCTTGCTTTTGCCAACGGGCCTCGTCGATCCAAGCTTTGGTTGCGGCCTTGTGGTCTGTTTTCCAGATTGACCGGAAAGCTTCCCAAGCCGAGGCTACATCCTGTGAAGGACGCAACAAGTCCTCGTCGGCGAAGCCTATGGTTGTCGAACCCCCAACCGGAGCGATGGAAATCCCAAGGGATTCGAGGTGACGAAGGACTCCGATTCTAGCACATTGTCCGGAGATCTCTCCGTACCTGACACCGGAGCCCATCATCAGCGACGTCGCCACTTGAATCATCTTCAGCTTCTGGTCGAGAGGCTCACTCGCCGCAGTAGAAGACGAAGGACACATGGTGCCAAAATATTCCAAGGTACTCTGACGGGCATCCAAGGTACGCTCCGCTATTGCAGTATTCTTCGTCTCTGCCGCCTCTAGCCCCGCAGCAGCAGCAGATACTTCATCCATTCTGGAAAGCAAGGTGCTCTTCTGAGCCATCGCCTATTTGAGCGAGCCTTGGAGTTCTACTAGTTGAGTGCTCGAATTAGCTGCCATCTGCCAGAGCTTCTCCACCTCCTCTTGGAGCACCACGCATTCGTCTTCGGCTTCTTGGGACGAAGTTCGGAGCGTACTGCTGCTCTGCTATTTGAGCCGGAGGGCTTCATCAGTGGTGGCCCTAGCCCTCCGTTCTTCAAGGAGCTCTTCCTCCAACCGAAGTGTTTTGTCTTCGGAGTCTTTGAGTGCGGATTGGAGGGTGGTAACCTTCCTCTTGATACGGTTGGTTTCGACTTCGTTGGAAGTCGCTGCCGCTCTAGCAAGGACAAATTGCTACAAGAAGAGCAAGTAAGTAACAAGTAGTTACATTTGTCAATTAAAAATATTTGTGGTACTTTGTATACCTAAAGGGCAGCCCTTTTGAGGGCTAGATTAAGCTCCGAGGCTCTGGCTTCGCTCAAGGCGGAGACCAAGTCAGAGTTTACGACTTCTTGGTCTTTCTCTGCCAAGGGCTCTAGAAGCGCTCGGAGGCCCATTCGTTGCTCCAGGAAGGGAGCCAACAAAGGGAGCCAGGACAAAGCCTGTCGGTCATCTGCAGTCGCCTCTTCTTCTGAGTTACTCGCTGAAGGCTCGTTGGAAGAAGGCGTTGTCATCGGGGCAGGAGGGAGTCCAAGACTCGTCATGCTTTTTCCCCTTCCTGGTACGAATGCCGAAGGAACGACTTTGGCGGAGGTAGATCCTCCTTCAACTGGTGTATCTTCGGCCAGAACCGTTTCGACGGAGATGGCTCTAGCTGCTGGAGCCGTGGTGTCCATCGTAGCCGCAACTCCGGGAGAAGCTGGAGCTCCGTTTGTGGCCGGAGCTACGTTACCCTTCGACGTGCCTACAACATTGAGGTACATGATGAACATTTGCGGGTAATAACTTTTACAGGAATTAACAAAGGCAAAAGTTTCGAAGTCTACCTTCGGAGGAGCCTTGAGGTAAAATTGTAGGGTCCTCCAGGACTTCGTACATCCGGAGAATCTCATCGAGGTCATCCCCCGAAGTCCTCTCTGGTGTAGTTGCTACTGGTGGCTCGACCTCCGTTGTTATCACCCCAGCCACGGGTGAGTTGGGGATAGTTGTTTCCAACTCCGTAATTGCGGTGATCGGTGTAGGAGTGTGTGCCGTGTCCGCCTCCGCTGTCTCTTGGGCAGAAGCTCAGGTTGTGGCCACTACTTCGCCTTCGTTGTCATCAAGAAGATAGTTTTCAAAGTCTTTTACCATTTGGGCATCAGATCCCTTGCTTTCGGAGCCTTTGTTCCTGGAGTCATACAAAGCTGAGCTCCGAATGCCCAGGGATGAAGTAGAGGATGCCGGGGTCAGCTGAGGAGGAATCTTGACTACCTTTTTCCCTTTCTTAATGGGGGTTTTGCCGGCTTTCTTCGAGGGTTCGGCGATGGTTTTCCTTTTCTGGGGGCCGCTCCGGTCAGGTTGAAGTCTGGCAGAGTAGGAGGCACCATTCTGAGGGCCTCCCATACTCTGTTGGAGCGTTCCCAGCTTCCCACGAGCTCTATTCTTTTTTTCCTTTCGGCCACCGTAGGGGCTCCGAGCACCCGTTCGGTGGCTCTCGTTATCTGCTCTAGGGCTAACGCCAGTGGAGCCGCTGAAAAAAGGTAGCATATTATAAGTATGTTATTTTTTCTTCTAACATATTACTGCAGGAAAATCAAAGGCTTACCTAGACTTCAAAGCTTACACTCCGAAGCGTTTTGGAACGCTATCGGCCAGTCGGCCCCAAGAGGTGGAATTTAGAGAGCAATGAATTCTTCGGGCAGGTCTCACATGCTCATGCGGCTAGCAATTGAAGTTAATAGCCCTAGCCGCGTTGAGAGCAGGCTAGGGTTCGGGGTGACTTCCGCCTCCTTCCAAAACCAGATTTCTTGAAGAGGTCCGGTGGAGGGGGAATTTTCTCCGACCTAAACGTAGAACCACCAGAGGATCCAGTTGGTGTACCATCGGTCATTGATGGCTTTCACTGGGAAGTGTTGAGCGTGCTCCCTCCGTAGCTGGAAGTTAACACTTCCAAAGGCTGTTATCACCTTGGTGTCTCCGGGGCCATCTTGTGGCTTCGGCTGGCAGATAGCCTCGTGCTGGCGGCGAAGACCTCCGATCGTCCTTCGCATACTTCAGCTCGAAGCGCCCATTCGAAGATGGCCAGCCATGCGATGGCGTTGGGAGACAGTTGAGGCAAGGTAATATGAAACATTTCTAGTACCTCTGATAAAAAGTTGATGGTAGGGAGCCCCAGACCCACTTCGAAGAATGCTTCGAAGACTAGAACTTCTCCGCTTCATGGCCTCGGTGTCGACTCTATTCTGGGGACCCGAGTCCTCATTCCAGGCCCTAGCTTCCCATCCACGGCTTCTTCTATGGACTCTGCGGTGCTTGTAGACTGACTGATGAGGAAGCTTTGGGGGATTTTCTTCTTGGATGGAGGGCGGAGCTCTCGAGGGTTCTTGGGCCAAACATCTCCCGGAGCCCCCACCATTGCCGCTACTGCTGAAGCCGCCCAAGCCTGCCTCTGCGCCAATGTACCCACTGCCACTAGCACGATGTGGCTAGTCCTCGCCATGGCTCGATCGCTCAGGTGTTGAGAGATTTGGAGGGTGAAGAGAGTAAGTTTTGGATGTCAAACACGGTAAAAGTTCTTGGTGAATTGTGATTCCTCTTTATAGCCTCCCAATAGTTGCTGCGCTTCGATTGCATTCACATTGTAGGTTCTACTTCCGTCGCTGGCGGGTGGGCCCAAGAAGCGAAACAGTGTGAGTCCGCAGTAACTTTCGACCGTTACCTTTTCGAGAGCATAACGGCTACTTGTAGAGTAACGGCTCCAGACTAACGTCTCCTCACGATGTTTAAACTCCGCGACAGTTTTCTTTCTCACGAAGCATTCACACAATAGTTCTGGTTCGAGGTCGTTGCTCAGGTGCTTCGGGGTCAAAGACCCTTCGAATAACTGTAATGCCTTCAAATTTATCTAAGTCTCTGAATATGAAAATATTCCTTGCGTATACTGCCTTCCTACTATACAGGTTAAAATCGGAGAAGCATATTCGAGGGGCTACTGTTGGGGGAAAATACTTCACCCTCAGGACTTAGAGATTGATAGTCAAGATAACTTATCGGCTTCAAAGCTCCAAGCTTATGCTCGAAGATAGTAGAGTTATTAAGCCGAAGAGTGCTTCGACATACAATCTGAAGGTACCCTCCGCAGGCTATGAAGCTCTGGTGGAAAACTACAAGTCTGATAAGATGTTTGGCTTATCTACTTACTCTGAATAGTTTTTACCATTTTAACCCTGTTTTGGGTACCGAATAGTTTCTTTTTAATCAAGGATTGACATTCCGTGAGCATGATGAAAGTGAAGAATCTAGTAATAGAGGGAATTTCATTGAACTTTTGAAATGGCTTGCTAGTAATAATGAAGAGGTTGACCGCTTGATCTTAAAAAATGCTCCTAGAAATTGTAGTTTGACTTGTTCTACCATACAAAGAGAAATTATTGGTTGTTGTGCTAGAGAAACTACTAGACACATCATTGAAGAAATTGGTGATGATTATTTTGCAATTCTTGCAGATGAGTGTAGTGACCTTTCACATAAAGAACAATTAGCTCTTTGTTTGCGGTATGTTGACAAACTTGGAAGGGTATGTGAGCAGTTTCTTGGAGTAGTTCATGTAGCTAGTACCACTGCTATTTCTCTTAAGAGTGCAATTCTAACCTTACTTGCTGATCATCACTTGACTCCTACTCAAATCCATGGTCAAGGATATGATGGGGCTAGTAATATGAGAGGAAAGATTAATGGGCTAAAAACATTGATCATGAAAGAGTCTACTTCTACCTACTACATTCATTGTTTTGCACATCAACTACAATTGGTTCTTGTTTCTGTTGCCATGGGAAATGATGATTGTGTTTGGTTTTTTACTCAAGTTTCTTATTTGTTGAATATTATTGGCTCCTCTTGCAATCGTCATGACATGCTTAGAGATGTTAGAGCTCAAAAACTTATGGAAGCACTTGAATTGGTTGAAATAGAAAGTGAGATTGGATTAAATCAAGAGATGGGATTAGCTAGACCTAGTGACACTCGATGGAGTTCTCATTTCAGAACTATATTGCATATTATTGATATGTATCCCACAATTCAAGAAGTGCTTATGACTCTTGGTAAGGATCCAACACAAAGAGATGATTGGCCAAAAATACATGCTATGGTTAGAGCATTTGAATCATTTGATGTTATTTTCAATGCACACTTGATGCTTACCATTCTTGGATATACAAATGACTTGTCTATGTCTTTGCAAAAGAAATATCAAGATATTGTTAATGCGATGTTACTTGTAACTTTGGCAAAGGAAAGAATGCAAAAATTGAGAAACCATGGTTGGGAAGATTTCTATGAAGGAACAATTATTTCATTTTGCACCAAACATAAGATTGGAGTTCCAAGTTTGCATACAAGATATGTGCCTCATGGAAGATGTGCACGGTTTTATCCAAATAAAACAAATGATGATGATTTTAGAAGGGAAGTATTCATTGGTGTTGTTGACAAGATTAGCCAAGAGCTTAACAATAGGTTTGATGAGGTTAATATGGAGTTGCGCATTTGCATGGCAACATTAAACCCTTCTAACTCATTTGCTTCTTATGATGCACAAAAAGTACTCAAGCTTGCCAAGTTTTATCCTAAGGATATTTCAAGTATAGATTTGATAAGGCTTGAATATCAATTGGAGACTTTTATTGATGATATGAGAAAAGATGAAAGATTAAAAGGCCTACAAAATCTTAGTGAACTATCTCTTAAACTTGTTGAAGCAAATAAGCATGTTATTTATGATTTGGTGTATTTGCTTCTCAAATTAGTTTTGATCCTACCAGTGGAAACGACAAGTGTTGAGAGAGTGTTTTATGCATTATCTCTAGTGAAGAACATGTTGAGAAATAGTATGTGTTACAAGTTATTGAATGATTGTCTAGATACTTTTATTGAGAGAGATGTGTTCTCAAAAGTTAGTGAAGATGACATCATTAAGACTTTTATGAGTATGAAAACTCGAAGAGTAGAGAAGTAGTAATGTAATTTTTGTTTATATTAGAACTTTCACATGTAGATTTATGACTAATGGACTTAAATGCTGATTTTGGGATATTTATGACGTTATGACATGCAATTCCTCTTTTATGACATATTTTGAAATGTTTATGACATATTTTGAAGTTTTGTAGTATAAGTAGGAACACCCAAGGAAAATTTTCTGGAGCCGCCATTGAATGTGACCATGAAATAAATTTAGAAAGAAACATTCCACTCACAACTGCAATCCAACCTGAAATATAAGGTTCAGCTAATTCCAATCAAATTTAAATTGGCAACTTATTTCTAATCATGGTCATACAACTCCATTACATGCATTATTGCATTGCCTAACAATGCTGTTTTCGTAGCAAAAGAAATCTGTTGGAACAATTGTGTTAGTTCCAGCAGGTTTTTATGTGGTGGAGTGTGATGTGGAGGATGAACCTCGAAGGGTTCTATCAGAGGGAGAAGAAGGTTTATACTGGTTCGGGCCTCTCCTGGGAGATAATAACCCTACGTCCAGTTGTGGTGGATTTGGCATGGTATGCCCTAGTATGGAGCGATAATTCCAGGGTCTCTTGGCCCCCTCGAGCGTGTCCTGCTACAAGGGCTTGGCCCTGCTTTTATAGGCACGCTCCTGGCTCAGTCCCCTCGCGCGCTCCTGGCCGGAGGGGCTCTTTCAGGCTTCGGGTCGAGGTGAACTTAGCGAGCTGGCCTTCGACCACTTCTGTAAGGCTTCGCAATCTCTTTGCTTCCAATACTTCGTAGATTTTCACTTCTAACTCAACCTTTTAATGAAGCCGACCTCGAAATGAGGACCCTGGAGGAGGCCATCGCGGCGGCGGATCGAGTCGTTGGGACTCCGACCCCCAAGGAGCAGACCCAGCGCCTCGCACTGGTGGGGTCCTGGGAGCGTTGGAACAGAGTATGGACCGCGCTCGACCTCGGAGGGCTCCCTGCTCTGCCGGACTTCGCCCACCTGACTTCCTCGTCGGCTGGAGCCAAGAGGAAGAGGAGGGACGAGGATGAACCGGATGCTCCGGGGCATCGGCCGGAGGTCTCCGCGGCTGAAGTCTCTAGCCCGGGGGAGGTTGCAGCGGAGCCCGCAATGACTACGGCCTCCAAGAAGGCGGCGAAGGCTTCGGCGGGGGAGGCCGACGCGCATACTCTAGCCGCCAAGGAGGCCACGGATGCCCCGGTGGAACCAACTTCGGGCGCGGAGGTGGATGCGCCAGCTTCACAGCGAAGGAGCTGGAGGGCACACTTAGCCCCATCTTCCTTCCAAGAGATCTCGGACGATGGTAAACCCTTTTTTCTTTTGCATGCTTCTCTTCAATATGCGGATTTTGACTTGGCTCCCTGCAGAGGACGAAGATAATGCGAGGCCCACTGTGGCAAAGCCGACAGGCGAAGGTGGATCGAAGCCTGCCGAAGCGAAGCCCACGGAAGCTTCGAGCAGCAGCGGCAGCAGCAGCAGCGGCGGTAGCGATTCGGAGTCCGAGAGTACTTCGTCCGACGACGAAGGCAGTGGACGCCGCGAGGTCCTTCGAGGCGAAGAAGATGTGGACGTGGTGGGCTTGAGCCCCGCCTCGCCGAAGCCCGCGGAGGCCACCGTGGCCGTGATTCACCCTTTCAAGCCGAGGGGGGGCGTGACGGCTGCGGCGATCCACGTTTTCCGCGAGGCTTGTGCCTCTGTGGAGGGGGGGACTTGGTGGCCCAACTTAGCCACCTGGAGCCCACAGATCTCTTCGTCAGCTCGAACGAAGTCCTCATGCGGGTGAGCGAAGCCCCTTGCAGCCTCGAACCGTACTTTAGCCCTTGATTAATACTTATGATTTCTTGAATTTCTGCAAGCCTTCGCACTGAACGCAGCAGCTTCGACTGCTGCCGATAGGCGGATGGAGTGCCTCGCAGAGGAGAAGGAGGCCCTTCGCATCGAGGTCTCGGAGGAAGCCGAGAAACGGAGACGGGCCGAGGCTTCGGCTGCTGAGGCGAAGGAAGCTAAGGAGGCCTTGGCCTCGGAGACGGCTCGGCTCCGCGCGGAGCTCCAGGCTTCGAAGGATGCTGAGGCCCGACAGGCGAAGGAGAACGAGGAGCTCCGCCAACGGGCTCAGGATCTTGAGAGCTTCGTCGTGGCCAATCTTGGCGAAGCCACCCAGAGCCTGACCGAGGTCCTTGAGAAAATAGGGACCGAGTGCCGGGCTCCGGACTTTGGCGATCAGGACCTGATTGGGGACCGCGCTGACTTCTTGAAGACTGCGGCTTCGATAGCGGAGGAAGCGTTGACGGGCTTCGCCCTTATGGCCGGTCAAGTCGCGGGCCAAGGGTTGTTGCAGATGCTCCATGCCGCGGGGTGTGACCACCTTCGGGCGGCAACCTCCATGACCCCAGTGGCTTTCGGGGGTCCGCACTTGGTGACGCCTCCGTCCGAAGTTCGCGGAGCCTGGCGGCGGCTGCAGGAACCCTGGAAGGAACAAGGCTGCGAAGCAGTCCTCGACCTCCAGAAGGCCCTTCGACACCGCCGAGCCAAAGTGCCTGCTGCGCCTGATCAGCCTTCGACCTCGACACCTCCGCCTCCGAAGTTGTAGATCTCCTTAGGCCTTTTGTAATACTTAGCTGCAGGCTTGTAAAAACTCTATCAACTTATTAATACGAATGCGGGGGTTTTTTTATACCTGCCCAGGCTCAGACTCCGAGCGTAGACCTCGAAGTCCTCGAGGACTCCGAAGAGCTTCAACAGCTGTGGGCGATCCTCGAAGTAGCTAGGTCCGAAGGGCCCCCTCGGTTTAAGCTTCCGAGGGGGCCTAGCGGCGAAGCCATCTCCGAAGTAGCTCAGGATTTACTAGCCGCTGTGAAGACGGAGTCCCTTCAGAGCCCTTTGTCTTTGTCTTTGCCTTCGCGAACGGCCTTAGCAGGCGACGAAGCTCTAGATTTTTCTGCCTTCGATACGGCACCGCCTGCTTCGCTAACTTGGAGCGACCTGCAAAGTGGAAGATGAAGCCTACGGGCTTCGGAGCCTGGATGGGCTGGTCGAGGGAGAGCGGGCTCCGACGAGGCAACGTCCAGCCGAGGTGGCCCTGGCCGAAAAAGGGGCAAGCGAGGGTTGGGGCCTCGCACACGGTTCTTCTTAGGTTTAGATACAGACTATACGTAGTTTTGCTTTCGAAGTATGTTTGTAACACACTTCTCAATATACAATGAATGGAGTTTATTATATTTGCATACTTCGTCTGTATGCTTCGTATTGTTGGGCTTCGAACGTTTTAGCTTGTCACGCTCGTACTGCGTATTACATTCGCACACCTCGCATACATGCTTCCCCCCTTTGCTCGTGGCAGCTAGGGACTTAGCTGTTGCTGGTGCGGGCAAGAAATAAAAGATGCGAAGGGTGCGCCTTTCGGCGGCTTCGACGCATGAAATTTTATTTAAGCGAAGGCCTCTTTGGGCTTCGAATGCTTTAATTTGGTGTGAAGCAAGGCTTCGGCTGCTCGGAATTTCACTGAGCGAAGGCCTCTTTTGAACTTCGAACGTGCTAACTTGGTGCGAAGCAAGGCTTCGACACAACCAAGTTAAGCGAAGCATGCTTCGACATGCTAGGATTTGAATGCTGTGCGTGAGCGAGGCTCTGGAATGCACTTAGATTTTAGCGAAGTATGACTTCGAGACGCTTGGGCGCATATTATATTACACGCGAAGCAAGGCTTTGGAGCGTGCCTGGATAACGAAGCAAGGCTTCGGAACTTGGTCCTGTAATGAGAAGGATATTTGGTGTGGATTCACCGAACCTGTGATAATGCGAGCCACCTTCGACTCTGAGCCACCTTCGACTCTGGGTCACCTTCGACCCTGGGATGCTTCGGGTGCGGAACCCGGAATCCCTGGGATGCTTTGGGTGCGGAGCCCGGAATCCCTGGACGCATCGGGCCAGTGGCCCAGAATCCCTGGACGCATCGGGCCATTGGCCCAGAGTCCTTTTAGCCCACTGCTACGGGCTCGGATGCACTGTGTAGCCTTCGGAGGAGTGCTCCGGATTTTATAAAGCGAAGCGAGGCTCCAGCTTTAAATAAGGCGAAGCAAAGCTTCGAGTTTTTGATAAGGCGAAGCATGGCTTCGGTTTTTCAATAAGATGGAGCAAAAGTTTGCATTCAAGGACGAAGCAGGGCTTCGGTACTAAGGTGAAGCAGGGCTTCGGCTTTAAGGCGAAGCAGGACTTCGGCCTTAAGGCGAAGCAGGGCTTCGAGCTTATATTAATGTAATTGCAGATTGGTATGTCGAAGTAAGGCTTCGGACTGTACACACCTTGTAGCCCTTGGGGCTTCGACGGCCTTCAATACGTGGAACGGAGCCCCTTGCCGGAGGGTGAGCTCCGGTGTGTGAAGTAGGAAGGCGAAGATGGTCTTCGAGCTGCACCCGAAGCCCCTTGCCAGAAGGTGCGCGAAGCAAGAAAGCTTCGAAGCTCCCCCCTCAGGCGTACTTCGAGTTGCAGACAGTGGTAGAGAACTTAGCTTCTAGGACTAAGATCCCCACGGACGGCGCCAACTGTTGGAACAATTGTGTTAGTTCCAGCAGGTTTTTATGTGGTGGAGTGTGATGTGGAGGATGAACCTCGAAGGGTTCTATCAGAGGGAAAAGAAGGTTTATACTGGTTCGGGCCTCTCCTGGGAGATAATAACCCTACGTCCAGTTGTGGTGGATTTGGCATGGTATGCCCTAGTATGGAGCGATAATTCCAGGGTCTCTTGGCCCCCTCGAGCGTGTCCTGCTACAAGGGCTTGGCCCTGCTTTTATAGGCACGCAGGCCTTAAGGAAAAGACCAAGATACCCTCTACAAGCCCCTAGGCTTATAGGGATAGACAGGGAAAGGGAGCTAGCTACTGTACAAAGGTACCAGACAACTTTACAGCTTTACAGACGTGTCAGACTATGCCAGGCTTTGACCAGCTAAACGACACACCGAAGGCGGAGGCTGGGGCGAAGGCTTCGAAGTGTACCCCGGAGGGGGGCTTCGAAGCATGCTCTGGAAGGCGGCCTCCGAACTTGGCTCCGGAGGGCGGCCTCCGAACTGGGCTCCGGAGGGCGGCCTCCGAGCTGGGCTCCCGGAGGGCAGCCTCCGGACTTGGCTTCGGAGGGCGGCCTCCGGACTTGGCTCCGGAGGGCGGCCTCCGGACTTGGCTCCGGAGGGCGGCCTCCGGACTGAACTTGAGGCCTGGAAACAGCTTCTTGTAGCGGAAACGGGCCTCGACGGTGCTGGGCTCTGGGCCGAAGGCTGCCGGAGACTGACGTCATTTGGCCCCTGTACAGGGAAATATATTCCCCCAACAAAATCACATCAAATCTGCATCCCTACAAATATGTAGCATAATTGATCACAATAAAGAAATAGCTGAACACTTGTACTTGAATTGTTCTGATTGCTCACTGAAAGAACAAACATATTAATGTCAAAACATGATATATAGTATCAAAGCCATTCTTTATAGCCAAACATGATCTAGAATTTCTTGTGATTTGATTCGCACTCTTTGATTCTACTAACAACCAAACCCAAATAACAGAGGTGTTGTTAACATGTAAATAACATAGGTTTTATGGTGTCTTACAAGGGCGGCGACAGTCTCTGGGGGCGGCAACGGTCTCTGAGGGCACGACGGCATTGGTCTCCGGTGGCGGCAGAGGGATCTAGGACGGCGATGACGAGCGGAGGGCAGCGGTGTGGGCTACCGGGGTGGCGGCGACGGGCTCGAGAGTACGGCGGCGACGAGCAGAGGGCGAATTCGGGAGCTTAAAGATAGGTTTTTAGAGGGCGGGAGCGAAAACGTTTATGTTGGACCAAAATGGGCGACTAGGGGGGTGAATGGGAGCTTTTAAAATTTCAGACTAAAAACCAGCCTTCTGTTTTAATTCTGTCTCCTACGGAACAGGCTTCGAACACACCCTTTGGAGTTCTGGTTTGGAGGTATTTTATAGTTTTGAACACACGTTTCACAAAGGGTAAAAGTCGAAGACAAGGAGACTTCGCTCACACCCACAAACCCAAAAACACAACTCTGCAACGATAGTGCAGGCTCCGCACACGTGGTGCCTTCGAGCAGGCTTCACACTACACACTTCACAGGAATAAGTTTCCCTCTAAGGGCTTCGAACAGATATGCCGCAATAGCAACTTGTACTAGGCTTCGTATTTTGAAGGGCAGAAAATAGACCGAACAGACTATGCAAGGGCTTCAGTTGAGGAAGGAAAACAAGCTTCGAGCCTGAATCCACTTAGTGCTTCACTAGTAATCAGAGAGGACTTGCCTCCAGTTTACACAGAGCGAACACATACTAACAGATACACACACATCCCATGAACAGAACACTAACACACTTCTTTAGAAAAGAACCAGAACAAAACTCTGTCTAGAACAAAAGGAAGTGTAGCACAGAGAAAACACCACATGCAGTGCAAAACAGAAATACAAGTTCAAGCAATAGGCAAAGAACCGAATGGAACATTCATTGCATTAACAGGGAACACAAAAAGACTCAGTGGACTGAGTACATGGGTCTGGTGGCTAGATCTAGAATACTAAAAATGGTTGCTCAAAGTGTTAGCCTAGACCTAGCCAGCCTCACTATTTATAGGCACAACTCAGCCATGAAAATAGACTACTCTACCCCTAGGGTTTACAGTGATTTTGTCTCTACCAGACAAGGGGGTACAGATGGTAGTCTGAGGAGCCATGTTGAGGAGCGTGGGCCTCATGGATCCATATGTGATGAGTGATTGTCAACAGAAGTCAAAGAGGACTAAAGAGGAGAGAAGACATGCTGTGTCTGGGCCTCATGTGACTTAGGTACATGGGCAGCGAGCGAGTGTCGGGCAGAGGGGCCGCGAAGTCGGGCTGGCCCAATCCGGGTACATGGGCTAGGAGCAACAGAGGATCCACTGGGCTGTTGACCAGGATTGACTCATGTACACGGGCGGCGAGCAATTGCTGGGTTGAGAGAGCTGTGGAATCGGGCCAGCCCAATCCGTGTACCTGGTGCAAAGTCGATGGATGATTTGTCAGTTTCGGCACAAAACTGACGAGCGCTGATCTCGGATCTGACCATTCTGAGGCAAAGCAGTAGTCGCTACGTGTTGGCGTAAAAGATTACGCTAACAGGTTTCTGTAGAATAGAAACTAACAAACGAAGTGTTTGCGAAACAAACTGTTCTAAGCCTTCGAAAGGATAATAACTTAGAATAGTTCGAAAGTGTGTATTGAATAACTTGTATTCGGTCCCTATCACAGGGTTAAACGGGGGGTATTTATAGGCCCAAACATTAAGGAAAAGACCTATTTACCCCTCTATTACAACCGACATAGTGGAAACTATTTGGTACCCTTGATAGGGCTAAAATGGTAAAAGACTAATCTAATAAGAAGAAAAAAGTCTTCCATCTTAGCTGGCAAAAAAGATCTCAAATAGCCTTAGTTCGAAGATATACTCCGAACCAATGCCTATCTTCGTACTTCGAGCTTGACTTAGGACATCTTCGAGGATGGACGTCTGGAAACCTTTAAATCCATTATCTGCCTTTGTGCTGTTACTGCAATAACCCTGAGGATGGAATATTTTCCCCCAACAGTAGCCCCTCGAATACGCTTCTCCGTTAAACCTGTAATGTTAGGAGAGCAGTATACGGAAGAAAAAATAACCAGGCGTAGGGGTTATTAGATTCTAATTTATCTCTGAAATGTACGAAGATATAAACTCCGAATCAGTTTAGGATAGTTACTTTCGAACTATCTTAGAACTGACTCAGGAAGTTCGAAAGCCATTTAGACTTAGAAGAAATAGCCGTTAGCTTCCTTCTTCTAACGGAAGTTACGGAATGCGTTAATTTCGGAGAAAAGTAACGGGCAGGAATGCGAAACGGCATGGACTAACGGTAAAAAATGTAAAGTCTAGGCTATAAATAGAAGGCCTAGAACTTTCCTGAGTACCTTTCCACCGCTTTCCTGCAAACAAAAAACCTTTTGAGCCCTAGTCTCCATTCTTCCTCCAGAGCAACCCAGTAGCTTTAATGGCGAAAACCAAGAGTTCTGGAGCCCCTTCGGCCTTGGTTCGGCAGCAAGCGGCTGCAGCAACGGCGGCTGCGGCGTTGGCGACGACAACTCCAACACCCGCAACAGCATCCATGGTGGCAGGAGGGAGAAATCCCCAAAATGTTGATGATGAAGGTCGCTGCCCGCCATCAACGAAGTACCTGGATCAATCCTTCCAACTGGGACCTTCTACCTGCAAGAGAGAATCATTGGCGATCGCAGTAGAAGGGAAGATTAGTACCAGAGTCATGATCCAGAAACCTGGAAAGTAACTCATCCCGTCGCCAAGGCCCGGAGAAGTGGTCGTATTCGAAGCCTTCTTCGAAGCTGGCTTAGGCCTTCCAGCAGTGGACTTCTTGGCCGAGGTACTTGATTTGTTTCACGTCACCCTTCCTCAACTTTCTCCGAACGCAGTAGCTCGCTTAGCTATCTTCGAATGGGCATTGAGAGCCAAAGGCTGTGAGGGGAGGGCAGAGATCTTCGCTGCGGTACACAGAGCTTCATGCCAGCCAAAAACCTTCGTAGGCCCCGGAGGTGAAAAAGTGGTAGTAGCCTTCGGAAGTATTAACTTTAGGCTTCGGGATGAATACGCCCTTCAATTTCCCGCTAAGGCCATCAATGCAAGATGGTATACCGACTGGATCATGAGATGGTTTTATGCCGAAGTTGGGTCGAGCAATCCTCTGGCTGGACCTCTGAAAGACATCCAATTCCGGAAAGAAGCCCTAGTGCATCCAGACCAAGGTCAGCTCGAAGCTCGCCTCAGCCTACTTCAGAAGATCAGTCGAAGGTTGAGCATGCGAGACTTAGCCGAAGAGTTCCTTGGGTTACAAATCTCTCCACTGATGGCCAACTTGCCTATTATCTTCGAAGAGGATTCGGAAGGCGGTCTCCGAAAAATCATTTCGACTTCGAGCCCTGCAGGTAACTTCGAAGACAACATGTATTATGCATATTCATTCGAAGAAATAACTAACTTAATTCATTTTTTAGCTTCTTCAGCCCCTATTACTTCGGAGCAAATCGTAAGGGCTTCGGAGAAGATTTTGGGCGCTCCAACTCCGACCGAGAAGGAATGGAGAACCAAGTTGGTCGGGAGTTGGGAGAGATTTAACAGAGTGTGGGGAATGCTGGAAATCACTCCGCCTCCTTTGATGGATTGGGTGCCTTCGGAGAAAAGACCCAAAAAGAGGAAAGCTGAAGCTGGGACTTCGAGCTTCGCCAAGACTCTGGTCAAGAAGGTGGCTCGGAAACCAAAGAATCCTGCACCTTCGAGCCCAAGGGCTTCAGTTTCTGACTCCCAAGAGGACGAAGGGAGGCTGCTTACGCGTCTGATAGACGAAGATGCATCTCAAAGGACTGCACAAGCCGAATTACCTGCGAACGTGCCGGAGTACCGAGATAGCCTTGAGCAACCAAGGACTTCGGCAGTTCAAGAAGTTTTACCTCAGGGCAAAGTTCCTGCAGATGAAGATAGAGTCGAAGTTATTATGGCTTCGATTCCTGAAGAGGCAACAAGGACTGCTCAGGAAAATGTTCCTGCAGTCGAAGATTTAACGGCTGATTCGGACGAAGATCTCGCCTTTGATCCGCCGAACAGTCCAATGATTACCCCTCGCCAGAATGTCGAAGGTAGACTTCGAACAATTCTTTTATGTTTATTTTGCGTATTTACATGAAGTATAACACCTTTATTTTTTTTAAACAGAGTCCACTCCTGTGGAAGAAGTCCACCAGGAAGAAATAATCCCTGGACCTTCGACGACTTCGGAGCCAATCCCAAGAGCCACTCAAATGGGTCCTGGAAGAGGCAAAAGGAATATAGAACCCCTGCCTGCTGCGAGTTCCGGATCAACTCCATCAGACTCAACAGACGAGAGTCAATCTTCCGAAGGGGGCCAGTCTCCAGGGGCTCCGAAGACTACAGGCCAACACTCTGGCCCTTCGCTGGACGAGGATGACCAACAAGCGATAAGCATGCTCCCCCTTCTAGCTCCTTTCTTAGAGCGAACAACTGGTCTTCGCTCTTTGCTCGAGCCTTTGGATCGAGCTAGTCGCGACATAGGGGAGACCAACTTAGTGGCCATTCTGAGCAAAGCGGACAGGTCGGAGCTTAACGCCGCTATGGAACGCGCAGCTTACCAGGTACGAAGCATCTATGAAATAACATAGAATTTACCTACAAATAAATTTTTACCTTGGTTTTTTCTTTTTGCAGCAAACAGTCTTGGCCCGAGCTACGAATATATCGAATGATCAAGAAATCGCTCGTCTTCGGGAGGAAAATAACACCCTTCAACAGAATCTTACCATCTCCGAAAGCCGAGTGGTTCAGATGGACAGTATAGTGTCAATGGAGCGCAGGGCCAGACAAAGTTTGGAGGCTGCGAAAAAAGAGCTCGAAGCAGAAAGAATTGTGCTTCGAGCTGAAATTGAAAGAATGCGGGCGGAGCACGCTACTGCGGGGACCAAGCTTGTCAGACTCCAAGAGGAAGCTAGTCAGCTTTTGAATCAAAAGAATACCTTGACTACCGAAACTGCTAGACTTTCTGGAGTTCTGAGAGAAGTGACTTCGGTGAAGGACGCATTGATCGAAGATAAACTGAAGTCCGAGAAGGTAGCTGCGGAAGTTATGAATCAGCTGCTAGGTGTTCTGGAGTACTTCGGTACTACTGGGACACTTCCTTCTGATGATAACATTTCTCTTCTGTGCCGGTTGAAAAGGATTCAAGGAGTGGCGAAGCAGATGAAGATAGCAGGCATTCGATATGGAGAACTCTCCGGACAAGTGGCTGCTGTTGGCCTACTTTGCTACTACGAAAATCTGGGCCGATCGATAACTCCGAGCGCAGGAGAGGGCCCAATTACCTTCGACGACGAGCGGCTTCTGACTCCTTCCGAAGATGTGGCTGCTGCCTGGCGAGCCTTCCAAACTTCATGGAGAGCCGAAGGTCGCTCTGCGATCAAGGCTTGGATCGACGAAGGTCAACGCCAGAAGCAAGTTCGGACCCAAGCTTCAAGCAGTCAGCCTCCTCCGAACCCGCGGGTTTAGAAATGTCTTAGGATTTTTGGTTATGTAAAGCTTTGTGCTTATGAACATTTATCGATGAAAATTTGTTTATCATATTTTTAGGCTTTGCCTCATACGGAAGATATCGAAGTGTTAGATACTAACGACGAACTTCGCTCATTATGGACCACCTTCGATCTTCTAAAAGCTTATAAGCGCCCTCAATTTTTAGTTCCTCGAGATAGCTCCGGTGTAATTGCTCCCGAAGTAATCAAAGATATACTATCTTATATTAAAAAGGAAGAAACATAGGTTAACTTGAACACTTCGTCTTCTAAAGACGTTATATGGTCCGAAGACGAAGATGAAGTTCGAAATAAAAAACCTGAAGAACTTGGAAGCTGGGAAAGGAGCCCCGAACGACTTCGAACTTGGGCCGAGCTTCAACAAGAACAGAAGGACTTTAGAGCTTCGAATGGAGGCAAAAGAATTAAGCGTAAAGTTGTTAGAACTCCCGGCACTGGAACTAGTCGTTCCAACCCTAGCTCTAGAGATCGAAGAGGTCTTCGATTCCTTCTTGGTATAGATACTAATTTTTCATGATGTAACCTGTAAACATATTCATTCGAATAATGAATACCGATTTAAAATTGTCTCCATATTTACTAGCCCCTCTTTGGGTATAAGCAACTTCGAACTGTATTCAAAGATGGTTATGCGCAAAGAAAAACTTCGGAGTACAATTTTTTGGGGTTCGGAGCCCCTCTATAATTTAAAGATTTTTTTAAAAAATCTTATAAAATGTCTTCGACTATTTGTAGTCTAAAGAATGGCAACTTAGTACCCTTTGTTTTCTGAAAGAAATCACTTGAGATAACTTTCAGGACACCTTAGTGTTTTAGATAATTTGTCACTTTGGACTATGTTAACAAACATTCGAAGCTCATGGCTCAAAATCTGTTTTGCTTTGGCCATCTTCAGCTCTTTTTTGCGAACTCTGTCAAATAAGTGGTTCGGAGTTTGCAGTGGTCTCTTTGGACTCTTTTTACGGATGTCTACCAACCAATGGCTTGGACTCCGCATATTTTGGCCACCTTCGGCTCTTTTTACGAAAGTCTACCAGCCAATGGCTTGGACTCCGCATGATGTGGTTTTGGGCTCTTTTACGGATGCCTACAACCCGGTGGCTTGGACTCCGGATTATGTCAGCCCCCACGTCGGAAGCTTCGAACCAATGATTCGAAGTCCGAAAATACGATTCAGCTTCATGACACGTCCCTCTCGGTCAACCCCGCGGTTCCAGTGCTTCCACTTGGAAGCTGGAGGTTTACGAGGGGAAGGCACTATCTGGACCATATGTTTATTAATTTAGAAGATGATTACAAGTGATTTACAAGGAGCCCTTATGCGAAGTATCGCTTTAGGTGCTCCGCATGCCAAGTATGTGCTAACTCTTCACCTTCTAAATTAGCTAATTTAAAAGAGCCAGGGCGTCCTGAACGGACAATTAGGTACGGACCTTCCCATTTATTTCCTAACTTCCCTGGCGCTATAATGCTTCGTAGAACAAGATGACCCCGTCTTAGTTCATTGAGCTTAACCATCGGGTCAAACCAAGCCTTCGTCTGCTGATGATACTTTGATAAATTTGCCACAGCTCGAAGTCTTGTTTCTTCTGATAAATCTAGCGAAGCTTGTCTTTCTTCTTCAATCTCCGGTTCAGTGCTGCGAAGTGATCCTCCTTTGAGCTCCGTTGGAGTCATAGCTTCATCTCCGAATAGTAGTCTGAATGGAGTAAAACCTGTGGACCTTGTTTGCGTAGTCCGAATGGACCACAAAATCTTCGAAAGCTCTTCGGTCCACAATCCTTTTGTTAATCCTACTATCCTTCGATTTAGCCCTGACAAAATATTTCCATTAGCCCTTACTGCAGCAAAACATAACTGAATGCCTAGATCTTCGCAAAACTTCCTGAAAGGTTCTGCATCAAACTGTGTTCCATTATCAACTGTGAGTTGTCTAGGCACTCCGAACCGGCAAATGATATTCTTCCAAAAGAATTTCTGTACATTGTTCAAAGTAATAGCTGTTAAGGGCTCTACTTCTACCCACTTAGAAAAATATTCAATAGCTACCAGTGCGAACTTCAGATTTCCCTTAGCTACTGGAAAGGGACCAATTAAATCCATACCCCATCTGGCCATAGGCCATACCGGAGCAATGACTTGAAGAGCTGTTGGTGGGCGATGACTTCGTCGACCCATCCACTGACATCCTTGACAAGTGTGGACTAAGCTCTCCGCATCAGCTGTTATTGTAGGCCAATAAAGCCCCTGGCGAAGTGTTTTTCCTGCCAAAGCTCGAGGGGCTAAATGGCTACCGCAAAGGCCTTTATGAATTTCTCGAAGAATTTCTTGACCTTCGGCTTGAGATATACATCGGAGTAGAGGGGAACATACTCCGGCCTTATATAAAATACCGTTGATTATTTGATAATTTCTAGCCCTAAGCTTCAATCTTGAAAGTTGTGGCTCTTTAGGCAAATTTGTTCCTCCCTGTAAAAGTTCCATGATTGAATTTTTCCAATCTGCACTAGGAATGCAAAGAATCTCTGCAGAGGGAATTTGTGGCACCGAAGGTGTACTGAGCTCCTCATAGAAAGCTTCTTCTGGTACATCCACAGCTCCGGCTGCAGCTTTTGCTAAGATGTCCGCTTGCACATTTTCTGCTCTTGGTATACTCTGAATGGAAATACCCTTGAAGTGTGCTTCGATCTTACGAATTTCTTCTAAGTACTTTGAAAGTTGTGGATGCCGGACCTGAAAACTTTTATCTACGTGCCCTGCTACTATCTGAGAATCTGTCTTTATAACAACTCTTGTAGCCCCTAGAGCACGTGCTTTCGGAGTCCCAGTAAAATCCCTTCATACTCCGCTATATTATTGGTAGACTTAAAGTTGAGTCTTGCGGAGTACATTGCTCTTTGCCCTGAAGGTGAAATTAATACTACTCCAATGCTTGCTCCGGATGCTTGGAAAGCCCCATCGGAATAAACAGTCCAAACTCCGTCACTTGACTTCTCTGGAACCAAAGTTGCAGGTTGAGTCCATTCTGCTACAAAATCTGCTAAGACTTGTGATTTGATTGCTGTCCTCGCCAAAAAAGATATGCCGAAGGGTGCTAGATCAACTGCCCACTTCCCAATTCTTCCAGTGGAATCCTTACTTCGAAGCATATCTCCCAAAGGATACGAAGTTGGTACAATTACATTGTGAGCCAAAAAATAATGTCTTAATTTCCTCGAAGCCATTATCAGAGCATAAACGAACTTCTCGAGTTCGGAGTATCTTGTCTTCGCTCCTGATAATGCTTCAGATACAAAATAAACAAGATTTTGTACCAACTTCCCACTGTAATCCAATTCTCTAACAAGGACTGCGCTGACAGCAGAGCCTGTAGCTGCAAGGTATAAAAGTAGGGTTTCGTCCGCAGTAGGCACCGTGAGTGTAGCAAGATTACTGAGATACTCTTTAATATCTTCGAAGCTTTTCTGACACTCCGGTGTCCATGCAAAATCTTCGGACCCTTTCAATGCTTTAAATATGGGCAAGCTTGTCTCCGCGGACCTTGATAAAAACCTGCTAAGTGCTGCCAGATGCCCAGTCAGCTTTTGCACTTGCTTTAAATTTTCCGGAGGAGCCATCTTTTGTAGCGCAGTTATTTGAGTAGGGCTAGCTTCAATCCCTCTGCTTGAAACTAAATACCCTAACAACTTTCCAGCCTTAGCTCCGAAGATACATTTTTTGGGGTTAAGACGGATCCCACATGCCCGAAGGCTATTGAATGTTTCTGCTAAGTCTAGGCTATGTTGGTGCTTTAAAGCACTCTTTATTACAATATCATCCATATAGGCCTCCACATTGCGACCTAACTGATGACCTAGAGCTTTAGCAACTAGCCTCGAAAAAGTAGCCCCGGCATTTCTCAAGCCAAAGGGCATTCTTACATAACAAAAAACTCCGGAGGGAGTTACGAAGCTTGTCTTGATCTCATCTTTGCGTTTCAACCATATTTGATGATAACCAGAATACGCGTCAAGGAAGCTTAATAACTCCGAACCTGCAGTGGAGTCGACCAGTTGATCAATTCGGGGCATGGGGTAGGGGTCACGAGGGCATGCTTTATTCAAGGATGTGAAATCAATGCACATGCGCCACTTCCCAGAGGATTTCTTCCTGACGAAGACTGGATTGGCTAACCATTCTGTGTGAGCCACTTCTCTGATAATCCTAGCCTTCAACAACTTTTCAACTTCGTCCTTGGCAAGAGCAGCTCTTTCTGCAGACATTTTTCGGAGTCCATGCCGAACAGGCCGGGCCTTCAGGTTTACAAGCAAACTATGTTCAATGATATCCCGATCGACTCCGGTGATATCTTCGTCAGACCAAGCGAAGACAACTAAATTCTCTTCTACCACCTTTTCCAAGGAGGTTGCCACTTCTGGAGGTAAATCTTTACCAAATTGAAATGTATATTCTTTACCATCTTTCACAATGATCTTCGTTGCAATCTCTCCTTCGGGACTTGGTCTCGGGAAGGATTTCTTTGAAGCTTCGGAAGGGCCTGAAAAATTTTCTTGATTATCTTGTACATTGTTTACTTGTCTTGGATCAAGAGGGGGGCCATGACCATATTCCACTCTCCGGGCGATAGCTTGATCTCCGAAGACAGTAAGGACTCCTGCTTGTGTGGGCATCTTCATGCACAAATAATTGTGATGCGCCACAGCTCCGAACTGGTTTAGCATGCCTCTTCCGAAGATGATGTTGTAGGCATATGGGGCATCTACAACATCGAAGATTACTTCCTCAGTTCGGGCCAACAAACCTTCTCCGAAGGTAACTTCCAGGCCTATCTGGCCGAGTGCATCAAGCGGAGGTCCTGCGAAGCCTTGTAATGGACGAGCCGCTGGAAGAAGGTGCTTCCTGGAGATGCACAATTGATCGAAGGCTTGAACAAAAATAATGTCTGCCGAACTGCCTCCGTCAATCAACACTCTTCGAACTTCAGTGCCCGCAATATCGGTAGTAATAACAAGTGGGTCTGCATGCGGGAATTTAATGCCAGCTGCATCCTCCGCGGAAAAGGATATCGGTACATGAGACCACTCCGGCATAGCAGCCGCAGATGACGAAGTCCCAATATGGCCCACTTCTCTGACGTAGTCTCTTCGCTGTCTTTTTGACATGCTTCCGAGGGTACCTCCTCCGGAGATGGGGAGGACTACTCTTTTCCCTCGGTCTTGCCCTTCCTCTTGCTTCGGAGGTGGCATAACATTGGCCACTGGAGGGTGTCTTGTGGCTTCGAAGTTTTCTATCCGCGCCACAGCCTGGACCGGCTCCGGGCGCGCTGCAACTGGAACTCGGTCGGTAGTACCTCGACTCAAAGTTCTTTCTAGATATTCTCCTCTTAGAGTGAGTATAGCCTTGCAAGTATCAGTTTCATGGCTTCGATTTTCACCATGAATGCAGCAGAAAAGGGTCTGGCCTTTGCCAGCCGTTTTCCCTGGCGGCCTCCAGCCGCTGACCTTGTTCCCCGAAGGCTGTGGACCTCTTTGTGTGAACTTTTGCGGGGGTGCAATGTTCAAGAGTTCAGAACGAGGGTGCTTTTGCCCCCTTCTCCGATCATGTTGAACTTCGAAGACTGGTTCTTGCGGCTGCGCCGAAGTTTTTACTTCTACTTTTACTTCTTGCAATATGGATGGAGTAGCTGCAGTTCTTCGAAGACAACCCTCTTCCGACCTCGCATACTCCTCGAAGTATGACATCAGCTGAGAAACCGAGGATATGCTTTTCCGATGAAGCTTATCCAGGAGGCCTTGATGAGTGACACCTTCCCGAGCTGCATCAACTACCGAAGATGTAGACAACCCTCGGATCTGCGACTTCGTATGAGCGAAGCGCTTGAAATATTGCCTCAATGTCTCTCCAGGGAGCTGCTTCACCTGGAAAAGGCTTCCCGTTGACATTGGAGGCACGAAGGTGCCTTGAAAATTGCTTACGAACTTCTTCTTCAGCTGCCCCCATGAATTAATTGATCCTGGCTTCAAAGAGCAGAACCACCTTAATGCCACTCCTTGAAGAGCTAAGAGGAAGCACATTGCCATGGTATCTCGAACTCCTCCGCTAGCTTCAATTGCTAGGGCATAAGAACGGACAAACTCTCCGGGATCATCATCTCCAGCATACTTACAGAGCTTCGAAGTCTTAAACTTTGGATCAAAGCGAACTTTCTGCAGCTCAGGATGCAGTGGAGATTCAGTATCGAAAGAGGCGTTCTCCGGGGCTTCGGGATAAATGGGTTCGTCGTCTTCAGGCACTTCTGGGATAGCTGGGATGGCTTGAGAGCGAAGCCTGTTCGCAGCTTCTTGCCGCCATCTTGCTACTTCGGCTTGGAGGTTGGCCATTTGAGCGGCCATATCTCCCAGATTGTCTTCATCTCCTCCAGAAGGATCTTCCGGGTCTTGAGAACTGGTAGGATCAGTTCGAAGTTGGATTGAAGGTGGAAGAGGGACTCCAGGTGGTCGAAGTATGGGAGGAATTGGCGGAGGAGCTCCGTATGTACGAGGGATGGAAACTCCTTCCGGGGTTTGAGGTGGTAGGAACGTGGAAGGCCCTTCGACCTCAACCATGTCGGATGGTGCCTCTCCGGAGATCCGAGAGGACCTCCGAACAGGGTTACGAGGTGCGCTCCGCTTAGGAGGCATGATGTAAGAAGTTGGTAGAGAACGAAGTTTCTCGTACTAGGTTCCCCACGGACGGCGCCAACTGTTGGCGTAAAAGATTACGCTAACAGGTTTCTGTAGAATAGAAACTAACAAACGAAGTGTTTGCGAAACAAACTATTCTAAGCCTTTGAAAGGATAATAACTTAGAATAGTTCGAAAGTGTGTATTGAATAACTTGTATTCGGTCCCTATTACAGGGTTAAACGGGGGGTATTTATAGGCCCAAACATTAAGGAAAAGACCTATTTACCTCTCTATTACAACCGACATAGTGGAAACTATTCGGTACCCTTGATAGGGCTAAAATGGTAAAAGACTAATCTAATAAGAAGAAAAAAGTCTTCCATCTTAGCTGGCAAAAAAGATCTTAAATAGCCTTAGTTCGAAGATATACTCCGAACCAATGCCTATCTTCGTACTTCGAGCTTGACTTAGGACATCTTCGAGGATGGACGTCTAGAAACCTTTAAATCCATTATCTGCCTTTGTGCTGTTACTACAATAACCCTAAGGATGGAATATTTTCCCCCAACACTACGAAAGCTCCGCTTTAGGATAAGTCATATATAATTAGGAGTTTACTATTTTGCCTTTAGGCCCACAATCAGTCAGTTGAGTCTGTAAAAATATCCTAAGGGCATTTTGGTCTTTTCCATTTTATTTCAGCGTCTGTAAAACCCTAAGGGTCTTTTGGTATTTTCCTAGGCTATTGGGTTGCCTATAAATTGGGCCCCAATCCCTAGTGTTAGGGTTACCCTTTCTGAAATTACTTTACTAATCAAAAGGATTGGGTCATTCTCTTTGTTCCTGTGAGCGCCGCCACTTTTGTTCTTCCTATTCGTCACGGTGTCTTCAGGAATCGTTTGGTCTGCACATCAAGAGATTATTTTATCAGGCTTCGCACAACCACATAGTACAGGCTTTGACGAGTATCGAACAGGAGACAACCTTGAACAGTAAGATTCCTCATTTTACGTGGACTCAAGTTGAACCTCTGTGATGATCTATTTTTGTGAAGCTTGATACGTCCATGTTTTGAAATGCTCCGTTAATCTGCCTTTAAGCACTGTGTTGGTGTCTCTTTGTTTAGGACACTGGTCGTTTTTAGGTTAGATCATTTTAGACTTTGTTGATTTATTTACTTTTCCCTGCTAAGTCTGTTGAGGTGCGTTGGGTGTTGGGAGCAGGCCATTGATTCGAAAGAATTTTTAGGTGCCCATTCACCCCCACTCTGGTCTCTACTTTCGTTCCTACAAGTGGTATCAGAGCCTAGTTAGGGTTTTTCCACACCTTAACCGATTCTAAACCCAGGTAGTGATCATGACGTCTTCTGGGAAGGTCCCGTCCTTGGAAGCTTATGACTATAATTATTGGAAGACTTGCATGTAAGACTATCTCATGAGCCAAAGCTCGGACATTTGGGACATTTGTGTTCACGCTACTTTCACCATATTGCCTATTGTTGAGCGTACATCTCCTGATATTATTGCCCAGCGTCAGAACAAAAACAAAGCGGTGAACATTTTGTTTTCTGGATTAGGTCCCACTGAATTTGAGCGGGTGAGCCATCTCACCACTGCTAGAGACATTCGGGCTACCCTCCAGGCACACCATGAGGGGACAGCCCAGGTCAAGGCTCGGCTCTATTAGACCTACCAGCGTGAATATGAAAATTTCACATAGAAACCGGGTGAATTTGTTAAAGCCTTGTTTGGTCGCTTTCAGTCGATCCTCAACAAGCTTTGGGCCAACAAGGCCGAGGGAGTTCAACTAGTCTTAGATCATGAGCATGCGCTCAAGGTTCTCCATACCTTACACCCTAAGATCTGGGAGATCAAGGTATCCTCTATCATTGAGAGCACTTTTATGATACCTTGATAATTTCTGAGTTGTTCAGCAAGCTGAAGGCCACTGAGGTTGATACCCAGTTGAGATCAAATCTCATTGGCTCTGGATCAAAAACCCTGGCTCTTGCTACACATTCTGCTGACCCCTCCTCTATGAGCTGTGCTGGGTTCTCCTTGATGTCTATTACTGAGGACCAGCTTGAGTTGCTAGGAGATGATGACCTATGTCTGTTTAACAACCGGGTGCATCGTGTCTATGATAAGCGAATGTTCAAAAGACACGGCACAAAATCTGGATGCTTTGAGTGTGGTGATCTAGGTCACTTCATCGCTGACTGCCCCAAGCGCAATGGTCACAAAAGGGTACCAATGGTGGCTTCTATGACTCTGGCAAGCACGACAGCTCCTCCTTTACAAAGAGCAAGCCAAAGACCAGATTCTTCAGAAAGGCCCTGAAGGACTACCGGCGTGAGAACAAGAAGTGAGACAAGGCCTTCTTCACCGAGATGGAGAAAAGCTACTCCAAGTGGTCTTCGTCTTTTACTCGTCATCAAGCTCAAGCGATGAGGAGATTGTGATCAGGAAGGGGAAGGACAAGTACGATTTGGCAGGCCTATGCTTCATGGCTTTCGGGGACAGGCCGAAGAGCCGCTCACATCGATGCCAAAGATCCCGCAGGAGCTTCTGCTCAATGGCTCTTAGGGATAAGGAAGAGAAGGGCTCCCCCGACAACTCCGACGATGACGACGATGAAAAGGTATCCTCCTATGAACAAGAAGTCGTTGATTTACTTGAAGAGAACCGTCAGGAGTTGAGATATCGGGAGAAACTGCTTAGAGGGGCTAAGAAGAGAATAGATGAGCTAGAGAGTGAGCTTGCCGTGGCCAACGGCAGGATTTATAGTCTATCTTCTTCCCCTTGCTTGGGTGATAGCAGTGAGTGCCCCAACTGTGAGGTGTTTCTGTGTGACCTGACGACTCTGAAGTCCAGGTACATAGAGAGGGTAGATGAGAGGGAGGCTTTGGCCACTGAGCTTGAGAGCACTCAGCTGGAGCTGAAAGATGCTCATGCCATTGTCGTCGTGCCCTGTGTTGATTTCCCATCACATCTTGCTAGTTTAGCTGAGCTAAAAGCTAAGGGAGATGAGCAGTTGGGCGAGTTGGAGAGAGTCAGAGCTGAGCTAGAGCAGACTAGGCTAGAGCTTGAGTGATGGGGGATTGGTCCCGATCTTCCGCTAGGTAGGGGATAAACTTGGGTTGGTGGAGAATCTCGACGTTGGCGACCCAAGGCTCCGGTCCGGCGGATCAAAACCTTGCAATCGTTACACCACTATCTCCGTTGGTTATCAACCACGCAGAACGCGATTGACCTCGCCACGAAGGCTAATTCCTGCAAGCGAACCCAAGAACACAAGCAAGAACAGGAAGGATACAAATCGAATGCCAAATCACAGACAAACGAAGATAAGTTGAGGTTTCACAAACGCCAATGCGGCAGCCAATCGGTCCGGCGCAAGAGGCGGGATCTAAACACAACAGTGTAGATGCAACAAAGCAAAACCTAAACCTTAGAAGTGGCTGGCGTGAGAATATATAGGGCGGCGGCCAGGGGAAGGGGAACAGACTTGGGCTGTGGGCTAGAAGACGTACAGACTCAAATTATGGCCAACACGGCCCAGTTCTGTCACGCAGTACTGTTTTAAATACATAGGTCGACTCGAGACTCCAAATGATGTGAAACCAACGGCAAAAGATCCGTCTTCTCCTCAGCTTTCCAAAAAGTCCAAGAACGCGCCAATCGGACTTCGTATGAGGAAGTTATGCCCATTTTGGTGCAGGGTGGTCGATGTAGTCCGAACCAGCGAATTCTTGACTTCAAATCATCCGTGCGGCTCCGTCTTCAACTCCAACTCTACTATTCCATCTCCCATGTTCCTAAGCAACAAAATATCACCCGTATTCAGTAGCATTCCGTCCAAACAAATATTAACATAGTTGCTAAGGAACGAATTAACCTCATGGTTCAAGCGACGGGCACGGGCGCGTGTGATTGGTCCTTGTAATTGAATTGTAGGTGGAGGCTCTATGTGTGTATCCTGTGAAGTGATGTCCTCATCATCCTCCCCTTCTTGAATTGGAGTCGTCCTCGACTCAAGGTCATCGTCATCTCCCAAATAGGGCTTTAAATCTGAAATGTTAAATGTGGGACTAACCCCAAAAGCTGCAGGCAACTCAAGTTTATATGCATTATCATTTATCTTCTCAAGCACACGGAAAGGACCATCAGCACGGGGCATCAACTTAGACTTCCTCAAATCAGGAAAACGATCCTTGCGCAAGTGCAACCAAACAAGATCACCCGGTTCAAATGTTATCTCTTTTCTACCCTTACTACCATAAGCACGATATTTCTCATTCATTTTCTCTATGTTTGCTTTAGTAGTTTCATGCATCTTAAGCAATAATTCAGCACGTGTAGCAGCATCAAAATTCAAGTTTTCAGATGGTGGTAATGGTAGCAAATCAATAGGAGCACGCGGATTAAAACCATAGACCACTTGAAACGGACTTACCTTAGTAGTGGAGTGTACTGACCTATTATATGCAAACTCAATATGAGGTAGACACTCTTCCCAAAGCTTCAAGTTGGTCTTCAAAACAGCCCTCAACATGGTGGACAATGTGCGGTTGACGACCTCCGTTTGTCCATCCGTTTGGGGGTGGCAAGTAGTAGAAAACAGCAGCTTCGTCCCCAACTTATGCCACAACGTCCTCCAAAAATGACTTAAGAATTTGGCATCACGATCTGAAACGATGGTATTGGGAACTCCATGCAAGCGTACGACCTCTCTGAAAAACAAATCAGCAACATTTGTAGCATCGTCGCTCTTGTGACAAGGTATAAAATGCGCCATTTTAGAGAAACGATCTACCACCACAAAAATACTATCTCTCCCCCTCCTAGTTCTAGGTAATCCTAACACAAAATCCATAGAAATATCCTCCCAAGGTATACTAGGAACGGGTAGAGGCATATAAAGACCATGTGGGTTTAGACGGGACTTAGCTTTATTGCAAGTAGTGCATCGTGCCACATAGCGCTCAACATCTCGTCTCATCTTAGGCCAATAGAAGTGGGTGGACAGCACATCTTCAGTTTTCTTTGATCCAAAATGACCCATCAAACCACCACCATGTGCTTCCTGCAATAACAACAAGCGAAGAGAGCTAGCCGGCACACATAACTTGTTAGCACGAAAAAGATATCCATTATTCAGCACATATTTGTTCCAAGCACGGACATCGGTACAATTTGCAAAAGCATCTTTGAAGTCCAAATCAGTAGCATACATGTCCTTCAATGTTTCTAAACCAAAGATCTTATAATCAAGTTGAGAAAGCAAAGTATAACGTCTAGATAAAGCATCGGCAATCACATTATCTTTCCCTTTCTTGTGCTTAATGATATATGGAAAAGTCTCAATAAATTCTACCCATTTAGCATGTCGTTTATTCAGATTTGCTTGACTACGTATATGCTTCAATGCTTCATGATCGGAATGAATAATAAACTCCTTAGGCAAAAGGTAATGTTGCCAAGTTTCAAGCACACGCACTAAGGCATATAATTCCTTATCATAGGTAGAATAATTCAACTGTGGGCCATGTAATTTCTCACTAAAATAGGCCACGGGTTTACCTCCTTGCAGCAGCACACCTCCTAATCCAAAACCACTAGCATCACATTCTAACTCAAAAGGCTTACCGAAGTCGGGTAACTGAAGTAGAGGTGCATGTGTAAGGCGATCTTTGAGTGTGGCAAAAGCTTGTTCATGTGCTGGCTCCCACGCAAAAGTAATTCCCTTCTTGGTCAACTCATGCAAAGGACCGGCTATGGTGCTGAAATCTTTCACAAAACGCCGGTAGAAACCTGCAAGACCAAGAAAACTACGTACCTGTGTGATAGTTTGGGGTTGCGGCCAGCTGTTGATTGCTTCTACCTTTGCCGCGTCGACCTCAATACCCTGTGAAGTGACAACATAGCCAAGAAACACAACTCGATCCGTGCAAAACGTGCACTTCTCAAGGTTACCAAACATTCTAGCGTCACGGAGGGCAACAAAAACGGCACGTAGGTGTTCAACATGTTCAGTGAGAGACTTGCTATAAACCAAGATATCATCAAAGTATACAACCACAAAGCGTCCTATAAAGTGCCGTAGGACTTCATTCATCAAGCGCATGAAGGTACTAGGTGCATTAGTAAGTCCAAAAGGCATGACAAGCCACTCATATAATCCAAACTTTGTTTTAAAAGCAGTTTTCCATTCATCACCTAGTTTCATGCGAATTTGGTGGTAACCACTACGGAGATCGATCTTAGAAAAGATAATGGCACCACTAAGCTCATCAAGCATGTCATCCAATCTAGGAATAGGGTGTCGATATCGAATGGTGATATTATTAATAGCACGACAATCAACACACATGCGCCAACTACCATCTTTCTTAGGTACCAAAAGAACGGGTACTGCACAAGGACTAAGGCTTTCACGGACGTACCCACGATCAAGAAGGTCATGTACTTGGCGCTCAATTTCTTTTGTCTCCTCCGGATTGGTACGGTACGCTGCACGATTAGGAAGAGACGCTCCCGGGACCAAATCAATTTGGTGCTCGATGCCGCGTATTGGTGGCAGCCCGGGTGGTATCTCAGCAGGAAAAACATCTTTAAATTCCTGCAAAAGGTCAGTGACTGCAACAGGAACAGAGCTAGGAATGTTCGCAAGTGAAAACAACACGTTTGTGCAAATCAAGCCGTATAGCAAGGGAGTATCATCACAAATTTCAGCAAGGTCAGTTTTAGTGGCAAGCATGACACGCCCTTTCAGATTTATAACTTGTGATGAAGAAGGAGAAGCAATTTTATCTTTCTGTTGCCTCAAAAGCGTCTTAGCTACTTGCTGATTTTCAGAAGGTTGTTTGCTCTTTTGTGCATCCCTAGCATGTTTTTCTTGTTCAAATTTTACAATTTCAGCAGGAGTCATAGGAAGCAATGTAATTTTCTTTCCTTTATACATAAATGTGTACGTATTGCTCCTACCATGGTGTGTAGCATCAGTATCATACTCCCAAGGTCTACCAAGTAACAGAGAACATGCTTGCATTGGTACTACATCAAAATCAGCAGCTCCGACGTATGTACCAATGGAAAATTTGATGCGAGCAGTTTGTGTTACCTTGACCTTACCACTATTGTTGAACCATTGCACATGGTAAGGGTGTGGATGCGCGCGTGTGGGAAGTTGAAGCTTCGTTACCATGTCGTGGCTCACCAAATTGTTGCAACTACCGCTGTCGATGATGACACGTACACGACGGTTATTGACGCCGAAGAAGGTCTGAAACAGATTGTTCCGTTGTGCCCTGTCGTCCTGCTCCATGTGAGTGCTCAAGACGCGTTGTACAATAAGTGCTGCCATGTTAGTGAAAAGATAAAGCAACAAAGAATAATCCTATGTAAAACAGCTAGGTGGGGTGCTGGATGTGTGGTGGAAGCAATTCGTCAAGCACCTTACCCACGCTTGCAAGTGTTCTTACCACGCCGCAGTGAGGTCACCGGCCTACAGGTGATGAACCAAACGGAGGGTGGTGTACAATTGCAAGGAATGAACCTGTCCTGACCAAGAGAAATGTGTAGCTTGGAAGGCAAGTGAGTAGCAAGGATTAGCGATAATAATAACAGTTAAACCAAGTTCAATAAGTATTCCCAAGTACTCGTCAAAGTTGCTGGCCGTAGTGCTCCCAAGGTGAAAATTCAAGCAATAGAGGGAAACTATGTGCCCAAAACTCAAATGGAAGCAACACAGGCCAAAATCAGCTCTCTATAGATCGGACAAGGGATTGGACAAGAGATCGGACAAGTGATCGGACAAGGGTATGTGCAAAATTTTTTTTTTCTTTTTTCTGCTGCTGCTTGGATCGGACAAGGGATCGGACAAGAGTTCGGACAAAGGATCGGACAAGCAGCAAACAGCCAAAGACTGCCTCAGATTGGACAAGAGTTCGGACAGGAGTTCGGACAAGAGTTCGGACAAGAGTTCGGACAAGCAACTAACAGCCCGCTTCTCTTTTTTTTTTTAATTTTTTTTTTCTCCTTTTTTTTTCACTCTATTTTTTTTTGAAACAAGGATGACCAGAGGAGTAACCACAAAAATTTGCACCTACAACTGAGGTGGGATGTGGCTCACAAAATTCAAACAAGTTTGCTGTCCGGCGAGCAAAAACTTTGCCCAATTTTTTTCTCTATCTTCCCGATTTTTTTTGGCGATTTTGGTGAGGGCTAACCGACCTTTGTCGGTTAGGGGACCCTCCAAATTGAGTCAGGAACACGCTCAAAAATTTCAGATTTTTCTGCCAAACGAGCGAAAAGTTATGCCTGTTTTACTGAAGAGGGGTCAAAAAGACTGGATGTGGAAAACAAAGAAAGGTTGCGGAAGGGGGGGTTTTTTTTCGGTGGGGAAATTTTTCTGAGACACAAGAACAACTACTACTCAAATGACACAGAGGGATGACTAAACCAGCAACAAGACTCGACCAAGAACACGAACTCAACAAAGTTAAAACTGAAATTAAAATCGCAAGGCACAAAGGGGTTCTCGGTGGGGAATTTTTTTTTTGGTGCGGTTTTCTGGACTCTGGGTAAAAACAAAAGTAGATCGAGATTACCTAACGGGAAATCTGAGCTCTGATACCAGCTGATGGGGGATTGGTCCCGATCTTCCGCTAGGTAGGGGATAAACTTGGGTTGGTGGAGAATCTCGACGTTGGCGACCCAAGGCTCCGGTCCGGCGGATCAAAACCTTGCAATCGTTACACCACTATCTCCGTTGGTTATCAACCACGCAGAACGCGATTGACCTCGCCACGAAGGCTAATTCCTGCAAGCGAACCCAAGAACACAAGCAAGAACAGGAAGGATACAAATCGAATGCCAAATCACAGACAAACGAAGATAAGTTGAGGTTTCACAAACGCCAATGCGGCAGCCAATCGGTCCGGCGCAAGAGGCGGGATCTAAACACAACAGTGTAGATGCAACAAAGCAAAACCTAAACCTTAGAAGTGGCTGGCGTGAGAATATATAGGGCGGCGGCCAGGGGAAGGGGAACAGACTTGGGCTGTGGGCTAGAAGACGTACAGACTCAAATTATGGCCAACACGGCCCAGTTCTGTCACGCAGTACTGTTTTAAATACATAGGTCGACTCGAGACTCCAAATGATGTGAAACCAACGGCAAAAGATCCGTCTTCTCCTCAGCTTTCCAAAAAGTCCAAGAACGCGCCAATCGGACTTCGTATGAGGAAGTTATGCCCATTTTGGTGCAGGGTGGTCGATGTAGTCCGAACCAGCGAATTCTTGACTTCAAATCATCCGTGCGGCTCCGTCTTCAACTCCAACTCTACTATTCCATCTCCCATGTTCCTAAGCAACAAAATATCACCCGTATTCAGTAGCATTCCGTCCAAACAAATATTAACATAGTTGCTAAGGAACGAATTAACCTCATGGTTCAAGCGACGGGCACGGGCGCGTGTGATTGGTCCTTGTAATTGAATTGTAGGTGGAGGCTCTATGTGTGTATCCTGTGAAGTGATGTCCTCATCATTGAGACACTATCAGTTCCACCAACTGTTTGTGAAAACTGCTTGTCTCTTAGAATGGAATTGATCAAGCTGAAAGCCGAGAAGTCTGTCCAGGTCGATAGAGAGTGTGAGACCTGCTTGTCTCAGGTGGAGGTTCTAGCTTCCTTGAGAGAGGAGCTAGCTGATGTTCAAAATGAGAATTTTTATCTCCGTCAAATCCTGAGTTGTGTGAGTGCCAGAGAGCCACAGCTCGGCATGATGATCCAGCAGTTTAAGAGGCAGGATGGGTTTGGGGTAGGCTACACCTACACCAAGGCTAACTTTGAGAGTGCCATTAGCCGAGTAGTGGAGTGGAGTAAAATGACTCCTGAACAGAGATACCCCAAGACTCACTCCACTCAGTCTTTCTAGGCTAGTCAGCCCAAGAATGGAGTGTTCCAAGAACAACCTAAAGCTCCACCCAAGAAGCCCATCTGGGTTCCAAAGCCCAAACACCTCCGCACTTCTCTAGACTCTCTACCTAGACCCTCTCACACCAAGGAGTCTACACCCAACACCACTAAGCCCAAGAATCCCAAGCCTCAACCACATCCCAAGAAGCCCACTTACCACTGTGAGTATTGTTAGAGAGATGGGCATATTGAGGAGTTTTTCTTCAGGAGAAAGCAGGTTGAGAGAGCAGAGAGAGCTCGTGGAGGGCAGGAGCAGTTCTACCAGCAGGGTGGTAGAGTAAGGATTCCTCGACGCGGGGAGAGGCTAGAGGCCAGGCTGCGTCGTGTAAGTGGTGGTAGAGGAGACGTCTTTCATGCCCATCCTCCGGAGGGTGGTGTTCGCTCCGGCACAGCTCCAAGCTGATTTGGATACAGTTTTGGACCCCATGGCCGAGGTTTTAGGCAGAACCGAGGACCGCGCCTTGAGCTGCGTTTTGGTCTAGACTCTTATGATGCTTTCTGCTTTCCGTCTTTTGAGCAGATGGCTCGACACTAGTTTAGTTCTTTTGCTAAACCTGCTGCCGGACCATTTGCTCCCCCTTACGACCACTGATTGTGCAGGATCGGGGACTGGAGGACGTATGGATCATGGACTCAGGATGCTCTTGCCACATGACGGGACATCGCAAATGGTTCTCCAGTCTCCCTCCCCCGAGCTCCAAGGAATACATCACCTTTGGGAACAGTGGTCAAGGGAAGTTTTCTGAGCAGATGTATAGTGAGTTTGAGATGAGCCTCATGGGTGAGCTCAAGTATTTACTAGGGCTCCAGATCAAGCAGACCAAGGACGACACCTTCATCCACCAGAGTAAGTACATGTGAGACATGTTGAAGAAGTTCGACTTTGGTGGAGAGCTGAAGCCTCAAATGACACCATTGGTTATATCTAGGGGCCTAGACAAGGACGAGAGTGGCGTCAAGGTCAACGAGAGAGAGTTTCGAGGGATGATCGGTTCGCTGCTGTACTTGACGGTGATAAGGCTAGACATACAGTTTGTCGTAGGACTGCGCGCACGCTTCCACTCTTCACCACGCGCGTCTCATCGGTAGGCTGTCAAGCGCATTTTCAAGTACCTTACCTATGCGCCCGATCTTGGTCTTTATTATTCAACATCATCATCTCTTGATTTATCTGGCTTTTTGGACACTGACTTTGGTGGGTGCAAGTTGGATCGCAAGTCGACTTCCGGTACTTGCCAGTTTCTTGGTTCTTCTCTTGTCTCTTGGTCTTCTAGAAAGCAATCTGGAGTTGCACTTTCTACCACTGAGGCTGAGTATGTAGCTGCAGCTAGCTGCTGATCACAGTTGGTTTGGATGATTTCCACATTGTGAGAATTTGGGTTGTTCTTTCCTACCAGAGTTCCTCAGTTTTGTGACAGCACCAGTGCGATTAGTGTTGGGAAAAACCCTTGTCTCCATTCAAAAACCAAACACATTGATGTGCACTTTCACTTTCTGAGGGATCAATATGAGAAAGGTGGCATTGACCTTGTTCATGTTGATACCCATCATCAGTTGGCTGACATCTTCACCAAACCCCTAGATCAGTCTACTTTTGAGCATTTGTGAGGGGATTTGGGTGTTGTGTATCCTTTTTAGGATATTTTTGAGTCAATTTTCTTTCTTCTTTAAGCTCAACTTTGTAGAGGAGGCAGCATCAACTTTTGTAGAGCTGACACGATCAACCTTTGCAAAGTGGAATCTTCTAAAGCCCCCTTCGCACACGAAGTGTGCAGTAGCTTTGGTGGCAAGCTTTGAACCCAAAGGCCCTCGGTTCACCGAAGTCAGTCTTCGATACAGTGACGGTTTTGAGCCGAAGCCATCAAAGCTCTTGAGCCTTCGCACTATCACCTTCGGAGTGGACCGCCACGGCTTCACAGCTTCACCTAGCTTGAACTCCGTTAGTCCGTGTACCAAAACATGCATGGCTGAAGTACCTCAAGTTAGCCACACTCTAAAGACCCACCTTTAGAGTACCGTCGCCACCTTCTGAAATCCCTCCGTCCAAGGCCTCCGCATGAAGCATATCTATAAGCACCCCTTCGCAGTGTCTCAGCCCTGAGTATACTCCACGAAGACCCTTACCTGGACCATACCTTCAATTCACCTTGACCCTTTGAAATCCTTCGAGTGCCTCCCTACGGAGCTCACTTCGAAATCCTTGCCTCAATCCTGAGGACTTTGTCCACCATACTCTGAAGTCACTCCTTTTGGAGTACCCTTCGAATTGCCTCACCTTTGAGGACTTTGCCTTGGGGAACCTTCAGCCGGAGCAACCCTCCGCACTTTCTACCTTAACCTGGCGCACCTTGACCCGAGTACCGACCTCGATCCCATGCATCCTTCATGATCGAGCTCCCCGCTCGCCTAGCATCAAGCCTCTCGCTTGACCCAGGTTCACTTAATGCGAACCATCCTTCGCCTTCGAAGTCACCTAAGCACCACCGATAAGCAAACAAGTTTTTCCAGTACCCCGGAGGCCTCTCCGGTAAACAACCTTCGATACACACTCTGGTGTACTGCCCAAAGTACCGAACCCTTCAGTAACACCATGTCATCGTGCTCTGCCGGAACCCTCCGACAGACACACTCCACTGCACAGAAGAGGACTTGTCAATCACTCATCATAGACATGAAATCAAGGCATATTTTAACTTGGTTTCTCAATCTCCCCTTTTATGAGTGCATTGACAACCAAATTCAAGTTCAAGCAAATTTGAAAGTTTTCAGCACAAAAGCCACTATAAAAACTCAGAAAGGAGCCAAAACATGTCACTTGATAAATGAATATCTATCAACTTGACTCATGAAAAACCATTTGGCAATAATTCCCCTTTGGCAACAAAAATTTTCTCCCCCTTTGAGCTTCATCACTTGTTCTCCACCTTAGGTAGGCAAACCAGGCATTTTCTCCCCCATTGGCAATGCAAGAATCAAGGCAGATAAAAGCAACTAAATGCATCAATAATTCATCATAAGGAAGCCAATGCAACACACATAAAGCATGCTCCCCCTTACAAGATGCCATAAGGATGACAAATACCAAGTTCCCCCCACAAATAAGCAAAACGTGATGCATTAAGGGATTTGGTGAAAATGTCGGCAAGCTGGTTTTTGGTATCAACATATTGAAGCTCAATATCACTCTTCTCATTGTGATCTCTGAGAAAATCATATCTCATATCAATGTGTTTGGTTCTCGAATGCTGAACCGAGTTGTTTGCAATGCAAATAGCACTAGTGTTATCACAAAACATTGGACACTCTTATGGTCTAACCCAAAATTCCACAAAATGGAAACCATCCACAAAATCTGTGAGCAACAGCTAGCTGCAGCAACATATTCGGCCTGAGCCGTAGAATGTGCAATGTTAGACTGTTTGCGGGAAGACCAGCAAACAAGAGAAGTACCCAAAAAATGACAAGTACCGGATGTACTCTTCCTAACAATTCTACACCCAGCAAAATCCGCATCTGAATAACCATGAAGAAACAAAGAGGAAGATGTAGAATACCAAATACCAAACTCTAGGGTATGCTTGAGATACATAAGAATGCGTTTTACCACTTGGCGCTGTGAAGCTCGTGGCGAAGCCTAAAAACGAGCGCACAGGCACACAACGTAGTGTATGTCCGCACTCGTAGCAGTCAAGTACTATAGGGAGCCGATCATGCTTTCGAACTCCTTATGATCTACGACTTCTACATCCTAGTCAGGGTCTAATGCTATTAAAGCAGCCATTGGAGTGGCGAGGGGCATCAGCCATATCGAATTTCTTGAGCAGGTCCTTGGTGTACTTCATCTAGTGGACGAAGGTACCTTGTTTGCTTTGCTTTATTTGCAAACAAAGGAAAAATGTGAGTTCGCCCATCATGGACATATCGAACTCCCTGCTCATGGCATCTGCAAACTCGACAACCAAAGCATGAGAAGAGCCACCAAAGATGATATTGTCAACATATATCCGAACTAGGAGGAAGTCTTTGCCATGCCTGAGAGTAAAAAGGGTTTTATCTACTGAACCCATCAAATACCCTCGCTCAAGCAGAAAAGACTTAAGTCTATCATACCAAACCCGAGGGGCCTGCTTGAGTCCATAAAGAGCCTTATGAAGTTTAAGGACTTTATTTGGATATTTGGGGTTTTCAAAACCAATGGTTGTTTTAACATCCATTTGATAAACTTTGAAACCATGGGATGCTTCAAATGGAAGTAGAATTCTAATGGCCTCAAGGTGAGCAATAGGTGCAAAAGTTTTTGTAAAATCAATCCCTTCTAAGTGAGAATTACCCTAAGCACAAGTCTAGCTTTGTTTCTAACTACAGACCCATCCTCCCCTTGTTTGTTTTTTAAAATCCATTTAGTTCCAATGAAATGAACATTAGGAGGGGGATCTACAAGTGTCCAGACTTGTTTTCTCTCAAAATTTTCAAGTTCTTCATGCATGGCATTGATCCAACTAGAATCAGATAAAGTATGACTTACATCTAATGGCTCAAAAGAGGCAACAAATGCAGAATCAATGAAATGGTCATGAGAACGTGTTACCCTTTGATCAAGCTCACTAATGATCTTCTCAGGAGGATATATCTTTTGAATGTGATGAGGAGCCTCGCGGTGGGATGCAGTCTCCCCCTCAACTTGTGCCGGTGAAAGGTCGAAGATGACTGATGTTGAGGTAGTAGCTTTGGGTCCTCTTGCCAAAGTGATCGAAGCTGGGTCGGCTTCAGGAATCGATGTCTAGGGTAGTAGGGGTTCGTCCTCAAAATTTCTGGAATCTTCGTCTTGGAAGATGGTCTGTTCCGTATCGTGTTCATTTGCCTGTTCAAAAGAAGAGCTAACACAGGGGGTTGATTCATCAAAAGTCACATCACATGAATTGATGACAGTGTTAGTTTCCAAATTGAAAACACGATAAGAATGACCATGAGTAGTGTAAGCCAAGAAGATCCCGTCAGAAGAACACGACTCAAATTTTTCCAAATTTCCACATTTTAGGATAAAACATCGATAGCCAAATACCCAAAGATGAGTAACTTTGGGCTATCTCCCAAACCGCGGCTCATATGAAGTCAAATTCAAAATTGAGCGTAGGAAAATTCGGTTTGATGGCCTCAGCCCAGAAATTTTTAGGAGTCCTGTGTTCATCAAGCATCGTCTTAGCCATCTCAACCAAAGTGTAGTTTTTCTCTCAACAACACTGTTCTGTTGAGGAACCCACGGAGCAGAGAATTGATGTTCTATGCCATGCTCCATGCAAAAGTCAATAAAGAGACTATTTTTGAACTCAGTGCCATTATCACTTCGAATGAATTTCAATGCACCAGGGAGTTCAGTAAAGAGCCTCAAAGCCAAGCTCTGAAAGTGTGAAAACACTTCATCCTTGCTGGATAGAAAGAAGACCCAAGAGTAATGAGAGAAGTCGTCGACAATGACAAGAACATACCATTTGCTGCCTAATGAACTAACCCGAGAAGGACCTACAGTGTCCATCTGGAGAAGTTCTCCGGGTTGTTCAGTTATTACCATAGTAACTGGTGAATGCGAAGCAACAATCATTTTCCCTTGTCGACAGGGAGTGCAAACTAAATTCTTCTCAAATTTGAGCTTGGGCAATACTCGGATCAGACCTAGGGCACTCAAACGAGCTAGCAACTCGAAGCTCATATGCCCTAGTCTCCTATGCAAATTCCAAAGCTCAGAAGTCGAATGTGCAACGAGGCAGTGAGAAGAACCAGATGACTTAGAAAAATCAGCTCCAAAAACTCTCCCTACTCTAAAGATCTTACAAACCAAAACACCATCAGAATTGAGTACTTGTGAAGTATCGTGATGAAATCGCACTTCCAAGCCCTCATCAAGCAACTGGGAAACAGAAAGCAAATTGTATCCCATGTTTTCAACCAAAGCATCATCTTTCAGAGTGAAATTCGTGTTGATTCTTACCACAACTTTACCTTTCACTCTGCTTCTTCGGTTGTTATAGAAGGTGATTTGTTCCTTTTGCTTGGTTGTGGTGAGGCTAGAGAACCATGCTGCATTCCCGGTCATATGGCGCAAACAACTGGAGTCCATGATCCATGTGCCATCCAAGCCTCGGTCTGTCACCTACACAAAACGAGAAATCCTCGATCGCTCAGTGCTGGGGTGAGTGGAAATATGACGAGGCATCCAACACTAAGAGATACGAGCAGTAGGCACAGTAAAAGTAGACTGTCTATGCATAGGTAAAGTAGAGTGATGCAAAGTGCAAAGTCTACCTACATAATGCAACTCAGATGCATGACAAGGTCCCCCAAACTGTCGAGGTAGAAAGCCACCTACACGTGGTCTAGTACCATATGAGACATGATGCACACCATGAGGGGCAAAACCTCTCTAAGAAGATCGGGGAGTCTCATAAATAGGACAAGAGTAAAACTCAGACTCATGCATAGCTAGATGTGGGTAATGCAAGTCCTCGAATCTCAACACCTGAGAACGCAGCTCATCCTTGATGCGACAGAAATAGAACCCAACCAAGTGACCCACCCACTGACAGTAAGAGCAGTGAAACACTCTCCTAGGAGCACTCTCATGGGTCAAAGGAACAGTTTTCACAGGTTCCTTGGGTTTCTTCAGAGTGTTATTCTTTGGAGGAGGAGGTATAATTTTCTTTGGAGGTTGGGTAGGTTTCTTGGCTTTATGAGGAACTGGGCTTTTTCATTCTCGAAGGTGGTGGGCGAGGTAAAAATAGTTTTGTTCTCACTATCTGAAGGAATTATCTCAAAACCCAATCCTAGAGCTAACCTTGCCTAATCAGCACACATCTTGGTCTTGGCCAATAGCAAATCCATCCTACCCTTTCCCTCAGTGCATTTGTTAAATACAGAAAGAAGATATTCATTTTAGTCATCAGGTTTTCATCTTGCCCTCTAGCAAAATTGAGTTGGAACTTAAGGGTGATGCAGGTGGTACAAGTAGGCTGCACATCCTTAGAACACTCAACACTCTCCAATCTAGCCTCTAATTCCTTAACATGCTTGTCTCTCAAATTAATGCTATCAATCAATAAAGAATAGTTTGAAAAAGCATTAGAAGAAATAGGTCTAAACTCCACCACCAAAAGCTGCTTCTGTGCAATCTCAAGCTCAACAATAATTTGAGCATGCATAGAATGCAACTGAGCAAGCTCACCCATGACAACAGTGCAATATTCACATTCAACATCATTAAGTTTAGACTTAAACATGGCATAATTAGTAGAAACAGATTCTAGGCTAAGTCTAAGGTCTTTCCTTTCCCTAGCGGCTTGCATAAGCAATATATCCTTATCAAGAACTACTTCATTCGGGTAATCTACTTTAACGGAAAGTTGGTCATAGGATAGTGGTACCTCAGATGAGTAAAGCTCATCGCCGCTGTGAGTGCTATCGGCCATGAAGCAAAGGCCAGTGAAATCCCTTGCCTTCTTCTCCTTCTTCTTGTCCTTCCTTGGAGACTCTTCCTCCTTGTTAGAGCTTGACTCCTCAATAGAGGAAGTGTCGATGTCGCTGAGTGCAGCAACAAATGCTTTGGAAGCGGCCTTGCCGCGCTTACCCTTCACATAGGGTTTTCTCTCCTTGTGGTGTTTAGGGCGCTCACTCTCGTCTCTCCTCTTAAGCTTAGGATAGTTTGACTTTATGTGAGAAGTGTCCCCACACTCAAAACAACCACTAAACCCACTTCTCCTCTGATCTCGTCTCTCATTGTGAAAACATGTGAACCTTCTAGAAATGAGAGCAAGCACTTGATCATCCAGAGTATCCACTTGCTCCTTAGTGATAGAGACCAGGGAGGACAAAGCAAAACCACCTGGAAGAACACAAGTGCCAGATGTGCTTGGTTCTACAGTGGTGTCACGGCTAGAGCCAAAAACTAGGACCAAAGTCTGAGGCAAAGAGTTTCTGTGCACTACAAGAGATGCCTTGGCTATCTTTGTGGACTTCAGCTCGCTGAAAAGTTCATCACATGTCAGTGAGTCATATCCTGTGGACTCCTCAACGCTGGATATCTTCACTTCCCATATGCTACGATTAAGAGCATAGAGAAGCTTGGTAGCCCTATCATGGTCATTGTAAGAAAGCGTCCCATTGGACCGCAAGTTACTCACTATTGCATCAAAGCAAGAAAACATGGCATCTATAGATTCACAAGGCGCTTGCACAAACAACTTATACTGTTAATTGTATGTGCTTTATCGTCTGGCCATGATCTGTGCAGAGCCCTCATGAAAAACATTGAGTGTAGACCAAATCTCCCTAGCTGTCCTTAGGTGCTGAACCCTATCAAACTCACTCCGACTCAAACCAATGAACAATATATGTCTAGCTTTGGAGTTAGAATTATACTGATCTATTTCAGTCCGAGTGGTGCGTGTTTTAGGAATGGAGTATTGTGAGTCCACTATCCCCCAAATTGCATTTCCTTGTATTAACAAGTAAGCCTCCATGCGCCCCTTCTAATATGCAAAGTCAGCCCCATCGAACAGAGGTATTTTACTAACACTGTCCATGTCGCTAAAAGATCACAAAACCAGTTTGGGTCAACTGGTGATCTTAACCCACTCTGATACCAATTGTTTGACCAAAATGGGCGACCAAATGTGGGGGGGGGTGAATGGGAGCTTTTAAAATTTCGGACTAAAAACTAGCCTTTTGTTTTAATTCTGTCTCCTGCGGAACAAGCTTCGAACACACCCTTCGGAGGTCTGGTTCAGAGGTATTCTACAGCTCCGAACACATGCTTCTCAAATGGTAAACGTTGAAGACAAGGAGACTTCGCTCACACCCACAAACCCAAAAACACAACTCTGCAAGGATAGTGCAAGCTCCGAACACGTGGTGCCTTTGAGCAGGTTTGCACTACACACTTTGCAGGAATAAGTTTCCCTCTGAGGGCTTCAAACAGATACTCCGCACTAGCAACTTGTACTAGGCTTCGTATTTCGAAGGGCATAAAATAGACCGAACAAACTGCGCAAGGGCTTCGGTTTAGGAAGGAAAACAAGCTTCGAGCCTGAATCCACTAAGTGCTTCGCTAGTAATCAGAGAGGACTTGCCTCTAGTTTACACAGAGCGAACACACACTAATAGATACACACACATCCCACGAACAGAACACTAACACACTTCTTTAGAAAAGAACCAGAACAAAACCCTGTCTAGAACAGAAGGAAGTGTAGCATAGAGAAAACACCACATGTAGTGCAAAATAGAAATACAAGTTCAAGCAATAGGCAAAGAACCAAATGAAACTTTCATTGTATGAATAGGGAACACAAATAGACTCACAGGACTCAATACATGGGTCTGGCAGCTAGCTCTAGAGTTCTAAAAATGGCTGCTCAAAGTGTTAGCCTAGACTTAGCTAACCTCACTATTTATAGGCACAACTCAGCCTTGAGAATAGACTACTCTACACCTAGGGTTTATAGTGATTTTGTCTCTACCATACAAGGGGGTACAAACGGTAGTCTACTTTTACAGGAGGCATCTTTTGTCAGCTTCGCAGAGGAGGCAACATGTGGGATCGGAATGGCGACTAGAGGGGGGTGAATAGGTGCCTCACCAATTTCTCCCGAATATGATGGCCTGTTCAAAACACCCCAACGCACCTCTACAAAATTCAAATTTCAAGTCTGAATCAATAAATGCAAATCAGAGCAAAGACGTGTATCAAAAACTCAGTTCAAACTAAATTGGAATTTCAAGTGCCGAACTAGTCCCGCCGGACTTTGAAGTATCGACTGCCTCAGAACATCGGAGTTTGAAACTCCGACTTGGTCAGTCGGTCGCTGATGTGCCGACAAAATTCAGAGTATTCAGCAATACACTCGGAGATTCAGAATTTCAATTCAGATTCAAAAATGAAATTTCAAACAGCTCAACCAACAAATTCAGAACACTTTGAATCTCAACACATGAGATATGAAATTGTTCATATGAGGATTAGCATTGAAAACAGCAGTAAATCACATCAGAGTTCAGACAAGAATCATAGCTGGTTGTACACCAAAAATTTCAGAACTCAACATTTCAGTATTGAACCTTATCTTACAATTCAACCAAAAATAGTTAATCCAGTTCACTTATAATTGAAATTCAGTTTGAAGCTAATCATTGTAAATGGATATAATCTGAAATCAAAATTTATCTCATACAAAGTAGACTATATCAAACAGAGAACTACTTTGAACCAAACTGAAATAAAAACAGTAAACAGGGACACACAATAATGCTTGGTCAATTTTTCAGTAGCCTAGATCTGAACAGTTCTGAAAAAACTAATTCCTAAACCAGGTAGCAAAAACTATTCTAAACAGAGTTATTATGATTAAAATTACTATGTAAACAGAGAACAAATGAAAAGATATAAGTTTAATTCAAACTTGAGTAACTACTCAGAACAGAACTTGTTTCAGATCAGCAACAGTAAATAGGATAAATTCTACAAAACAGAGTTGTTGCTGTCTGAAACAAGAACTAGAGCAATCTCTATAAACTTCTACTCAGCCAAACTTCATTAACAATTCAGAATAGTAACAGATTTCAATTGACAGATAAAACTAAAGAAGGAATTTCACAACTGCTTGCTAACATCAGTTTGTCAAATGAAATAAAAGAAACTCTCACTTCATATGCAAAAAGAAATAACAGGCTAAAACATGGATTAGCATGATGTGACCTGGTACAACTATGATTTGCTCAAACTGAAACATAAAATTGATAGGATCCAAATAACAGATGTTTTTCATCAACCTACCAAGCAAATCAAACATCAAGTATTTCTCAGAACTACATAATTAATCCTTGAGATGAACATCAAGTACAGACCTAAACTTTGATGAGAAGAACAACCACAAGCAAACTCAGTATATGGATAAAACACTACTCAGAATCAATTGAAGACAGATCACAAGTTCTACAAAATATTTTTCATCACAGCAGGTTTCAGAATATATAACAACAGATTTCCATCAAAACTTCTTTTAGATGATGAATCAGCACAAGACTCACAGGAGAACTCAACCAGAAGATGTCCTCTTAACTCTACAAAATTTTTGAACCGGAATTAGAAATCAGGGAGCAATCAACAGCAAACTGATCCTGGTGACGCAGAAAAAACAGAACTGAAGAATTGGATGATCAAGAGGGTTTTCAGACGAGGAACAGCATCAGCTAGAGGGTAATCAACAAACTCACAGCATAGACTTTTTGTTGAGAGAACAGACAAGAACAACCAAAAGTTTTTCTCATATGATCCTCTCTGCAGTAGCAAAAACCAGACGAAAAGAGATACCTCGTGTAGCAAATCTAGGAGAAATACCTGAAACGATACAGTGTTGTCGAAATCCCTGCTGCAGATCATGTGATTCCCAGCTAAGAACTGTAGTTCATCAAGAAATCCTGGAGCCAGTCATCCGATCTGCATCCCTTCCCTCAATTTTGTGAGCAGGAAATCTGATCACCAAAATGTCCAGCAAAATACTGTAGCTCATCAAGAATCGAGTCTGAACTGTGATTCTTCCATTTTGTAAATCAAAATCCTATCACCAAGTTATCACTCAAGAAAACAATTCAATGATCAGCCAAAATGCTGATGAACACTTGATGAAACATTTCATCAAACATGTAGAGTGTTATACTGAAAACAGAGACAGCTATTCCAGAATACATTTCAGCACTGTGGTGCCTACTTTGATCATCAAAATAATTCAAAAGAAATCACAGAAACATGTTGCAACTTTCAAAAATGGATCATTCAAATCACGCACAATAAAAGATGTATAAACATCAATATCAACTTCTACACTAGATTCTGTTGATAGCAAAAAATGGCATCAATGGTTAAGATTGTCAAAATATCAATTTTGGTAATTTGGGCCGAAAATATACATGTCCCGGGTTGGGACGAAGCCCTATAGGGCCGAAGGTATATTGGGCTAATGGGCTCTGAAAGCTTTCAGCCAGCCCACGCTCTTCGCCCAGGAAGCCTTCGGAGGACCACGCCGCCGAAGCTTCAGCCCGAGGAGCAGGCTTCGATGGGCCTGGCCGAAGCCCACTTCGGTAGAGATAGAGTTGGCTACAATTCCGGTTAAGTCTTTCTCCCTATCCAGCCGAATTATAGCAGATTAGATCAGAGGCTTGGCTCCTATAAATAGAGAGGCGAGGCCAGTTCAGAGACCCTCCCCCGACATAATCAAACACAATGCCATAGCTTTTATCGCATTTACTTTATCTTTACTTTTCTATACCTCTTTGTGGGTTTGCCTGGAAGCCCTCTTACGGCCACTTCGGAACAGTGGTAATCCTTGTTACTTCGCTTGTGAAGTATCCGTTAATCTACGTAATAGATTGCTATCGCCTTGTTACTTCGCCTGTGAAGTATCTGCTAATCCGCGTAACAGATTGCTACCTTCGCTACTAGTGCAACACTTAGTAGAATTCGGTCCTCAGGCCGAATTAGTACTTCGAATCTTATCTGTTGCAGGTTACCTACGTTCGGAGCTACTTTGTCGGAGGTGTCCGGAGTTGAGAGATCGATTTCGGAGGTTGCCAGAACATCCTTCGTCGAGACCGCACGCTTCGCCAGTAGACTTTATCACGACAGGCTTCGCCACGCTCGTACTCCGCTCCGGATGAAGTCATGCTCACGCGTTGCACTCGAGTCTTTATTGTCCTACTGTGTTTGAGACTTCACACCGAATCCCGCGGATTCGGAGGTGATTGTCGCGTCCAGATCCGTTCGAATTTCATCTTTGACCAGATCGGTCCGAGCGCCGAAGGTACCCTTCGGCGGGACACTTCTCACCAGACACCGAAGGTATACTTCGGAGACCCCCTTCGCATAACACTTCGAAGCAGACAGGCTCTGGCCGGTTTGCTGATTTATCCTATCTAATATATTTCTTTCGGTTAATTGGATTATTTTGTGTGATCTGATTGCCTGGCGACTCCACCCCCTTACCACGACTAAGGGTAGTCGTAACGCGACGTCGGTGTTGTGTTACGCTTAGGCTTGTCCCTGAGTATCCGCACACTTTTGGATCGTCGAACTGACCCAAGTGCGGGGGCACGTTTTTGTGTCAACACACTTTTTGGCGACTCCGCTGGGGATAAGCTACGCCAACATGACGAGTACGTCTATATCGGCTACTGGTACATCTACGATGACTACTACGTCTACACCGCCGATGGACACCATAAGAGGCGCGGATATCGACAACCGCAACATCCTAACACCTACTCTTGAAGATATCCCCATAGAAGACCGAGCAGAGATCGAGGAAAAATTCAAGGCACTACAAGATATGATGCTTGGGGGCTACGTTAAGACACGCATAGGCTTCATCAAGCGCAACATCATCGCCCCCGACCTCGCTCGGGTCCAGGTAACACCTGTATCGCCTCGTTTATCTCCTTTAGATATTGAGCAGAAAATAGCCACTTCAGTAGATCAAGACGTTTGCGCCTCGCTAACCAACCTCTTAGATTCGGCAGTCAGCTCCCAAGTAGAGGTAACTCTTAGAAGGTTTGGCTTTGCTGAGGTCATACCCCAAGTCCCTATTACTAGTGCACCTCCAATAAATCATGTATACAACAGGACTGACGGCGGCACTAGCATGACCATTACGTCTCTGACCTCAATGCTTATGGTTGAGACTAATCATTATGCTTACATTATACAGATGGCGCGTAGGGAACAGGCTCATGGCCGACACGCTGATATCCTGCCATGTGTCGTGCCCCCGCACGAGAGACGTGCGCATGTAGCCAGCAAAGATGACATGGAGGAGCGGATCCATGCACTATTTAGAGAGTGTGCCGGCTTCATGCCCAAGGGTCGGATTAGGGTTTACCGTAAGCCATACCCCTACCATCTCGATACAATACCCTACCCCACGGTTGTAGAATCCCTGAATTCACTAAGTTTGACGGCGAGGGTAGCAAAACCACACTAGAGCACGTTAGTCGATTTTTGGCACAGTGTGGAGAACTTAGCAGGATAGATGCTCTAAAAGTTAGACTATTTTCTCTCTCACTATCCTGCACCGCTTTCACTTAGTTTTCAGCGCTCCCGCCGAACTCCGTTCATACGTGGGATGATTTGGAATGAAAATTCCATGATTACTTTTACAAGGGTGAGACGGAACTTAGGCTTTCACACTTGACGTCGGTTAGGCAGAAATCTAACGAGAACGCCTCTGAATACATCAAGCGTTTTAGGGATACTAGGAACCAATGTTTTAGCCTTAATATTTCAGAAAGGGACTTGGCAGAACTATCTTTTAATGGGTTACGTTCCGAGATTAAAGAAAGATTAGACAACCAGAACTTTTTAGAAGTTAGCCAAGTGTTACAACAGGCTTTGGTCCAAGAAGGACGAACCAAAGATAAAAAGTTTATTAAGACGTTTAACAAGACTAGGGCTGAAATCCACATCATGGAATGCTCCGATGAGGAGGAATCAGAAGAGGAGGATTTGGCCGACATGTACACGGCCGAATGGGTTTGGAACGCTAAGAGTGGACCTATCACTTGCTCCGAATTACGACCATCTCCCACAAAGAATCGGCCTAGTGAGGTCAAGTACTCGTTTGACATAACTAAGTGTGATAAAATATTTGATTTTCTCTTAAAGAGCCAGCTTCTCAGGTTGACTAAAGGCCAGGTCATTCCACCTACCGATGAGTTGAAGAGACATCCGTAATGTATGTGGCATGACTCGCATTCACATAATACTAACGATTGCAATATTTTTCGACGGCAGGTTCAATTGGCCATAGAAGAAGGACGATTGAAGATAGACCATAATCCAAAGATGAAGCTGGAAAAGGCCCTTTTCCCATCAACGCCGTCGACCTCGGCGAGAAGAAGGTATTGATTTGGCTAGAACAGGCTGAGTCGACTAAAGGGAAGGATGTAATTGTTGGAGAGCCGCGCACTCGCACGCTCATACCAAAGAACCCCGAGGTAGGCGTGTGGCAGCAGAACATCAACATCCCTTCGGCTAAGGCTCACAAGAGGCCAAAGGTAACATACAAGATGTTGTTGAACAAACATCAGAGAAAAGCCAAGGAAGCAGGTCCACGCACCAAAAGGCTAGGTCAGCTAAAGGGCCCAAGGCGTTCGGAGGGTGGCTTCGTACCATAGTGGCTGAGACCTCCTCGTGATGGCTCTGAATGGCTGAACCCCCCCGCATAGGGACTTCGGGCCGTAGTGGCCTAGCACTCCGCACGGTGGCTTCGGGCTTCAATGGCCGAACCCCCCATACAGTAACTTCAGCCCCCAATGGTCGAACCCCACACCACTTTAGACAAACCCTCCAACAGGAGGCTTCGGCCCGTACTGGGCAAACGTACATCCGGCCTGGCAGGACCCCTCACTGATATGGTCCAAGACACCGTCGACTCTGCCGAACCCCCCTCTGGGTAAAAGGTTCGGCTCACAGTGGGCGAGGCCACTGGAGCCACCGATGCCTCCGCCATACAGCTGGGCAGGAACTCCGTGGGCTCCGTATGTGTCACAGCCAGAATACGCTCCGCAACATGACGCTATGCCTTGTTTTCCCTCGGAGTATTATGGATGGCAGGGACAAGTAGACATAGCGGAGGGAGGCATCATCCACAGGCTGTCCGTGGTACCTCCGAATCGGCCTAGGCAGGGTGAAGTTGAAGAGTACATGTGTGAGGAGACCGAAGTCAGGGAGTCCGAAGCTATCACGGTTAGAGTAGGGTCCTAGGAAGTCCCAATCTTGAGGGCCTTGTCGCCGAAGTCTGAGGGAGGTGATTTCCATGCTTCGGCCGGAGCCCGCACTGAAGCCTGGTTCGATCGGCCGAACAAGGCCGGTCTGAATGCCGGGGTCCGCAGCGAAGGCCCCTATGAACACAGAGTATGCGAGGCCGAAGGGGGGAATACCACTTTGGCCAGAGTTAACAAGAACCAGGCAGTGGCACCTAGTAACAAGCCACAACCATCTTGGGCACCTCCGGGCATGTCCAAGTCACAAAAGAGACGTCTGCAATGACTATGGGCACAGGAGATGCGCGAGAAGAAAGCCGAGGACGAGCGCGAAACTATCTTTGAGGAAATCCACCCTCGGCCAACTACAAGACAGGTGTGGAGGATAAAGGCAGTTGAGATGGCCAACCCAGCTCCTAGTCCGAGCGACGATGATGACGACATGCTCGACGATGACTACTAGCTTGTCTTCGAGGGGCCTGCACCCCAGGTGATGGACATCAACGTCGTCATGCTGCCCAGCGAGTTCGCCCTGCCGTAGGACTAGGCCAAGGTCGCTCAACTGAGCCTCGGCCCATGCAATGCTATTTTCGAGAAGCGCGAGGACTCAGCTCGCCATCTGAAGCCTCTCTATGTCAGAGGTCACATTGATGGAAAGCCGATTTCTCGGATGCTCATTGACGGTGGCGCCACTGTTAACTTAATGTCGTACTCGTTATTGAAGAAGCTTGGCAGGGACCAGGATGATCTGAAGAAGACTAACTTGATGCACAACGGCTTCAACGGCGAAAGTTCCAAGGCCAAGGGCGTGCTCTCCATGGAGTTGACGGTGGGCAACAAGACATTGCCAACAACGTTTTTCGTCGTCGATGTACAAGGTAACTACAGCGTGCTGCTTGGGCGTGACTGGATTCATGTGAATTGCTGCATTCCTTCTACTCTACACTAGTACATGATTCAGTGGGACGGTGATGAAGTAGAAGTCATTCCCGCAGATACTTCAGCCCAAGTGGCATTGGCCGATGTATCAGTCGACGCCGTTCACAACAAAGTAGAGTGTTTATCGGGTAGAGATCTTTCGGATTACGATTTCGTTAGCGTATCCAGAGGGCGTTTTGTACCAGTCTATGTAAAGTCGGCTGGTGTAGCACGACTGTTTTTGTATTAATAGCCATGTCTAGCAAGAGTAATCTTGATTGGCTGAAGTCTCGGATAGAGCAGTATCGGTCTAATAAAGATGGTATTGCCGAGGCCATCGAGGACTTTAGTGAGGTAGAGAAATTAGGACAAGGTTTTGCGTCGGCTGATCCTTTAGAGGAAGTTGACATAGGTGATGGTAGCACCCCGAGGCCAACTTTTGTAAACCAACATTTGCAGCCCGATGAAAAGGCCTAAGTAATAAAGCTACTTCGGTCGTATGTCGATTGTTTCACATGGGAGTATAGCGAGATGTCGGGACTAAGCTGTGAGCTCGTGGAGCATCGGCTACCTATCAAGTCCGGATTTAGGCCTTATAAGCAGCCTCCCCGTCGCTTTAACTCGGCCGTCTATGACCGAGTCAAAGAAGAAGTAGAGCGATTTCTCAAAGCTGAGTTTATTAGGCAATGCAGGTATGCAGAATGGGTTGCTAACATTGTGCCTGTAGAGAAGAAAGGGAGCTGCAAGATACGGGTATGCATTGATTTCAGGGATCTGGACAGAGCCACTCCGAAGGACGAGTATCCAATGCCGATAGCAAACATGCTAATCAACGACGCTTCAGGACACAAGGTACTAAGTTTCCTTGATGGCAATGCCGGTTATAATCAAATCTTTATGGCCGAGGAGGACGTTTACAAGACTGCCTTTCGATGCCCTAGTTTTGTCGGTTTGTTCGAGTGGGTCGTTATGACTTTTGGGTTGAAGAATGCTGGCGCCACGTATCAGCGCGCTATGAACTTAATCTTTCATGACTTGCTAGAGGTTATGTTAGAAGTTTACATTGACGATGTTGTAGTAAAATCGGACGCTATGGGAAATCATTTAGCCAATTTGAAAGTTGCTTTTGATAGGATGCGACGATATGGTTTGAAAATGAACCCACTCAAGTGCGCTTTTGGTGTGTTAGCAGGTAAGTTCTTAGGTTTCATGATTCACGAGAGAGGCATAGAGATTGATCCTAAGAGGCTTGAGAAGATTAGAAAAATTGCAGCGCCGACGTGCAAAAACGATGTGCAGAATGTGCTAGGAAAGATGAATTATTTGCGTCGCTTTATATCCAACTTGTCCAGAAAGATTGATGCCCTTGTCCCCATACTCCGGCTAAAGAACGAAGCTGAGTTCACTTGGGGGCAAGTCAGCAAAGTACCTTTGAGAAAATCAAGGAGTGCTTGTCATCACCGCCCGTGGTGAGAGCACCCAAAGCCGAGATTCTGTTTCAGCTATACATCGCTGCTAAAGATAGCATAATCGGGGCCGTGCTGACCTAGGAGGTAGAAGGAAAAGAGTACATCATCACGTTCTTTAGCCGCCGCCTGCTGGACGCCGAAACCAGGTATGCATTTGTGTAATGTTTGTGTTTATCACATTAGTACGCATGCACCAAATTGCGCCATTATCTTCTCTCTACTACATGTGTTGTCGTTTGCTAAACCGATGTTATAAAACACATATTATGAAAGCCGATTCTAAGTGGAAGAATCGGAAAATGGGCAAACAGCGTAAAAGGTGACGAAAGGTAGATATGGATAGTATCGTCTTTAGCTCGTTGTGCTTTTAGTTCACTTAGTTCACTAAAAGGAAGGGGGCATGTGTTGATAGCAAAAAATGGCATCAATGGCTAAGATTGTCAAAATATCAATTTTGGTAATTTGGGACGAAAATATACATGTCCCGGGTTGGGCCGAAGCCCTATAGGGTCGAAGGTCTATTGGGCTAATGGGCTCTAAATGCTTTCAGCCAGCCCACGTTCTTCGACCAGGAAGCCTTCGGAGGCCCACGCCACCGAAGCTTCGACCTGAGGAGCAAGCTTCGACGGGCCTGGCTGAAGCCCACTTCGGCAGAGTTAGAGTTGGATAAAATTCCGGCTAAGTCTTTATCCCTATCCAGCCGAATTATAGCAGATTAGATCAGAGGCTTGGCTCCTATAAATAGAGAGGTGAGGCTAGTTCAGAGACCCCCCCGACACAATCAAACACAAAGCCCTAGCTTTGATCGCATTTACTTTATCTTTACTTTTCTATACCTCTTCGTGGGTTTGCCTGGAAACCCTCCGACGGCCACTTCGGAACAGTGGTAATCATTGTTACTTCGCTTGTGAAGTATCCGTTAATCTATGTAATAGATTGCTATCGCCTTGTTACTTCGCCTGTGAAGTATCCGCTAATCTGCGTAACAGATTGCTACCTTCGCTACTAGTGCAACACTTAGTAGAATTCGGTCCTCAGGACGAATTAGTACTTTGAATCTTATCTGTTGCAGGTTACCTACGTTCGGAGCTACTTCGTTGGAGGTGTCTGGAGTTGAGAGATCGATTTCGGAGGTTGCCAGAACACCATTCGGCAAGACCGCACGCTTCGATCGCACGCTTCACCAGTACACTTTGTCACGACAGGCTTTGCCACACTCGTACTCTTGTTCGGACGAAGTCACGCTCGCACATTGCGCTCGAGTCTTTACTATCCTACTGTGTCAGAGACTTCACGCCAAATCCCGCTGATTCGGAAGTGATTGTCACGTCCATATCCGTTCGGAGTTCATCTTCGACCAGATCGGTCTGAGCGCCGAAGGTACCCTTCGGCGGGACACTTCGCACCAGACACCGAAGGTATACTTCGGCGACCCCCTTCGCACCACACATCGAAGCGGACAGGCTCCGGCTGGTTTGCTAATTTATCCTATGTAATATATGTGTTTCGGCCAAATTGATTATTTTGTGTGATCTGATTGCCTGATGACTCCACCCCCTTACCACGGGTAAGGGTAGTCGTAATGCGACATCGGTGCTGTGTTACGCTTAGGCTTGTCCCTAAGTATCCGCACACTTTTGGATCGTCGAACTGACACAAGTGCGGGGGCACGTTTTCTTGTCAACAGATTCACTAGAAAATGCAGCACAAAAACGAATTCAGTCTGAAAACTCACCTGCGTTGGGAGAAGAAACACTACAATGTTCCTGTTTTTAGACCATGAATAGTGACGAGCTGATTTGATAAGAACAACAAAAACACAACAAAATTTGATGGATTTGGTATTTGGTTCAGCCCAAAAGTACAACAAAAAATCTCTTACCTGCCCATGGATATGGGCCCCTATTTATAAGCCAGCCATGGGGGTATTTTCTAAAAAAACCCTCTAGAATTGAAAATTACACAAAAGTCCTATTCCTTGTAATATATATTTTCAGAATTAGAAAATTTTGAAAAATATACTAAAGGAGTACACTAACTCTAGACTCACAACCTTTTATTACACATTGACTCAAAGTAAAAAGACTCCAAACTATTAAAATTAACAAAACTAGATATGCGATGGTTTTCAGCAAAAACTGACAAAGCCTCTCAACCCTTCGACTCGTGACACCACTTTGCGACTCTGAGCGCCAGCAAGCCACTTCCGCTCTTGATCCCCTCAAGCCACCTGAATGCTTGTCTTAGCCTCCCTCTCGCAAACCCAGTCATCACTCCATCGCAGTCAGCCATACGTCCAAGTCTCGCTCCGTCTCTTCGTGTACTCTTGAGATCTTCTCCAACTTCGCCCGGCCTCTCTGATCCTCCGGCATCGAGCTCCCCGTTTGACCCTTGATCAATTGCCATCGACATTCGGTCAGCATCTCTACCCTGCACATCCAAGACAAGCCAAAACAAGAACGCAACGCACCGCCGAAACCCTCGACAGCCAAACATCCATTTCACATCGAACCCCTCGATGTACTCAAACCAACCTCAACCACTCAACCGCTCATCCTTGTCAATCACTCATCATCAAGACCGAAACCACCCTTGGTTTCACACAACATCAACTTTTGCAGAGCAGACATGATCAGCCTTTGCACAGTGGAATCTTCTGAAGCCCCCTTTGCACACGAAGTGTGCTATAGCTTCGGTGGCAAGCTTCGAACCCGAAGGCTCTCGCTTCACCGAAGCCAGTCTTCGATAAATTGATAGTTCTGAGCCGAAGCCGTCAAAACTCTTGAGCCTTCGCACCATCACCTCTGGAGTGGACCGCCACGGCTTCGTAGCTACTCCTAGCTCAAACTTCTGTTAGTCCGTGTACCGAAGCCATGCATGGCCAAAGTACCTCAAGTCAGCCACACTCTGAAGCCCCACCTTCAGAGTACCTTGGCTACCTTCTGAAGTCCCTTTGTCCATGGCCTCTGCATGAAGCATATCCATAAGCACCCCTTCGCAGTGTCTCAGCACCGAGTACACTCCACGAAGACCATTATCCGGACCATGCCTTCATTGCACCTTGACTTTTGAGACCTTCGTCAGGTGACCCTTTGAGTGCCTCCCTCCGAAGCTCACTTCGAAAGCCTTGCCTCAATCCTAAGGACTTTGTCCACCATACTCCGAAGTCACTCCTTCCGGAGTACCCTTCGAAGTGCCTCACCTCTGAGGACTTTGCCTTGGGGTACCTTCAGCTGGAGCCACCCTCCTCACTTTCTGCCTTCGCCTGGAGCACCTTGACCTGATGACCGACCTTGCCCCATGCAACCTTCGTGACTGAGCTCCCCGCTCACCTGGCATCAAGCCTCCCGCTTGACCCAGTTTCACTTTCTGTGAACCATCCTTCGCCTCCGAAGTCACCTATGCACCACCGACAAGTAGACAAGTTTTTCTAGTACCCCGGAGACCTCTCCGGTAAACAACCTTCGGTAAACACTCCGGTGTACCGCACAAAGTACCGAACCCTTCGGTACCACCATGTCATCGTGATTTGCTAGACCCCTCTGACAGACACACTCTGCTACACAGCTGCAGCTAGCAACCACCAAACCCTTTGGTTAAACACCCCCGAACCGCTTCGAAGGGACCCATTCGCCCAGAAGAGGACTTGTCAATCACTCATGAGAGACTTGAAATCAAGACATATTTCAATTTTGTTTCTCAGTTTATATAGGTGGATTAGCAGTGGTAGGCAAGATGACGTCATCCTACCCGCCACTACTATTACTCATAGCAGTGGTGGTCGGTGACATCACCCGAACCGCCAATGCTAAGCCACCCACACTGCGTTCGACTTAGCAGTGGTGGTCCGGGTGACATCACCCGACCGCCACTACTAATATGAATAGAACTGACTGGCAGGTGACGTCAACTTGCCCACCACAGATTAAACACATGCTGCCACTGCTAACTCTGAGGAGTATTTTTATTTAGTAAAATCATATATTACCAATAAGTAAATAAAATGTTTCAATAAATATTTTCATCTTTATTATGATTACTATTTTTCTTAAGGAATTTTTTGATTAGATTAGACATATATATTACTAATAATTAAATAATAACATATATTACCAATATCTTAAATAAAATGACACTGGTGGCCTATTAGTGCTATACACATTAATGACATAAATAAAAACATATATTATCAATATCTTAAACATAAATGAAACTACCAAATGACAAATTTAATTTTACAAATACGCACAATCTCTAAAGCTAAACATAAATGATCATCTAGCCTTGCACTAATTTTCCATCACCATTGATACCTAGATAAAGAATCACACTGCCAAATGATAGTTTTGCTTCAACCACCTTGATCCTTGCTATGTCAACGAAGAACGACACCTCATCAAATTGATTGTATTCTTATTCGTCCTCGACTCCATCAACTCCAAAAATTCTTTGTTTTCCTGGAGCAACGATGTATTTCTTCTCGTCTTTAGGATCAAGTATGTAAAATACTTGCGCCACGGATTGAGTGAGTATCCAAGGGTCATCTTTATAACGCACCTTATTAAGGCCAACTATCATAAACCTGTAATCATCCACCTCCACACCTTCTGGATGTCTGACCCACTAGCACTTAAATACGAGGATTTCTATAGAGTTCCCGTAGTTAAGTTCCCATATTTCTTCAATGTATCCATAGTAAGCATTATTTTGTCCAGTGTTGTCTTATGCATCTGCTCTAACACCACTATTTTTGCGTTGACTCTTTTGATTCTTTGCTTTGGTATAAAATGTGAAAACTTTGATGTCATATGCTTGCCATGTTTTAACCATGCTCAATGGACAGTAAGACAATTTATTTATCATCATCTCTTCGTAAGTTTCTCCAATTTAAAGGTTTAGATCCCTCCTCCATGATGTGAAATAAATTTTGTGCTCTTTCATAATCCATTGTTCATCGTGATCTTCATTCTTTTCATGAAGCTCTTGGAGGTGTTGTTCAACATATGGTCTCATAATCGCCACCTTATGCATGACACTTTAATGTAATTCTCTTATAGTTTGGTAGCTATTGTCTCGCATGATTTTCTTGCCTTTAGTTCCTTTACCGGTGAGTCTTCCATGGTGCTGGGACACAAGAACACCTATTGGTTTTCCATCTCTTATGTAATCTGCATAGCACTCAATGACTTCCCCAGTCGTGTAGCCCTCTATCATGGAACGCTCTAGATAAGCACAATTTCATACATAACCCTTGAAGATAACCATGAGATGCTCGTATGCATACATATTGTGTAGGTACGTTGGACGGAGAACAAATATTTTGTCTACTATATATATCATATAGTGCTCCATAATATCAAAGTATGAAGGAGGAAAGCACATCTCAATATGACACATAGACTCCATCATTTGTTTACATAATTAATTTAACTCTTAGGGTCGATCACTTTCTTTGATATGATGTTGAAGAAGTGACACAAACGTGTGATCACCATCTTCAGAAATGAATGTTTGATTCCTCTTACTGCGATGGCGAGGAATAGCCCAAGCATAACATGACAATCATGAGTGTTGTAGCCGCTCATCCTCAGATCTACTACGGAGACAATATTCTTTATGTTTGTTGAGAATCATGTTGGAACTCTGATACCATGTTGAGGAGCCATGCTGAATAGCGTGGGCCTCATGGCTCCAGAAGTGATGAGTCATTGTCAACGATAGTCAAAGAGGACAGAAGAAGAAGAGATCTGCTGTTTCATGGGCCGCGTGTGACTCAGGTACACGGGAAGCGAGCGACTGTCGGGCAGAGGAGGCTGCGAAGTCGGGCTGGCCCAATCCGGGTGCATGGGCCAGAAGCAGTAGACGACCCACTGGGCTGTTGACCAGGACTGACTCAGGTACACGGGCGGTGAGCGATTGCCGGGCTGAGAGAGCTGCGGAGTCGGGCCGGCCCAATCCGGGTACCTGGTGCAAAGCCGGTGGAGGCTTTGTCAGTTTCGGCGCAAAACTGACAACCGTTGATTCTGTATCCGACTGTCCAGAAGAGAAGCCGTAGTCGCTACGAAAACTTAGCTTCCGGATAAGTCATTTGTAACTCTAGGCCCACAGTCAGTCAGTCGTGTCTGTAAAAATTCCTAAGGGCAGTAGAGTCTTTTTCTTTATTTTTGAGTCTGTAAAAAACCCTAAGGGGCTAGTAGAATATTCCTAGTGTTGGGAGCCTATAAATAGGACCCCAATCCCTAGGGTTTGGACTACCCTTTTGGCTGAAATCACATCTACTCTTTGGGTCATTTTGTCTCCCGTTTCTCTCTCCTGTGTGCGCCGCCAGGCTTTGCTCCTTCCTGTTTGTGCATTACTTTTGCTCTAATCTCTTGGATGCATTAAAGCCTTGGTCCCTGCTGATATTATTTGTTGCATATTGTTCGGTTTGGGGAGTTATTGCTTTGGCTACGGGCTGCTGAATTTATTTCGTGAGGAGAAGCTTCTTCTGTTGCTTCTGTTCTTCACAAACTGAGTACTAGTTCTTGCTGTTGCAAGTAGTACTACTTTCCTGTAGCTACAGTAGTCTGTGCAGCTTTTCACCTTCTATTGCACTGCTTTTTGATCGAGGCTGACAGGCTCTGTCACCTTTTTGGCTGTATTTCGAGCGAAGCTACTCTCTGTTTGAAGCCCCTCAGTCTCGCGAGGCAGGCTTCGATTTATCTCCTTCGAAGGCTTCGGTCGATCTTCGGTCTTTGGTTTGCGTTCTGTGTTGCTAAGCTTCGAAGCATTTTTCTGAACGTCAGTAACGCATACTTCGAACAATAGTGCAAAGGGGCTTCGGCCCTATCGGTTCGAAGTCCATACTTCGACAAGTTTCGAAGTTGGGTTCGAAGCCTGTAGCTCCGTTAGACCACGCACTGACTTCTGTGTAGCGTGTCACCCTTCGCCTCTCTTTTCGGAGCTTACTCTTTTAGGAGGTAGAGCATTGGCTTCGGACTTGGTTTTCTGTCGTGTGACAGGCTTCGCTTCTTTGTTCGAAGGCTGTTCGTTTGTGTGTTGTGTTCGAAGCTTTCTGTTCGAAGGTTTTGCTTTGAAGCATTCGGTTCAAAGCTGTGTTCGAAGTTCTGTCTTTGAAGTGCAAACTACGAAGCAGGCTCCGACTCTGTCACTTTGCTCCGAAGCTCTTGGTTCGAAGCTGGGCTCGAAGCCTTGACTTCGAAGTACATACTTCGAACCAGGCTCCGGCATTGTCTCACTTCGCTCCGACGTACACTTCGCATCCTGACACTTCGAACTAGGCTAGACCGTAACACCTTCGGCATCTCGGACATGCTCCGTCACCAACCTCCGAAGCAGACCTCGACGTGCGAAGGGAGCTTCGCCAAGTTCCGAACAGGAGACAAATTTGGACAGTAACTTCTCTTTTCATCTTACACTTTCTTAGATCATTTCTTTGAGAAGTTTAGGCCTGTTACACCTTGTTTAATCTGCCTAGCTGCACTACTTTAGTTTTACACTGTTTATCATCAGTTGCTTCTAGGTTAGAAACCTTTAGACTTAGGCCTTCTGTTTATTTTCTGCTGCGTAGTCTTGTGAGGTGCGTTGGGTACTGGGAGCAGGCCATTGATTCGAAAGAATTTTTTAAGGCGCCCATTCACCCCCCCCTCTGGTCGCTACTTTCGGTCCTACAAGTGGTATCAGAGCAAGGTTAGGGTTTTTCCATACCTTAACCGGTTCTAAACCCCGGTAGTGACCATGACGTCTCCTGGCAAGGTCCCGTCCTTGGAAGCCTATGGCTATAATTATTGGAAGACTCGCATGCGAGCCTATCTCATGAGCCAGGGTTCGGACATATGGGACATTTGCGTTCACACCACATTTGTCATTTTGCCAGTTACTGAGCAAGGTACTGCTGGTATCATTGCTCAGCATCTGACTAACAGTAAGGCTATGAACATTTTATTTTCTGGTTTAGGTCCCACTGAGTTTGAGCGTGTGAGTCATCTCTCCACTGCGAGAGAGATCTGGGCTACCCTCAAGGCACACCATGAGGGAACAGCACAGGTCAAGGCTCGGCTCTATCAGACCTACCGGCGTGAATATGAGAATTTCACACAGAAGCCGGGTGAATCTGTTGAGGCTTTGTTTGGTCGTTTTCAGTCGATCATTAACAAGCTTCGGGACAACAAGGCTGAGGGTGCTCAGTTAGTCTCAGATCACGAGCAGGCGCTCAAGGTTCCCCATACCTTGGACCCAAAGATCTGGGAGATCAAGGTATCCTCTATCGTTGAGAGCACCTCTTACGATACCTTGACCATTTCTGAGTTGTTTAGCAAGCTGAAGGCCACTGAGGTAGATATCCAGCTGAGATCAAATCTCACTGGTTCTGGATCAAAATCCCTGGCCCTTGCTACACCTTTAGTTGATCCCTCTGCTGTGAGCTGTGCTGGGTTCTCTTTGATGTCTATCACTGAGGACCAGCTTGAGTTGTTGGGAGATGATGATTTGTGTCTCTTTAACAACCGGGTGCGTCGTGTCTATGATAAGAGAATGTTCAAAAGACACGCCACAAAATCCGGATGCTTTGAATGTGGTGATCTAGGACACTTCATCGCCGACTGCCCCAAGCGCAGTGGATACAAGAAGGGCACCGGCAGCAGCTTCCACGGCTCCGGCAAGCATGAGAGCCCCTCCTTCAACAAGGGCAAGCCGAAGACTCGTTTCTTCAAGAAGGCCCTGAAGGACTACCGGCGAGAGAACAAGAAGCGCGACATGGCCTTCTTCGCCGAGATGGAGAAGAGCTACTCCAAGAGATCCACGTCTTCTTCCTCTTCATCGAGCTCAAGCGATGAGGAGATCTCCGTCAAGAAGGGGAAGGACAAGGACGATCCGGCGGGCCTTTGCTTCATGGCTTTCAGAGACAAGCCGAAGAGCCACTCTCACCAGCGCCGAAGATCCCGCAAGCGCTTCTGTTCAATGGCTCTTGGGGATAGAGAAGAAAAGAGCTCCTCCGACGACTCCGACGACGACGACAGCAAGGTATCATCTTATGAGCGTGAAATTGTTGATTTACTTGAGAGCAATCGTCAGGAGTTGAAGTATCGGGAGAAACTGCTTAGGGGGGCTAAGAAAAGGATAGACGAGTTAGAAAGTGAGGTTGCTGTGGCCAACGGTAGAATTGAGAGTCTATCCTCTTCCCCTTGCTTGGGTGATAGCAGTGAGTGCCCGAAGTGTGAGGTGCTTCTGTGTGACCTGTCGACTCTGAAGTCCAGGTACACAGAAAGGGTTGATGAGAGGGACGCTTTGGCCACTGAGCTTGAAAGCGCTCAGCTGGAGCTGAAAGATGCTCAAGCCACTGTCGTCGCACCCTGTGTTGATTGCCCATCTCATTTAGCTGCCTTAGCTGAGCTGAAATCCAAGGGTAATGAACATTTGGGTGATTTGGAGAGGTTGAGAGCTGAGCTTGCCCAGACTAGGCTAGAGCTTAAGACACTGTCAGTTCCACCCACTGTTTGTGAGAACTGCCTGTCTCTTAGAATGGAATTAATTAAGCTGAAAGCCGAAAAGTCTGTCCAAGTAGAAAGTGAGTGTGAGACCTGCTTGTCTCAGGTGGAGGTTCTAGCTTCCTTGAGAGAGGAGCTAGCAGATTCTCAGAATGAGAACTTTTACCTCCGTTCTATCCTGAGTTGGATCAGTGCCAGAGAGCCACAGCTTGGCATGATGATCCAGCAGTTCAAGAGGCAGGATGGGTTTGGGGTAGGTTACACCTACACCAAGGCTGACTTTGAGAGTGCCATCAGCCGGGCAGTGGAGTGGAGTAAAATTACTCCAGAGCAGAGGTATCCCAAGACTCACTCCACTGAGTCTTCCCAGGCTTGTCAGCCCAAGGATGGAGTGATCCATGAACCACCTAAAGCTCCACCCAAGAAGCCTATCTGGGTTCCGAAGCCCAAACACCTCCACTCTTCTCTAGACTCTCTTCCTGGACCCTCTCAACCCAAGAAGACAACACCAATCACCACCAAGCCCAAGAACCCCAAGCCTCAACCACATCCCAAGAAGCCTACCTATCATTGTGAGTACTTTCAGAGAGACGGGCATCTTGTGGAGTTTTGCTTTAGGAGGAAGCGGGTTGAGAGAGCAGAGAGGGCTCGTAGTGATCAGGAGCAGTTCTACCAGCAGGGTGGTAGACTGCGTGTTCCTCGGCGCGGGGAGAGGCTGGAGGCCAGGCCGTGTCGTGTAGGTGGTGGTAGAGGAGACGGCTTTCTTGCCCGCGCTCCAGTTGGTGGTGTCCGTTCCGGCAGAGTTCCAGACCGTGTTGGCTACAGTTCTGGACCTCGTGGCCGCAGGATTAGGCAGAACCGTGGACCGCGCTTTGAGCCGCGTTTTGGTCCAAACTCTTTTGATGGTTTTCGCTTTCCATCTTTTGAGCAGATGGCTCGACACTGGTTTAGCTCTTTTGCTAAACCTGGTGCCGGACCATTTGCTCCCACTTACAGACATTGATTGTGCAGGACCGGGGACTGGAGGATGTTTGGATCATGGACTCAGGATGCTCTCGCCACATGACGGGACATCGCAGATGGTTCTCCAGTCTCACTCCCCCGAGCTCCAAAGAGTACATCACATTCGGGAACAGCGGTCAAGGGAAAGTAAGTGGCATAGGCTCAATTAGCATTTCAGATCATTTCTCTTTAAAGAATGTTGCTTTGGTTAAGAATTTGAACTTTAATTTGATCTCTGTTTCGCAACTTCTTGAGGATGGTTTGGAAGTGCGTTTTAAGAAGGGCAATTCTTCTGTGGTTGATTCTAGAGGATCTTTGGTTTGTCAGATTTTACCCTTCGGTAAAGTTTTTCGAATTGACTTCTCTAGTTCTTTTGGCCCTTCTCGCTGTTTGATTGCTGGATCTTCTTCTGAGCTCTGGAAGTGGCATAGGAGGTTAGGTCACTTGAGTTTTGATCTGCTAGTCAGGTTAAGCTCTATGGACCTCATCCGAGGATTGCCCAAGCTTAAGTTGGAGAAGGATCTGATTTGTCATCCCTGTCATCATGGGAAAATGGTTGCCGCTTCTCACTCACCTGTGACTCAGGTGATGACATCGTATCTGGGCGAGCTTTTACATTTGGACACTGTAGGTCCAGCTCGAGTACGCTCAGTCGGTGGGAAGTGGTATGCACTTGTAATTGTTGACGACTTTTCTCGATTTTCATGGGTTTTCTTTTTGGAGTCTAAGGATGAAACTTTTCAATTTGTCCATGACCTGATTTTGAAGCTGAAGAATGAGAACAATGGTCGGATGCGAGCAATTCGCTCCGACAACGGCTCTGAGTTCAAGAACTCTCAATTCGTCAGCTTCTGTAGTGATCAGGGTCTGGACCATCAGTTTTCTTCTCCTTACACTCCCCCACAGAATGGCGTTGTGGAACGAAAGAACCGCACGCTAGTCGAGATGGCCAGGACGATGCTCGATGAGCACATGACTCCTAGGCGTTTTTGGGCTGAAGCCATGAACACGGCTTGCTATCTGGCCAACCGCATTTTTCTTAGAGCTTACCTTGGTAAGACATCATATGAGTTGCGGTTTGGCAGACAGCCCAAGGTGAGCCACTTGCGAGCATTTGGCTGCAAGTGCTTTGTGCTCAAGAAGGGAGGGCACTTGGACAAGTTTGAGTCTCGTTGTTGGGATGGTGTTTTTCTTGGTTACGCTTTGCATTCTCGAGGTTTTCGTGTTTGGAACCTCGAATCCCAGCTGCTTGTCGAGACTTGTGAAGTTTCATTTGATGAGTCCTTGCCTTCATTGACTCCTTCTTTTGAGCTTTCTGGTGATGATGAGCTTGGAGAGTCCATCTTTGAGGAAGATGAAGATACTCCAGCTGCTAATGAGGGTGGGCCTTCTGCATCCCCCGCAGAGCCCACACCGTCTGAGACTTCGACTGATGATGAGGGCGGACCTCTGATCACTTCCTCCACTTCGATCGAGCCCCCTCAGTCGAGTCCAGAGGTGCCAGCTGCTGACTCCGGTGAGGTGACTTCAGATCACCAGGGAACCCGAGCAGTTCAGCGTGACCATCCCTCAGAGCTCATCATAGGTGATTTGACTGAGAGGACTTTGTGTTCTTCTGCCTCTCTCGCTGTGTTTGCTGAATCTGCGTTTGTTCCATCTTTTGAGCCCAGAGATGTTTCTCATGCTCTTTCTGATTCTAATTGGATTAATGCTATGCAAGAAGAGCTTGAGAATTTTGTCCGCAATCGGGTTTGGACACTAGTTGAGTCGCCACCAGGATGCAACCCCATAGGCACCAAGTGGGTATTCAAGAACAAACAAGGTGAAGATGGGGTTGTGGTGCGCAACAAGGCTCGATTAGTTGCCCAAGGTTATTGCCAGAAGGAAGGTATTGACTTTGAAGAAACCTTCGCTCCTGTTGCCCGTCTTGAGTCCATTCGCATTCTTTTAGCTTTTGACGTTTCGAAGGGTTTTAAGCTTTTTCAAATGGATGTTAAGAGTGCTTTTCTGAACGGGTACATAGAAGAGGAGGTTTATGTTAGGCAACCCCCCGGCTTTGAGAACCCTAAGTTTCCTCGACATGTTTTTAAACTGCATAAAGCTTTATACGGGTTGAAGCAAGCCCCCAGGGCTTGGTATGACCGGTTAAAGCAATTTTTGTTGGGGAAGGGCTTTGTGATGGGTTCTATGGACAAAACTCTTTTCTTGCTCAGAGATGCTTCAGATTTTTTAGTCGCTCAGATTTATGTGGACGATATTATCTTTGGCGGTACTACTGACTCTCTTGTGTCCAAGTTTTCTGAGCAGATGCACAGTGAGTTTGAGATGAGCCTCATGGGTGAGCTCAAGTATTTCTTAGGGCTCCAGATCAAGCAGACCAAGGACGGCACCTTCATCCACCAAGGTAAGTACACTCGTGACATGCTTAAGAAATTTGACTTTGGTGGTGAATTGAAGCCGCAGATGACCCCGATGGGCACTTCTGGGGGTCTGGACAAGGATGAGAGCGGTGTCAAGGTCAATGAAAGGGAGTTTCGAGGGATGATTGGTTCGCTGTTGTACTTGACGGCAACAAGACCGGACATTCAATTCACCGTGGGACTTTGCGCGCGTTTTCAGTCTTCACCACGCGCGTCTCACCGGCAGGCTGTCAAGCGCATTTTTAGATATCTCACTTATGCGCCCGATCTCGGTCTTTACTATTCAGCATCATCATCTCTTGATCTATCTGGCTTTTCGGATGCCGACTTTGGTGGGTGCCGGTTGGATCGCAAGTCGACTTCTGGTACTTGCCAGTTTCTTGGTTCTTCTCTTGTCTCTTGGTCTTCTCGAAAGCAATCTGGAGTTGCTCTTTCGACCACAGAGGCTGAGTATGTAGCTGCTGCTAGCTGCTGCTCACAGTTGGTTTGGATGATTTCCACTCTACGAGATTTTGGGTTGTTCTTTCCTACCAGGGTTCCATTGTTTTGCGACAGCACTAGTGCTATCAGTGTAGGGAAAAAGCCATGTCTCCATTCAAAAACCAAACATATTGATGTGCGTTTTCACTTCTTGCGGGATCAATATGAGAAAGGTGTCATTGACCTTGTTCATGTTGATACCCATCATCAGTTGGCTGACATTTTCACCAAACCCCTAGATCAGTCTACATTTGAGCATTTACGAGGGGATTTAGGTGTTGTGTACCCTTTTTAGGATATTTTGCGTCAGTTTTCTTTCTTCTTTACTCTTTTCTTGAGTCCTTTTCGTGTGTGTTCATATCATACATATTCACATATCACACATTTGAGCCTGCTTCTGTTATATGATTGAACTGCTTTACTTAGTCTAGCTGGTACATGCTTTTGATTACTTGTTAATGATCATGCTTTGGTTCAGTTCACTTGATATATCTGTCATATGCATGGCTTTTATGCTTTAAACCTGAAAAATGATCACCATTGCTTCTGGTAACTAGCATGCGTAGGCTGAGTGTTTTTGCTATCTGTTACATGCCTTGTAGCTTGTTCATCACATAGATGCAGATATGCAACTTGGAAATCTTTATGCTTTCACATGGAAAATGAGCTATAAAAATGATAAAATTCAAAAATGAATGAAAATTCCATGCCTTTTTATGCTTGAGTTGAAAAGATCCAAGTGGGTTTGCTTTGTCACATTGCATTGTTCTGGACTGCTTACCATAGCACTTTGGTATGAACTAGGACAGTGTAGTGTATGCCAAGATCAATGTCTTAAGCTTCTGATGGTCCAGTTCTGGCCTAGGCTTGACTTGATCGGTTAGCATAAGGTTTGACATGCAAATAACCCTTGGCAAAAATGAAAGAGGAAAATTGAAAAAGCCTGAACATTTAAAAGATAACGAGTTCGCTGAAGCACTTTTGTTTTTGGACAATGCTTATCATGGTAGATATCAGTTAGCTTCTGCATCTCATGCTTTACATTGCTTGTTAACTAGAAAATGTGGTGATGTTTTTGTTTGCAAAAACTGAAAAATGCGTGCAAATGACTTTCTTTAGATATCATCTGTTGCACTGATCATGCCATGTATCGTTACAGTATGTCTTTTGCTGTATCTGTTAGATGTTGTAATTGTAGTCAATCATATTTGAGAAGCATGCTTTCTACACTCCTTATGCACTCCAGTTAAAATCAATGCATATTTTTTAGGGGGAGTTGCATTTCAGGGGGAGTCTGGGTCTCTTTTGAGTGCTTGATGAGTTCACTTGTCAACAAGGGGGAGAAAATTTGGGATCAGAGTTTAAGGGGGAGTTCTTACTCTGTTGATATCCTTGTTATTCTGCAATCGCACTCATTTTGAGCTTTTACGTTTTGGTTAACCATAATGACCGTTTCTTGCTTCTGTTTGGCTTTTGGTCATTAGGGTTAAACTTTTACCTTATTTTTTCTTCTTCTTTGTTTTTCTTGTGTTTTGTTTTCGTGTTTCCACAGTTGTTCGCAGGTGCTGAAGAGCCGAGAAAAGAGGAGTGTTGACAATGCACTCATCAAGGGGGAGATTGAGGAGCCATGCTGAATAGCGTGGGCCTCATGGCTCCAGAAGTGATGAGTCATTGTCAACGATAGTCAAAGAGGACAGAAGAAGAAGAGATCTGCTGTTTCATGGGCCGCGTGTGACTCAGGTACACGGGCAGCGAGCGACTGTCGGGCAGAGGAGGCTGCGAAGTTGGGCTGGCCCAATCCGGGTGCATGGGCCAGAAGCAGTAGAAGACCCACTGGGCTGTTGACCAGGACTGACTCAGGTACACGGGCGGTGAGCGATTGCCGGGCTGAGAGAGCTGCGGAGTCGGGCCGGCCCAATCCGGGTACCTGGTGCAAAGCCGGTGGAGGCTTTGTCAGTTTCGGCGCAAAACTGACAACCGTTGATTCTGTATCCGACTGTCCAGAAGAGAAGCCGTAGTCGCTACGAAAACTTAGCTTCCGGATAAGTCATCTGTAACTCTAGGCCCACAGTCAGTCAGTCGTGTCTGTAAAAATTCCTAAGGGCAGTAGAGTCTTTTTCTTTATTTTTGAGTCTGTAAAAAACCCTAAGGGGCTGGTAGAATATTTCTAGTGTTGGGAGCCTATAAATAGGACCCCAATCCCTAGGGTTTGGACTACCCTTTTGGCTGAAATCACATCTACTCTTTGGGTCATTTTGTCTCCCGTTTCTCTCTCCTGTGTGCGCCGCCAGGCTTTGCTCCTTCCTGTTTGTGCATTACTTTTGCTCTAATCTCTTGGATGCATTAAAGCCTTGGTCCCTGCTGATATTATTTGTTGCATATTGTTCGGTTTGGGGAGTTATTGCTTTGGCTACGGGCTGCTGAATTTATTTCGTGAGGAGAAGCTTCTTCTGTTGCTTCTGTTCTTCACAAACTGAGTACTAGTTCTTGCTGTTGCAAGTAGTACTACTTTCCTGTAGCTACAGTAGTCTGTGCAGCTTTTCACCTTCTATTGCACTGCTTTTTGATCGAGGCTGACAGGCTCTGTCACCTTTTTGGCTGTATTTCGAGCGAAGCTACTCTCTGTTTGAAGCCCCTCAGTCTCGTGAGGCAGGCTTCGATTTATCTCCTTCGAAGGCTTCGGTCGATCTTCGGTCTTTGGTTTGCGTTCTGTGTTGCTAAGCTTCGAAACATTTTTCTGAACGTCAGTAACGCATACTTCGAACAATAGTGCAAAGGGGCTTCGGCCCTATCGGTTCGAAGTCCATACTTCGACAAGTTTCGAAGTTGGGTTCGAAGCCTGTAGCTCCGTTAGACCACGCACTGACTTCTGTGTAGCGTGTCACCCTTCGCCTCTCTTTTCGGAGCTTACTCTTTTAGGAGGTAGAGCATTGGCTTCGGACTTGGTTTTCTGTCGTGTGACAGGCTTCGCTTCTTTGTTCGAAGGCTGTTCGTTTGTGTGTTGTGTTCGAAGGTTTTGCTTTGAAGCGTTCGGTTCAAAGCTGTGTTCGAAGTTCTGTCTTCGAAGTGCAAACTACGAAGCAGGCTCCGACTCTGTCACTTTGCTCCGAAGCTCTTGGTTCGAAGCTGGGCTCGAAGCCTTGACTTCGAAGTACATACTTCGAACCAGGCTCCGGCATTGTCTCACTTCGCTCCGACGTACACTTCGCATCCTGACACTTCGAACTAGGCTAGACCGTAACACCTTCGGCATCTCGGACAGGCTCCGTCACCAACCTCCGAAGCAGACCTCGACGTGCGAAGGGAGCTTCGCCAAGTTCCGAACAGGAGACAAATTTGGACAGTAACTTCTCTTTTCATCTTACACTTTCTTAGATCATTTCTTTGAGAAGTTTAGGCCTGTTACACCTTGTTTAATCTGCCTAGCTGCACTACTTTAGTTTTACACTGTTTATCATCAGTTGCTTCTAGGTTAGAAACCTTTAGACTTAGGCCTTCTATTTATTTTCTGCTGCGTAGTCTTGTGAGGTGCGTTGGGTACTGGGAGTAGGCTATTGATTCGAAAGAATTTTTTAAGGCGCCTATTCACCCCCCCTCTGGTCGCTACTTTCGGTCCTACACATGTAGACACGTGTAGATTGATCTTTTCGCGTCAATTGTGATGTTATAGCTAGTAGTCGGAAGGAAAAATTTTCCATTGGCCCTTTCCTATTGGTGAAGCTCTAGTCTAATTGCAAGAGTTTGAAGTTACCTTCGTACTTTGAGTCCATCTTTTGACTTGCCCGATAGCATGACCAATCTCCAACTCCTTCCAATAGGGCAAGTACCTAAAGAAGATTGACTGCTTTTTAAATGGAGTGTGCTTTGAAAATTTTTCAAATTTCTTCCTCTTCTTTCCGAAAACAATTTTGATATTTTTCACCATTTCGAATAGAAATTTGCCGTCTCGATGTCGTGGCGGCTGGCCAAGCTCGAATGTACCGTCGTAATGGTTCCTATTTCTTCGATATTTGTGGTTTCTTTGTAAAAATCTGCGGTGTCACATATATATCATCGTAACGAATGATGGAAGATGCATAGATTTTGTCTGGTCCACACACACTACACATCTTGTCTTTCCTTTAACTTGTCTTGTTAGGGGCATACGCTCTAGGTTGTCAGCTATGGTGCAAAAGATCATGGCTATTAGATTGAAGTGCTCTTTTTGTGATCATCCCACACACGGACACCATGTTCCATAGACGTTTCGTATCCTCCATCAAAGGTTCTACAAAGACATCAATGTCATTGCCAGGTTGTTTTGGACCGGAAATTAGAGTAGTGAGCATAAGGTACTTTCTTTTTTGGCACAACCATGATGGAATGTTGAACAAGCATAGAAAGACCGGCCACGTACTGTGTGGGTTACTATTCCCACCGAAGGGATTCATTCCATACTTGCTTAGTCTCATCCTTATATTTCTGGGATCCTCCGATAAGTCTAGATAGGCTAGGTCAAATGATTTCCACTGCCTAGCATCCGTAGGGTGCCAAAGTTTTCTGTCCTTCTTTCGCCCAACAAAATGCCAGATTAATAGTTCAGCATCTCTAGGATTAGAGAACATACATTTCAAGCGATCAATCACCGGTAGGTACCACATTACTAAGGCTAGAACTTTTCTCTCCATCTTATATCTCGTTGACACAGAAATGTGCCCCCGCACTTGGGTCAGTTCGACGATCCAAAAGTGTGTGGATACTTAGGGACAAGCCTAAGCGTAACACAACACCAACATCACGTTCCGACTACCCTTAGCCGTGGTAAGGGGGGTGGATTTGCCAGGTAATAAGACCACAACGAAATAATCCAATTAGCTGAAAGAAATGTATCTAAATAGAACAAGTCAAAAACTGAACGGAGCTTGACTGATTCGAAGTATGGTGCGAAGGGTGTCGCCGAAGTGTACCTTCGACGTCTGATGCGAAGTATTCCGCCGAAGGGTGTCTTAGGTGTTCGAACTGATCCGGCCGAAGTTGGACTCCAAACCGATCTAGACGCGACAATTAACTCCGAATTGTGGGGTTCAGTGTGAAATCTCCGATACAGTAAGATACAGAATAATAACTTAGACGCAACGCTTGTGCACAACTTCGTCTGACGCGGGGTTCGGTCATGGCGAAACCTACTGTTATGAAGCCTGTTGCGAGCTTGCTGGCGTGTAGGACTTGACCAAACCGACAACAGCGTGATGATCCGGCATGGGCAGTCGAAGCAGCGATCCCGCCGAAGGGTGTTCTGGCAACCTCCAAAACCGATCTCTCAGTTCCGACACCTCCGGCGATGTAGCTCCGAACGTGGAACCCTGGAACAAAGTAGTTTCAAAGTACTAATTCGTCTTGAGGACCGAATTCTGCTGAGTGTTGCACTAGGGGCAAAGGTAGCAATCTGTTACGCAGATTAACGAATACTTGACAAGCGAAATAACAAGGCGATAGCAATCTATTACGTAGATTAACTGATACTTCACAAGCGAAGTAACAAGGATTACCACTGTTCTGAAGTGGCCGTTGGAGGGCTTCTTGGCAAACCCATGAAGAATACAGAAAAGTTAAGGTAAAGTAAAGTACGGCTCAAAGCTAGGGCTTTTGGTTGATTTGTGTTGGGGGGTAAATGAACTGGCCTCACCCTTATTATTTATCGGGGCTAGACTTCTAATCTCTAAGACTAATGTGATAAGATTTGGCTTGATCACGCGTGAAAGACTTAGTCAAAAATCAGACTCAATCTCTATCTCTGCCTAAAGTGGTGGGCCTTCGGCCCTGTAGGGCTTCGGCTCAACCGAGGACATGTGTATTTTCGGCCAAATTACCAAAATTGGTATTTTGATAATCTCAACCACTAATGCCATTTTTTGCTATCAACACATGCCCCTTGCCTCTTAGTGAACTAAGTGAACCAAAAGCACAACGGGCTAAAGACAATATCTCCCATATCGGCCTTCCGACACCTTCAATTTGTTTGCCACACACTTGGAAAGTACCTTTTCAAGTACCTACCATTCAAAGCTCTTCGAAATCACTCCCCTTGCAGAGACTCTAACACATATGCGTTACCTAGAGCGATTTTGGCTATTTTGAAAGGACCCTCCCAACTAGGTGACCATTTACCAAATCTAGGGCTCTTAGTGCCTAAGGGAAAAATCGTCTTCCAAACCAAATCACCTACATGAAATGATTTTGGTTTAACTTTCTTACCTATTTCTATAGCTTCTAAAGCCCTCAATATCTTATCGGTCACTTCTTCCAGATTGTCTTTCAAAAGAGTCTCATACTCGACGATCGATAAGCCATCTTGCTTTAACACTCTTAAAGAGCCAAGATCTACTTCTACATGTAGAACGGCTTCTTGTCCATATACCAACTTATATGGACTAACTTTGGTAGCACCGTACTTTCCAATTCTATAAGCCCATAGTGCCTCGGAAAGCACTTCATGCCACCTCTTAGGGAACTCTTCAATTTTCTTCTTAATGAGCTTAATCATAGTTTTATTACTAGACTCGGCCTAACCATTGGCCTGAGCATAGTATGGTGAAGAGTTTACTAGCTTAATACCATAAAATTTGGCAAAGTCTCTCACTTCCTTAGAAACAAATGAACTGCCTTGATCTGTAGTGAGGGTTTGAGGAATACCAAATATATGTATAATGTGCTTTAAGATAAAATCTAGTACCTCTTTTGTGAGTCATGTTCTTGAGAGGCACGACTTCGGTCCATTTGGTGAAGTAGTCCATCGCTATCAACACGAACTGATGCCCCTTTGAGGAAGGAGGGTGAATTTGGCCGATGAAGTCTAAACTCCAACCTCGGAACGACCATGGCTTGACAATACGGTTAAGTAATGAAGCACGAGCTAATTGAATATTGCCAAAATTCTAACATGCTTCAAACCCTCTATAATACTTAAAACAATCCTCAGTCATAGTCGGCCAGTAGAAACCTGCTTGTTGGCGTCAAAGATTACGCTAATAGGTTTTCAGAGATCAGGAAACAACAAACGAAGTGTTTGTGGAATGAACTATTTCAAGCCTCTGAATTGGATAATAGCTTGAAGTAATTCGAAGTTATGTATTGAATAACTCAGTATTCGATGTCCATTACAGGGTAAAATGAGGGGTATTTATAAGTAAAAATCTTAAGGAAAAGACCTTTTTACCCCTCAATTACAACCGACATAGTGGAGACTATTCGGTACCCCTAATAGGGATAAAATGGTAAAAGACTAATCTGATCAGAAGGAAGATAAGTCTTCCATCCTTGCTGGCAGATAAGCTCTCTTGAAGATTCGACCTTCGAAGTTATACTCCGAACAGAAGTTTGCATTGATTCTTTGAACTTGATCACGTACTAAACCGGAGTTAATATTGGAACTTCGGTTTTTTAGACTACCTTTGTCTTATTGCTGTAGAGACCCTGAGGATGAAGTATTTTACCCCAACAGTACCCCCTTGAATACGCTTGTCCGTATAATCTGTATGGTTAGGATAGCAGTATACGCAAGAAAAATAATTACACATAAGGGTTAATAAAATTTATCAACCTTTGGAATATGCAAAAATTTAGAACTTCGAACTGATTTCTAAGAGAGTCTTATTCAAACAACTCTGAAATCAATTTCTACGAAGTTGAAAAGACCTTTAGACTTAGAAAAAATAGCCGTTATGTTTTTCCTTTCAGAAGAAGCTATAACGCTGCGTTGATTTCGTAAGTAGTAATGGTCAAGAAGATGGAACGCCAAGTCTGAACGGTAAAAAATCAAGAGTCCAGGCTATAAAAATAGAAGGCCTAGAAACATCCAAGATACCTTTCTCACCATCCTCGCGCAATCCGCCGTTTAGCCTCCAAACCTTAGCTCCAATCACCCTATGCTACTTGATGGTGAAGACCAGCTTCAAGGCTCCCGGGGCGACCTCAGCCTTAGCCAGGCAGTAAGCCATGGCGGTGGTAGCTCCAGTGGCTCCTGCGGGGAATCCCCAACAAGTCGGCCCCCATGACCTTCTCCTGGCCTCCTCGAAGTACTCTAACCAGTGCTATAAGCTGGGGCCATCCACCTGCAAGAAGAAGACAATTGCAGCAGTAGTTGTGGGGAAAATTAGCTCGGGCTTAATGTCCGCAACCCCGGGAAGGAGGCCATCCCTTCGCCTCGGCCAGGAGAAGTCGTCGTTTTTGAAGCCTTCTTCGAAGCGGGGTTGGGGCTTCCAGTGGTGGATTTCTTGTCGGAGGTACTGGATCTTTTCCACGTTACCCTTCCTTAGCTATCTCCGAATGCGATAGCACGCCTCGCTATCTTTGAGTGGGTGCTGCGAGCCGAGGGCTGCGAAGGGAGACCAGAAATATTCGCAGCACTTCACAAAGCCTCCTGCTAGCCAAAGACTTACCAGGGCTCTGGAGGAGAAAAGATTGTAGTGGCCTTCGGCGGTATCAACTTCAGACTCCGAGACGAGTTCCAACTGTGATTTCCAGTGAAGACCATCAATCCAAGATGGTACACAGATTGGATTCTTCGATGGTTCTACGCCGAAGTCGGAGCAGACAGAAGTTTGGCCGGGCCTCTGCAAGATATATATTTCCGAAGGGAAGACGAAGTCCATCCAGACCCTGGCCAACTTGAAGCTCGTCTTAATCTGCTTCAAAGGATTAGTCGCCGCATGAGCATGCGAGACTTAGCAGAGGAGTTCATCGGGCTCCAGATTCTGCCTATGATGGCCAACTGGCCTGTTAACTTTGAAGAGGATCCGGAGGGTGGACCCCGAAAAATTTCTTCGAGTTCGAACTCTGAAGGTAACTTCGAAAACTACAGAATGTTTCATGTATGATAATTTTATAAAAAATTGACATGACAAATAAAAACTTATCTTTCAGCTCCACAAACCCCAATGACTTCGGAGCAAGTCATTCGGACTTCGGAAAAGATTCTCGGGGCTCCTACCCCCGCTAAAAAAGAATGGAAGTTGAAGCTATTAGGCAGCTGGGAGCGATTCAACCGGGTGTGGGGCGTACTTGGAGTTGTCGCCCCTTCTCTTCTAGACTGGGTTCCTTCCGAGACTAGTCTGAAGATGAGAAAAGCCGAGGCTGGGACTTTGGCACCGCCAAAACTCCCGTGAAGAAGTTGGCCCATAAGCCTAAGAACGTGGCCCCTTCCAAGTCCATCGCTTTGTCTTCAGATTCATCTAAGGATGAAGGAGAAAAAGAAATGCAAAGGGTCTTTATAGACCTTGTTACTAGGGAAGAAGATGTGCAAGCGGATGTCGAAGTCGTGGCCACTAGTGAAGCAGCTGTTATGCCGGCTATGATAGATAACTTCGAACAAGCCAGGACTTCAAATGTCCAGCCGATCCTGCCAAGTCAAGAAGCCCTTGCTGCTGAAGGCGGAGTCGAAGTAGTAATTGATCAAGCTTCGATTCCGGACGAAGTGGTGACTGTTGCTCCAAGAGAGGTTCCAACAGCTAACCCTTCGGTTCATGACTCCGAATCTAACGAAGATTTTGAGGGGGCATTCGACCCTCCAAGTAGCCCCATACTCATTCGCCGACAAGGTTTCGGAGGTATGCTTCATTAAAGCACCTTTTTCTTCATGTCCTGCAAAATTATGCAATATATAATACCTTTGATTTTGCAGGGTCTACCCCCCATGGAGACAACTCCTCCTGCGAAGACTGCGCCTAAAACTTCGACATCTCCGAAGTCAATTCCGGAGGAAGTTATAAAGATGGGGCCCAAAAAAGGTAAAGGGAAAATGGATCCTTTTCCTACTCCGAACTCTGGATTAACTCTGTCAGAATCGACAGACGGAGGTCAATCTGCGGAGGGGGCCAATCCACCAAAGCTTCCAGGGATGCGGCGCTGCGCTCCGGCCCTTCACCCAACGAAGACGACCAAAGAGCCTTGTCAAAGCTGCCCCTCCTAGCTCCTTTTCTAGAGCGAAGGACCGGGCTTCAGACTCTGCTAGAGCCTTTGGCTTGGGCCAATCGCGAAGTCGGGGAGACTGACTTGGTGGCCATACTCGGGGAAAATGAGGGGTCAGAGCTTGATGCAGCTTTGGAACGAGCAACATACCAGGTATGAAGTATCTGCAATAACAAGGTTAATTTCAGCTTATAAATAGTCTCACATCGCTTTTTCCTTCGCAGCAAATAGTCTTGGCTCGAGCTGCGGCTGTTTTGAACGAGCGGGAATGCATTCGTTTTAAGGAGAAGATTACTGCCCTCCAAGGGATTCTTGACAGCTCCGAACTTCGAACTTCCAGTTTTGACGAGATCGTAGTAGCAGAGAGGAAAGCTAGACTTGGTCTGAAAGCTGCTAATCAGAAGCTCGAAGCCGAACATATCGTGCTTCAGGCTGAAATAGAGAGAATGTGGATGGAGCAAGCAACCATGGGGGCTGAGATGGTCAAGCTCCGAGAAGAACAAATGAAGTCAATGGAAGAGGCCAACAACTTGCTCAGTCAGAAGAACTCCTTGGTCACAGAGGTAGCCATGCTATCTTCTTTGATAGACAAACTATCTTCATCAAGGGATATTTTGGCCGAAGACAAGGTGAAGTCTGAGAAGGTAGCTGCGGAGACCATGGACAACCTTCTAGGTGTCTTGGAATACTTCGGTACTTCTTGGACATTACCTTCGACTGGCGATGTCCCCTTGCTGCGACGATTGAAGATGATCCAAGGAGCGGCCAAGATGATGAAGACAACGGGTATTCGGTATGGAGAAATCTCCGGCTAAGTATCTGCTCTCGGAATACTTCGCTACTATGAAGATCTAGGGCTATCAGTAGCACCAGACTCAGGGGCGGCTCCCATTACCTTCGACGACAACCGGCTATTAAACCCTTCCGAAGACGTGGCCGCAGCCTAGCAAGCCTTCCAAGCATCTTGGAGAGCCGAAGGTCGATCAACGATCAAAGCTTGGATTGATGAAGGACTTCGCCAGAAACAAGCTCGGTCACAAGCTTCGAGCAGCTAGCCTCCGCCAGACCCGAAGGTCTAGTTTTGTTTAGGGCTTCGAACATGTAAAAATTTATGCTTTCATCTGTTATAAATGAAGACTTATTTGGAAATGTTTTTTAGGCGTTCCGACCACTTATGGATGATCTCGAAGTGTTAGAAGTTAACGAAGAGCTTCGTCTGCTATGGGCTACCTTCGAAATTCTAAGACCTCACAAATGACCTCGATTTTTGATTCCCCGAGAAAGCTCCAGTGTGATTGCGCCCGCAATATACAAAGATTTATTATCTTACATTAAAGAGGAGGAAAAAGAAGTTAACTTGGAAACTTCTTCTGAAGATGTTGAACGGTCTGAAGAAGAGAATACTGCTGAAGAACAAACAAAGAAACCTGAGCAACTTCGAAGCTGGGAGAGAAGCCCCGAGCGACTTCGAACTTGGGCTGAACTCCAACAGGAACAAAAAGATTTCCAAGCATCGAAAGGAGGGAGAAGAGTTAAATGTAAAATTACTAAGACTCCCCGCTCCGGAACTAGTCGTTCTGGCTTTAGCGGTAGCTCTCGGGATCGAAGAGGTCTTCATTTCCTTCCTAGTATAGAAACAAACTTTTTGTAATGTAATGTAATCTTTTCAAATGATAAAGATTAAAGTTTTAAAATTGTCTCCCTACTTACCAGCCCTCTTTGGGTGTAAGAAACTTCAAAAGTTGGTTGAAGATGGTTACGCGCAACGAAAATAACTTAGGAGTACAATTTTGGAGGCTCGGAGCCCCTTAGCAACTTAGAAATTGATTAAAATCTCAAAGAATGTCTTCGACTACTTGGAGTCTAAAACTTGGTAACTTAGTACCTTTTTGTTTGACTGTAGTCACTTCGGACTAGCTTTTCGGATACCTTAGTATCCAAAAACAATTGGTCACTTTGGACTCTTTTACAGACATTCGAAGCTATCAGCTCAAAATCTGTTTTGTTTGGCCTCCTTCGGCTCTTTTTGCGAATGCTATTAAACCAGTGGTTCGGAATTCTCATAGTGGTCTCCTTGGACTCTTTTTACGGATGCTTTCAAGCCAGAGCCTGGAATCCGTATCATTTGGTCTCCTTGGACTCTTTTTACGGATGCTTTCAACCCAGTGGCTCGGAATCCATTTTTCTGTCTTTCCTACCTCGTCGGAAGCTTTGAACCAGTGGTTCGAAGTCCGCAAAATTGGTTCAAATGAATGACACTTCCCTCACAACCAACTTCGTTCTTCTAGTGCATCCACTAGAAGTAGGAAGTGTTTGAGGGGTAGGCATTATCTGAACCATGAACTTTATTAATTCAGCAGGTGTTTACAAATGATTACAAGGAGCCTTATGCGAAATATCGCTTTTAGTGCTCCGCATGCCAGGCATGCTTTAACTCTTCGCCTTCTAAATTAGCTAGCTTAAAAGAACTAGGGCGTCCTGAACGGAGAATAATGTATGGACCTTCCCACTTATTTCCTAATTTCCCTGGTGCTATAATGCTTCGCAAAACTAGATGACCTCGCTTAAGTTCATTAAGCTTAACCTTCGGGTCAAACCAAGTCTTCGTCTGCTGCTGATATTTCGATAAATTGGCGACAGCTCGAAGTCTTGTTTCTTCTGTTAAATCAAGTGAAGCTTGCCTTTCTCCTTCTATTTCAGGTTCAGTGGTGCGAAGAGATCCTCCTTTAAGCTCCGTTGGTATCATGGCTTCATCTCCGAATAATAATATGAAAGGAGTAAAACTTGTGGACCTTGTTTGAGTGGTCCGAATGGACCATAAAATCTTCGAGAGCTCTTCAGTCCATAGCCCCTTTGCCAACCCTACTATTCTTCGATTCAGCCCTAACAATATATTACCATTATCCCTTTCGACAGCTCCGTTAGACTGAGGATGGCGCACAGCAGCAAAGCATATTTGTATGCCAAGATCTTCGCAAAACTTCCTAAAGGGCTCTGCATCAAACTGTGTCCCATTGTCGACTGTGAGCTGTCGAGGCACTCCGAACCTGCATATAATATTTTTCCAGAAAAACTTTTGTACATTATTTGAAGTGATAGCTGTGAGGGGTTTTGTTTCGACCCACTTGGAAAAATACTCAATTGCTACCACTATGAATTTCAAATTTCCTTTTGCTAATGGGAAGGGGCCAATAAGGTCCATGCCCCATCTGGCTATGGGCCAAACTGGAGCAATGACTTGAAGAGTCGTCGGTGGTCGATGACTTCATCTTCCTATCCACTGACAACCTTGGCATGTGCGGACTAAGCTCTCTACACCAGCTACTATTGTAGGACAATAAAGCCCCTAGCGAAGTGTTTTTCCTGCCAAAGCCCGAGGGGCTAGATGGCTACTATAAAGGCCTTCATGAACTTCTCGGAGCATCTCTTGACCTTCGGCTTGAGATATACATCGGAGCAGAGGGGAACATACTCTGGCCTTGTACATAATACCGTTGATTATATGATAATTTCGAGCTCTTAGCTTCAACCTGGAAAGTTGTGGCCCTTCAGGAAAATTTGCTTCACCTTGCAACAATTCCATAATTGAGCTCCGCCAATCAGTGCTTGGAATGCAGAGAACTTCTGTAGAAGGGATCAGTGGCACCGAAGGTGAAGTAAGCTCTTCGTAAAAAGCTCCTTCCGGGTTGTCCGTAGAAGGGATCGGCTTGCATATTTTTAGCTCTTGGTATACTTTGGATAGAAATCCCTTTAAATGCTGCTTTGATCTTACGGATCTCTTCCAAATATTTTGCAAGCTGTGGGTGACAAACTTGAAAACTTTTATCGACGTGCCCTGCTACAATTTGAGAATTTGTTTTAATAACAACTCTTGTAGCCTTGCGGAGTACATTGCTCTTTGCCCTGAAGGTGAAATTATTACTGCTCCGATGCCTACTCCAGACGCTTAGAAAGCTCCGTCGGAATATATAGTCCAAATTCCTTCATTTGATTTCTCCAGAGCCCATACTGCGGATGGAGTCTAGTCTGCCACAAAATCTGCCACTACTTGTGACTTGATCGTCAATTTTCCTTCTTCCTTACTCTTTTCTTGAGTCTTTTTGTGTGTGTTCATATCATACATACTCACATATCACACTTTTGAGCTTGCTTCTGTTATATGATTGAACTGCTTTACTTATTCTAGATGGTACATGTTTTTGTTTGCAAAAATTGAAAAATGCGTGCTAATGACTTTCTTTAGATATCATCTGTTGCACTGATCATGCCATGTGTCTTAGACAGTATGTCTTTTGCTATACTTGTTAGATGTTGTAATTACAGTCAATCATATCTAAGAAGCATGCTTTCTACACTCCACCTACACCCCAGTTGCATTCATTGCATATTTTGAGGGGGAGTTGCATTTCAGGGGGAGTCTCTTTAGAGTGCATTTTAGTCTCGCTTGATGAGTTCAGTTGTCAACAAGGGGGAGAAATTTTGGGAGAAGAGTTTAAGGGCGAGTTTTGGCTTTCTCTGGGATTTGTTTCAGGGGGAATTTTTGTCCCGTATTGTCCTTACTCTTTTGATATCCTTGTTGATCATTCTGAGATTGCACTCGTTTTGAGCTTTTACCTTTGGTTAATCATAATGACCGTTTCTTGCTTTTGTTTGGCTTTTGGTCATTAGGGTTATACTCTTATTTTATTTTCTTCTTCTCTGTTTTCTTGTGTTTTGTTTTTGGGTTTCCACATGTGTTCGCAGGTACTGAAGTGCTGAAGAAGTGAAGTGTTGACAATGCACTCATCAAGGGGGAGATTGAGGAGTCATGCTGAAGAGCGTGGGCCTCATGGCTCCAAATGTTATGAGTCATTGTCAACGGAAGTCAAAGAGGACTGATGAGGAGAGAAGATCTGCTGCGTCTAGGTCGCGTGTGACTCAGATACACTGGTAGCGAGCGACTGTCGGGGAGAGGGGCCGCGAAGTCGGGCTGGCCCAATCCGGGTACATGGGCTAGGAGCAGCAGAGGATCCACTGGGTTGTTGACTAGGATTGACTCAGGTACACGGGTGGTGAGTGATTGCCGGGCTGAGAGAGCTGCGAAATCAGGCTGGCCCAATCCGGGTACCTGGTGCAAAGTCGGTGGAGGCTTTGTCAGTTTCGGCGCAAAACTGATGACCGCTGATCTCGCATCAGACTGTCCAGAATTGAAGCCGTAGCCGCTACGAAAGCTTAGCTTCCGGATAAGTCATTTGTAAATAGGAGTTTACCTTTTTGTCCTTAGGCCCACAGTCAGTCAGTCGAGTCTGTAATATATATCCTAAGGGCAGTTTGGTCTTTTCCTTTATTTCAGCGTATGTAAAAAACCCAAAGGGTCTGTGGAATATTCTAGGCTGATTGGGTTGCCTATAAATAGGGCCCCAATCCCTACGGTTAGGTTACCCTTTGCTGAAATCACTTTACGAATCAATTGGGTCACTTTTTGTCTTCCTGCTCCTGTTCCCTGCGTGCGCCGCCAGGTTCATGATTCATGTGTTTTATTCCTGCGTGTACTGCCATCGTGAGTCTGGTTCTTCATAGTTCTTTGAAGATTTTATTCTCTCTATTCCTGTCATTCGGTGTGCAGCGATTTTGTGGCTTTACTGCTTCGTTTTACGTGCGACTGTTTTTTATTCCTGAGCATATACTTCTCTCTGATTGCTTCTGTTCTACGGACTGAGGAGTACTAGTTCTACTCGCTTGGTCCTGTAGCAACAAGTAGTACCTATTTCCTGGAGCTACAGTGTGCTAATTCTCTAGCCTTGCTTTTTTTCTTGACTTGGCTTTTTGATCAAAAAGATAGGGTCTAGGTTGTCTCTGGTTGTTTCTAGCGAAGGCCTATATTTTGTTCGAAGTCCTTCAGTCCTGTGAAGCAGACTTCGATCTGGACTTAAACTGCGGATCCTGTTTTCGAAGTGTGCACTGTTAGAAGCCTTCACTCGGACATACTTTGACTAGATTACGAAGCATACTTCGACAGGTTATGAAGTTAGCGTCGAAGTGTGTTTCTATGGATGGTCTTGCTGCTGTGTGTTTGGCTTCGCTTCTCTTTCGAAGCTTGCTTTTCTGTGAACTTTGTTCGAAGCTCTCTGATCGGAGTGTAGTCTTCGAAGTTTTGGTTTCGAAGGTACTTTGCAGTTAGTCTTCGGAGTCTCTGTTTTGTTCGAAGCTTCAAACTCCCTTTTAATTCACAAGCGAAGTACTAGTTGAGTTGAAGTCAGTTTTCTTGTGTTCGAATACTTTGCTATTTTTCCTTGTACTGTGCGAAGGTACTTCGACTGCAGGCTTCGATCTACATTGTCGAAGCTAACCTCGCAGTATACACCTTCACACAACATCTTCGAAGCACACTTTCAGCACGTGCACTACACACCTCATCAATCTTCGCACATCTGCTTCGAGGCAGACTTCGGCACACCCCGTACAGGCTCCGATCGACTACCTTCGACACTGCAGGCTTCGACACCTCGAAGCAGGCTTCGACAACTACAGGCTTCGCACCGCACAGGCTTCGCCGAGTTTTGAATAGGAGACAAAGTTTGAACAGTAACTTCTCATCTCATTTTACATACACTCAGTTTGAATTGCGGTGATGAACTTTGATCAGCCAATGTTTTGAATGCTTTGTTTATCTGCCTATTAGCACTGTGTTGGTGTTTTTTTGTCTAGGACACCGGTTGTTTCTAGGCTAGATATTCTTAGGCCTTGGCGATCTGTTTTTGATTAGCTGCTAAGTCTTTTGAGGTGCGTTGGGTGTTGGGAGTAGGCCATTTATTCGAAAGAATTTTTAGGCGCCCATTCATCCCCCTCCTCTGATCGCTACTTTCGGTCCTACAATTAGTAGTGCAACATGTGGGTAAGAGTGCTCAATGTTTTAATGGCTTGCTGAATAGATACTTGGATAGATGCCTAGACATAGTCACTACTTTTGATGATTTCAAAATTTCTCACGTGCCCAGAGAGGCCAATTCCATTGCAAATGATTTGGCTTAGCAAGCATCTGGCTACCAAGTCAGGAGAGGAAAATTTCCTGTACAGGAAAAGCTGATGCTTGGTCTCACTACCGAAGCTAGTAGCTTCGAACAGGCGCGAGGGCTACCGGAGCCCCCTGGTCGGACCCATTCGGTCACCATAAACTAATACACGCTGCAGCCCCAGGGCCGGAGTGCCCCGTCTACCGAAGGGTCTGGCATGCCGGAGCCCATGCGCCGAAGTCTCCTTGATAGTGAGGGTTTCCGGGAACCCGAACCCTCCAGTAGGAGGCTTCGGCTCGACCTACTCCGCGTAGCCAGTCTGGTCAGGCTTCGGCAGAAGCAAAAAGGGCTCGGGGGACACTTTGAACTCAGTAGCTTAGACATTATTCCAGGGAGTGAGTTAGCAAAACCCTCATAAGCACATAAGGGCGATTGGAGAACTCCAATCGTTCAGTATCTAAGAGAACCTAGTCAGAGGGTTGATCGGAAAGTTCGGTGACAAGCATTTAAATTTGTGTTGCTAGAAGGTACACTGTATCGCCGAACTGTTGATGGAGTACAATTAAAATATCTAGACCATGAACGGTCCCAGGTGGCTACAAGAGAAGTCCATGAAGGACTTTGTGGCACTCATCAGTCAGCCGAAAAAATGAGTTAGATGCTCAAAAGAGCGGGTTTCTACTGGCCGACTATGAGTGAGGATTGTTTCAAATATTATAGAGGATGTGAGGCGTGTCAGAAATTTGGCAATATCCAATTAGCTCCTGCTTCATTACTTAATCATATTGTCAAGCCATGGCCGTTCCGAGGTTGGTGTTTAGACTTCATCGGCCAAACTCACTCTCCTTCTTCAAAAGGGCATTGGTTTGTGTTGATGGCGACACACTACTTCACCAAGTGGACCGAGGCCGTGCCCCTCAAGAACATGACTCACAACAAGGTACTTGACTTTATCTTGAAGCATATCATACATTGATTCGACATTCCCCAATCTCTCACCACAGATCAAGGTAGTTCGTTTGTCTCTAAAGAAGTGAGAAACTTTGCCGAATATTATGGTATTATGTTGATAAATTCATCACGTTACTATGCTCAGGCCAATGGTCAGGCCAAGTCTATTAATTAAACTATGATTAAGCTCATTAAGAAGAAGATTGAAGAATTCCCTAAGAGGTGGCATGAAGTACTTTTCGAGGCACCATGGGCTTGTATTATTGCAAAGCACGGTGCTACTAAAGTTAGTCCATATGAGTTGGTATATGGACAAGAAGCCGTTCTACCCGTAGAAGTAGATCTTGGCTCTTTAAGAGTTCTAAAGTAGGATGGCTTATCGGTCGATGAATATGAAACTCTTTTAAAAGATAGTCTAGGAGAAGTGACTGATAAGAGGTTGAGGGCCTTAGAATCCATAGAAGTAGACAAGAGGAGAGTAGTTAAATCCTACAACAAGAAGGTTAAACCAAAATCGTTTCAAGTAGGGGACTTGGTTTGGAAGACGATTTTGCCCTTAGGCACTAAGAGTTCTAAATTTGGTAAATGTCACCTAGTTGGGAAGGTCTTTTCAAAATAGCCGAAATCGTTCCTGGCAATGCTTATGTGTTAGAGTCTCTACAAGGAGAGCGGTTTCGAAGAGCTTTAAACGGTAGATACTTAAAATGGTACTTTCCAAGTGTGTGGCAAATAGCTTGAAGGTGTCGAAAAGCCGATATGAAAGGTATCATCTTTAGCCCGTTATGCTTTTAGTTCACTTAGTTCACTAAAAGGTAGGGGGCATGTGTTGATAGCCAAAAATGGCATTAACGGTTAAGATTGTCAAAATATCAATTTTGGTAATTTGGGCCGAAAATACACATGTCCTAGGTTGGGCCGAAGACCTAAAAGGACAAAGGCCCACAAAACTATGGCCTTCAGAAGCTTCCGACAAGTACTGCAGCCTTCGGCCCAAAGGCCTTTAGAGGCCCACTCCACCGAAGTTTCAGCCCGAGGAGCAGGCTTCGGTAGGCCTGACCGAAGGCCCACTTCGGGCAGAGTTAGAGATTGAGTCGTATTTTGACTAAGTCTTTTCACATATGATTAAGCCAAATCTTATCAGATTAGGCTTAGAGATTAGAAGTCTATCCCCTATAAATATAGGGGTGAGGCCGATTCGTTAACCCCACCAATACAAATCAACCACAAAGCCCTAGCTTTGAACTATACTTTAGCTTTACTTTTCTGTACTCTTCGTGGGTTTGCCTGGAAGCCCTCTGCCGGCCACTTCAGAGCAATGGTAATCCTTGTTACTTTGCTTGTGAAGTATCCGTTAATCTAAGTAATAGATTGTTATCGCCTTGTTACTTATCCTGTGAAGTGTCCGCTAATCTTCGTAATAGATTGCTACCTTCGCTCCTAGTGCAACACTTAGCAGGATTTGGTCCTCAAGCCGAATTGGTACTTCGAATTTACTCTATTGCAGGTTTCCACGTTCGAAGCTACTTCGCCGGAGGTGTCCGGAGTTGAGAAATTGGTTTCGGAGTTTGCTAGAACAAAATTTAGTAAGATCACTGCTTCGACCGCCCATGCCAGACCGTCACACTGCTGTCGGCTTGACTAGGTTCCACGCGCCAACATGCTTCGCCCATAGAAATCGTCACGTCAGGCTTTGCCACACTCGTACTCTGCTCCAAACGAAGTTGCGCTCACGCGTTGCGTCTAAGTCGTTATTCTATATCTTATTGTATAGGAGGCTTCACGCCGAACCCCGCTGTTCGGAGGTGATTGTCGTGTCACGATCATTTCAGAGTCCATCTTCGACCAATTAAGTGCGAATGCTGAAGACACCCTTTGGCAGAACACTCCGCACCAGACACCGAAGGTACACTTCGGCGACACCCTTCGCACCATACTTCGAATCAGTCAGGCCCCGTTTAGTTTCTGACTTGTGCTGTTTAATATATTTCTTTCGGCTAATTGGATTAGTTCTGTGTGATCTGATTACCTGGTGACTCCACCCCCCTTACCATGGCTGAGGGTAGTCGGAACGCGACGTCGGTGTTGTGTTACACTTAGGCTTGTCCCTAAGTATCCACACATTTTTGGATCGTCGAACTGACCTAAGTGCGGGGGCACATTTATGTGTCAACATTGTCATTTTGTTTTCTGCCTTCGGATCCGCGATGACCAAGGTAGGTGAAAGGTAATACTTTGAAACATATTTTTACTACACATCTATTATTTGATAAGATGATTATTTGACTTGTGATTAAATTCATGCATATCAAATATCATGATGATGTGTTTGTGAGTTTTGAGATATATGTCATATATATGATGAACTACCAATTAACCGATGAAATGCTTTGTAAGTTGTTTATCTGATTTGCGAGTAGTATTAGTCTATCCTTAAGCACTATGGTGGTGTCTTTTCAATTAGGACACCGGTTGTTTTCAGTCTAGATAATTTTTAGTGCTTTTGATCTCTCAGTCTGTCCCATCACATCATATCTGACAGGAGAGTGATAACACTAGGTTTATTTTGGATTTCGTTGTGAAAATTTGTTTGCTTTTGCTAATTATTTTTAGAGGAGTGTTGGGTATTAGGAAAGGCCACCTATTCGAAAAAATTTGTTGAGGCACCCATTAACCCCCCTCTAGTCGCTACTCCCAGTTCTACACTTACTTATGATGGCGAAGAACCAATGCAAAGCTTCAGTCGATGTAGTAGCAAGTGTTGGCTTGATCTGGGTAGATATCCCTTGCGTGCAAGGCTAGCAAGCGCTGTGAGCCACGTACATCGGTCATAATATTTTATGCACATGGACTCCAAGGCACAGTCACATACACCTATGATGCTAGGCGGAGGACTCAAGAGTAGTCAACGTCGTTCGGGCGGACACTACAATGTTGATAGCAAAAAATGGCATTAATGGTTAAATTTGTCAAAATATAAATTTTGGTAAATTGGACCAAAAATATGGTGAGACCTAGCAAAGGCCAGTCCAACCGGCCATGTAGGCTCAGTCTGAACGGCCATGTAGGCCCGGTCGTACCGGCCATGTGGGCTCGGTCAGACTGCCCCAAACCTATGTCCGAGACAGATTAAGGGATTTCGGCGTATTTTTATCCCTAATTAATTTTTTATGACTTCAACTCCAATCTAACTCAGATTAGACCCTAGACACGCATGTCCAACCTCTATAAATAGAGGTAAGGCCGATTCAAGGAGACCCCCCAAACCCTAATAGATCCAATCTTTTATTTACCTTTGATCGCATTTACATTCAATCTACTTTCCTTGCCATATGATTAGCCAAGTAACATCCATCTTTGTTGGTTTGCACTGTAAACCATCCGTCCACCATGTCGTAATCATGGTAAGTCCTTGTCGATTCGCTCATGAATCATCTGTTTCATCCACGTAACGGATTTCTATCGATTTATCGGTTTTTACCGGTTATTTGGTCTCTTGGCCAAATTTCCTCTAGTTTCTTGGTGTTTTGTAGTGTTTTATTGTTCCCATATTCGCCAAGAGTTTTGGTTGCAATTCATCCACGACAAGACGGTCGCCGGAGCTCCGGAGACCATCTTCTAGGAGCTGTCGATCTAACCGGAGGCAACCTCCTGGTCCAATGGGCAAGTGCCGTTCCATCACCTGACGCTCCAGCACACGGTGGTCTGACCAGCGGCACGAGGCCGGTCTAACCAGGCTTTGCAAGAGGTTCCAGAATCCTTCTCGTCGGACGCCAGAGCCTTTCACCCGGGGCCCCTCATGGTCTCCGGTCCAACCGGAGCCCACCCTTCGGTCTGATCGACAGAAGGCTAGGGTTCGCACCAGACGCCGGAGTGTTCCCCATCAAGATACTCCGCACCAGGGGTATCTTTGCACCGGAGCCTATTTTTTCATCAACTCCTAGAGCCCTATGGACCCTTCGGTCTGACCGGAGCCATACCTCTGGTTCGATCGACTGAAGAACCAAAGGCCCCTTTTGCATATCTTCGGATCACATTCGCACCACATGTTGAAGACCCCTTCGTCCAACTCTCCACATTGCCAGTCTGACTGATGGTATAGTATCACTCCGACCGGCCCACCTTGGCCGGTCTGACTGCTAGGACTCCATCGGTTGAACTAGCCCTGACATGGCCGATTTAATTGCTTTTTCTCACACATCAGTTAGTTGAATAATTTTAATTGATATTATTTGATTGCCTGGCGACTCCGTTATTCCCTTACCACTATTTAAGGATCGTCAGAACACGACATCAGTGTCATGTTACGCTTAGGGGTTTACCTCTAAGTATCAGCACGCTTTTGGATCATCGGATCGGCATCAATGCGTTTGGCGCTTTAACCATTATGTTTTAGTGTCAACACACAGAAGCAAGAGCGCAGGAGGATTAGTGTGTGAACCAAGACATTGGCCAGTGAATAACAGAATGTGTAGTGCTCCAAGTGCTAGCACAGTGCACGCGAGGGTTGATTGTAGTCTGGAGACGCACATGCATGGTGAAGGTAAATAACATGGTTCCCCTTAGTGAAAAACTTGAACTTTATTTCATATAATGTGTAGAGTACATAGCTAAAAAAGAATGAATTAGTCGGATCATGACAATGTTTGTTGTATTTTGCCTAAATTTGGGGTGGTGTTGGGCCAAAGTTTTCTAAAGCTTGTTCCACTCGATATCGATCCTCGCTGGTCCACCATCATCTCATCCTTGTCCCACTACTCCTCATGCATCGCGACGTCCTCGCTAGTCTTCTTACACCACACCATCTTCTAGGTCTAGTACCTATGTGGTTGATCATTGGGGCCACCCATCTGTTTCCTACTATTATCATGCCAATCCACTTATGAGTGCTTGAATCTCTAGCTATCATTCTGAGACCTTCAATCGTTCTTCCTAGATTTTTCACATCGTAGTCGTGTTTACTTGGTGGGATGGTAGAATCTAGATCTAGGAGTTGTAGTATAGTCATCAGTGGGCCTAGATCGCATTCTAGTAAGCTTCCTATTGAGGTGACCATCGGCATGCTCAGGAAAATCTTCTTGATGATGGGAACCTCGGGGAGGTTATTCCTAGAAGCTCTAGCAGAGGCACCGAATGACATGTATAGCCACTTTCTCAGGGAGACGACCTAGAACGAACTCCTATAAGGTGTCATTCAAACACTCTATGGCCGACATTCCTATCGTGAGAGAGAATGATCGAGACTCTGGTCCAACAATCACTCAAGGATTAGGACCAAATAAAAAGTAATTAGTAGCCCAAGTGAATTGGTGATGTACATTATGTTTCCCAAGACAAACGTCATCTCAGGCTTGGTAGAGAGTTGTTATGGTGAAACCGTAAAATTTGGTTGAAGCGATGTGACCCCTTACCTAGTGCGCCAACTATTGGTGAATCACCGAACAGTCCACCCATGGGGTACCTGAGGTGATGATTATATGTGTGTAAGGGAGGCGCAATTCCTTCGAACTAGATGATTGACTCTAGAACACAAGAGCCAGAGTTTATACTAGTTCAGGCCTCCTAGAGGATAATAGCCCTATGTCTAGGGCTTTGTTTTATAATATGATGATTAATCTTACAATATGACATGGTTAAGAAATTGAGGCCTAAGGCGTCAAAACCAAGAAAAGTATGGCGGGGCTAGATGTCTAGATGATGTTCGATGATGAGATTAGATGTCTTTGGGGGTGTCTGGTTTTCTTTATGTACTAAGAATACAACCTAACAACCTAGGACTATCCCAAGTTGATCTAGGTTTACCTTCCAAACTTGGGTGCTAAATCCCTAATTACAAGGATTATTGTACAACTAAATCTCTTAATACTATATCTGGAGTTCAACTTGATAAGAACATCACTAGTTGGGATAGGACCATGATTTTGAGCAAACAAGCTAAGGTGCATGCTTTCTACATTAGATTTAATTTTTATATATTTGAATCATGGATGCTACACCATGAGATGCATTCGTTTTAAATTTCAGACATACTTTACTAGATCAAAACAAGATATGCATGTTTTCAAAACTCATGTATTATCATGGAAGTTGATTGGAGACCAATAGACATTGAGTCGAGGATGACTTCAAATCAAGAAAGGGACGATGATGAGGACATCCCTACCAATGATACAACCATACATGAATACCAAGAGTCAATTACTCGAGTTCGAGCAGGACGATTAAATCTCCAGGTGAACTCATTTCTATGTATCTCATTATATTATGTTAAGAATAAATTGCTACTTAAGGATGATATTATTGTTAGGAACCATGGAGATGATGAAGAGGACCATGGAGATAAGGAAATATTTGGAGAAGCACAAGCGAGGACGTCCAAGATGAGTTGTCAGTAGAATCCAACTCTAGTTCGAGTCCAACTCAGATTCGAGGTGCGGCGTCCACTAAAATCATCACCAAGGCTACATACGAACTCTGTTTTTGATGTTCCACATGGACACAGAAAGATAACTTCAACATATTTCCAATTCCACCGGTCACACCTCAAATCTCCTTTTGGATCAATTGGAATCGTCAAAACAAGATGGCCTCCAGAATCTGTCAGCATGCTGTTTTCTTCGTTGTGGGGCCTTTGGGCAATGTATCCAGTTTAGCCCATTAGGGATGCATCCCGAACTACAATATAAGGTGTTTCAAAATCCATTTAGGGTTTTTTGGTTTAGTTTACATGCTGCTTTGATAGCCGCCACTTCGTTGGATTTGTAAGTGAACCCAATTCGCATATTCAAATAGAATTTTAGTTCAATTGTGTTTTCTGCGTTTTTTCTTGTGTTATTTGATTCACAGGAAAGGATTAGCCTTCTTGGCGAGGTCAATCAGGTTGTGCTTGGTTGATAACCAATGGAGCAGTGGTGTAGTGATTGCAAGGACCAATCTCGTAGATCAGATTCTAGATCATCAACGTCGAGTCCTCCACAAATCGTTGTTTATCTCACACCTAACGGAAGATCGGGCCCCGCCCTCCATCACAACTACCCAATAAGGACTTAACTTTCCTTATCGTAGCTAAACCCCTATTCAAGGACCATACCAGATGGTCAATACTAGTCTTGGCATGCCCTTGGTTTAGTCTTATAAGCCCAACTATAGAGTACTCGAGGGTCACATCCTAAGAGTAGGTACTAATGTTATTTGTCTCATACGACATGTGCATACTCACTACAAGAAAACTGGAGAATTTTGACAATTTATTTGTTTTTTGTTGGTTTTTCCTAAAGCCCATGAAAGAAAATGTACTTCCGTCGGCTAGTTCGAGCCGAAGAAAGTAAACCTTAACTTCTATCGGCTCGATCTAGGGCTGACGAAAGTTAAGACTTTTTTGCCCCCATGCCCTCACTAGCTCCTATGCAGCCGAGGTTCCTTCATAACTTCCGTCAGCCTACCCCTGGTCGAGAGAAGTTAAATGTGTTTTTTCATAACTTCCGTCGACCCACCTCCCGACCAACGAAAGTTATGTTTTCCCTAACTACCCAAACAATTCGTGGAAATAATTCAGCTGCACCACCTCACCCAATAGCTCCACACCTCCCCAACACCACCTCAGTGCCTCCTCAGCCCGGCTCCGCCTCCCCATGCCTCCCGGCTCACCGTCGATTCCACGGGCCTCCCTGATGTTGTCTTCGCACTGACAGTTGCCACCTCGCCGCCACCTCCTCCCTCCACCGCCACCTTGTTTCCATCACCTCCATGCCACCGGCCACCACCTCTGCACCGACGGTTGCCACCCCGCACCTCCTCCTTGCTGCCACCACCACGCCGCCAGACGCCACCCCGCCACCACCTCTATGACGACTGCCCCGGCTCTCTTTGTGTCCAAAGCCACACCGCCGTGATTCCTATGCCGCCAACACCAGTGACTGAAGTTTGTTTAGTATATATGCTATCATTTTTTACATGATGCTTTAGATGTGGATCACATTCATTTTCTAGTATGAATATATTATTATTACTATTATTATTAAACACAAAAATATATGAAAGTTTTTCACGACAAATATTTTAATACTATTACATATGAAATACTAAAATTTCTACAAGCATGTACATATAGTAATGATTGAAAATTTTGAGATTTGACTAGCTGTATTTCAAGATATCTTCTATTTGATAATAGATATAATTTTTTGCCATCGCAAGAAAATAAATGTCAAGAGATGGAAGATGTGGAAGATGTGTTTAATAGTTTCGGTTTGTAATGTTCAGAGTTGTTTTATAGCCTTTCGTGAAAATGTGAGATTGTAAATTGAATTTTCCCAATTTTATAGCCATGTATATGTATATATGTAATAAAAGCACGGACTGAAATATATATTAGCATCTAAAACTACAAAATAGCATTTTGCAGCTCAATAGCTAAGGTGCTGCCACTCAAATGTGATATTATGTGTTCGATTCACCAATAACTTGCCTTGAATAATTTAGGAATTTTTTCTGCCTATTTTTTCTTTGGTTATCCACATTTCACCAATTAAAGGAACATAACTATTATATTAAAAAATAATTATTATTTATTGAATTAAAAAATACATTATGTTGAAAATTAAATAATTATTTACTCAATTAGAATTTTTTACGGAATTGTATATAGAAATTTTGACATGACATATATATCTATTTGTAAAATCTTAGATACAACATTGTATATTTGTATACCGTACGTCGCCTCTCTTCATAGGCTTGAACATGTCCACTCTCTCGATAATATTTTAATCATGTATCGATAATATGTACATTGTATATTTTTTAATTTTATATTGATATTATTTTTAGATGTATTTTAATCGTATATCGATAATATTTTGTATATATACACATATAAATTTGAATATATTATTGTTGGTGGAAAATATTCCATCCTCGGGGTTATTACAGTAACAGGACAAAGATAGGAGATTGATTCAAAGGTTTCCAGCCAATAACTCCGGAAATACAGCGGATCAAGTGCGAAGTATGGAGGCGAACTTTAGTTCAGAGTATATCTTCGAACTTGGACCTTTCCGAGGAGTTCTCTGCCAGCTAAGATGGAAGACTTATCTTCTTTCTCATTAGATTAGTCTTTTACCATTTTAGCCCTATTAAAGGTACCAAATAGTTTTCCACTATGTCGGTTGTAATAGAGGGGTAAAAAGGTCTTTTCCTAAATGTTTGGACCTATAAATACCCCTCATTTTACCCTGTAATGAGGACCGAATACAAGTTATTTAATACACATCTTCGAACTGTTTTAAGCTATTATCCTATTCGGAGGCTTGAAATAGTTTACTTCGCAAACACTTCGTTTGTTAGTTTCTAACCTTCAGAAACTTGTTAGCGTAATCTTTTACGCCAACAATTATTATAATGGCTCTAAGTTTTAGTTAAATCTAGATCTCGAAATCTAACATCAGCCCTGGGTATAGAAATAACTCCAGGCCCCATTGTATTGTTTTCAGAGACCCATTTTCGGGTACAAGAAAACAACCACTCACGAATGAGGCTCCTCAAGAGGAGAGTCAAATTTTGAGGTCATAAAAATCAAGCTGCATGTAATAGATAGAGTAGAGTTATTTATGCCAGGATCAATTTTATGGTATGGCAAAGTAGGGCGATGGTTTGGCCTTAAGGTGGAAGTGGCAGGACGCATGGGTGGATCCGATCGGGGATATGGGGAAAAAGTCTTATATATTGCATGGTGACTGTAAGTGGCGATGGTTAATGCTAAACTGATATGTGATAATAAAATTTACACGGTGTTTGCTTTGGATTGTTTTTGATAGCTACAATTAACTATGTTAAACATACTTTTTAAGAAACCTAAGTTGTTTCAGTTTGGTTTGACTAACTTATTAATTATTATAATATGTAACCTAGATTATAATATGTTAACATGTTACTTATTATGAAAACAATCTAGATTAGTATAATCCTATATTATAATCCTAAGATAAAACAAACAGTTTCTCAGTACCTAGGCAATCCACAAATAAATTACTTGATATAAAAGCCGATAGATTCAAACTTCTCTAGATTCTACAAATTAAGGGCATAGTTTCTAACTTGGTTGTGCGGGACAAAACCAATAGGGTAACGTAAGAGGCCGAGAAGGAAAAATATATCAAACTCTCTTTACACTCTTCCCTTCACATTAGTATGACATGAATTCGATTTTAAAATTTGGGATGAACTATGCCAAGACTATCTCTAAGACTTTTTCACACATGTTGCATTGATTCCATGTTGAAAACAGCGTGCTTTGGAAATTTTCACTGAATTGTTGGTGACAGATAGATATTTCACCAGTTTGTGAGATATTCTATTGGAATATTAGGCAATTTTGTGATTAATTTACGAAACAGATAAATCATGGCATCAACAATTACTAATAAACAGGAACACAAAAATCATGATTTCGCAAAACATGATTAATAATCGTACAAAGATATAACACGCGTACTGTATAGGAGTCGAGGACGAATCCACGGTAGGTGCAGAGATACTTCTGTTGGTGTTGAATTGAAGCACCCAATGACGATCGATAGTAGACGTAGACAGAAAACGTGTCGTAGTGATGAACTTGAGCAGTTATGCGGAGCACTTCCAAAAAAACTTATTCGCCTTCTCCCAGTGTAGGATCTCAAGGTCGTCTAGTTCTGGAGACCTGCTCTCCTGTTCTCAGTGCACGCCGAAGAAAAGAATGGAGTAGACTAAGACAGTAGCACAATACAGAGATGCGACAGACAAAACCCTAGCATCGATCTTTCTCATCATTTTAAATCAGTCAGATCTATGGGTATTTATATGGGAGCAACCATATCTTGTGTCGTGATCATGATCTCAATCATTCCATATAACCATAACCCACAGATTATGTCAGGTTCCCAAAGAATAACAATGTAAGAAGAAAGACCACATTTGCACAAAGCTAGAGGTCAGATTTAGGTAATACATGGCCGCGCTCGGCAAACTAACCGCTGACTCCCGAGTGTTGACTCGGATCAAGCACTCGGCAGTGCTGACCCCGACTCCTGAGTCTTTGGCTCGGATTCAGCATTCGGCAGTGCCGACTACCGAGTCTAACGTCTGACCACTTGGTTTTCCTTTTCGTGGCATGGGCGTTTGAAATTTATTTATGAATTTCTGAAATATTTATATGGGTCTATCCTAAAATTCCAGCAATCCCCCACCATATCTCAAATACCCATTTAGAGATTTGTCTGATTCTCACTGCTTTTTGATATACTAACGTTTCAGCGAGGACTGTTAAGTTGAACTCCCACCTAGAACTTAAAGCTTCACTCATTCACAACCTTAACAATGTACTATGCCTTGAATTACAAGTTTTTTGTGAACAGGTTTAACTCAAAACCTTAACTAGTACTTCGCTGTCAGTAGCCTACCCCTCTGGTGGAGCATATGGGTCATACTCCTTAGTCTCATAATGAGTTTACTAGAGATTACCTAAGTCTTGTGGACTGCGACATTAGACAGTCATGCTCATATAGATGTATTCTTTCAAGAATGCTCTGCAAGATACCATTTTTTCTATTTAAAGCTAACATAATACATTAAGGCATAAAGTCAATCTGCCTTACAATTTCTGAGAGTATTGCATCTTAGAGAGGGTTAGGAAATAATAATAACTCTCCTTAGTTAACTAATAGCTTTTTTGTCTCGGGTCCTAATTCATGGGATCTTCAATCACATAGGTTGGGTTACCACTATGGCAAGTCATATGGGTCCCACACACAACCCCCTCGATGCATTTTCTATCAAATTCTATGATAGCCCTTTTGTAAAGGGATTTGTCAGGTTTTTGCCTATTTGAATATAAGTCACACTTAAAACTCTAGAGTTTCTCAACTTCTTGACAGACTTCAAATGTCTTTTACCGTGTCTTGATGACTTCACATTATCCTTAGCATTGTTCACCTTGACTATCACATTTTGATTGTCACAGTTCATAAGGATAGTCGACACTGGTTTTTCAACCACAGGCAAATCCATCAATAGCTCACATAGCCTCTTTTCTTCTGCAGTTGCTATATCTAAAGCAGTAAGTTATGCTTCCATGGTTGACCATATCAAAATGGGTTTGCAAGATCATGATATTACACCACCTCCAAGGGTAAACACATACCCAGTCGTGGCATAAAGCTCATTAGTATCAAAAATCCAGTTTGAATATGTGAAACCAAGTGAGGTCGCACTATGGTTTTTGTCTGTATGATGAGTGATTGACAAGGTTGCTCGATCTATAGTGATGAGCTTGAGTGATGAGTGAGTGATGGTTTGATTGCATCTATGGCATCGATGTGTGGATATAGATTATGCTGAGGGGATCGGTGTGCCTTGCGTCTCTTGTTTTGGCTTGTCTCATGTGTGCAGCGTGGAGATGCTAACCAACTGTCAATGACAGGTGATCAAGGGTGGAGCGGGGAGCTCAATGCCAGAGGATCAAGGGTGTCGGGTGAAGTTGGAAATGATCTTAGGAGTGCACGAGGAGATAGAGAAAGACATGGACGGACGGATGGTCGAGACAGTGTGACAGTCAAGTCAGCGAAAGGGAGGCCAGTGCAAGTGATCAGGCGACTCGAGGGGATCGAGAGCGGGAGAGACTTGCTGGCGGTCGATTTTGCGGATTGGCGTCACATGTCGGCGATCGAGGAGGCTTTATCGGTTTTTGCTGAAAACCGTCACATGAGAAAATGTTTTTAATTCCAGTAATTAGGAGTTGATTTTTTCTATTTTGTCATCTAGATTAAGTGTAATCTTTTAGTATTTTTCGAAATTATTAATTTTGAAAAAATATTAAAAGTATAGGGTCAATGATGTAATAAATTAGGAGTTTGCATTAATGGATTTTTCAGAATTTATAATTCTGAAAATTTATTATGGAAATTAGGTAGATACCTAGAACTTTTACCCAAAGTGCAGTTTTTTTACGTGAGTTCTACACAACTTTTGTTGTCAAAGTTTCCAGGGTTCCATTTTTGAAGTTTGCAAAAGTTTCTGACCACTGCTGCATATATTTTTCTATCCAACAAAGTGCCTAAAAAGTTCTGGAAAATTTCTGAATTTTGCTGAGTATCTATGTTCTGTTCATGGGTCTTTTGATCACTTTCTAGATGATTCAATTTATACAGTGTTGAATATGTGTTCCTCTATTCTTACTTGAGCATGTTCTTGATGCTGTGAATTTTTTAGAGTACCATATCTATTATTACGGCAGTGTTGATCAGTATTTGATTCACTGTTTAAGTCTGAAAGTTCTGATTCTACTAAAGATTGCCAGTGCACATAGGAGCGGTTTGTCTGGTCCTTCCTTTTGTTTTTGGTTTTGATTCCATAACTTCTGCCATGTTCAATTATCAGAGCTGCCAAGTGTTGTCAGGCCATTAGCAACTGTTGCTTGTCATCTTTCAGTCATTGTTTACTGGTTGTATACATAGCAGTTGTTCTTCTGAATTGTATTTCTAGTAGTCACTGTTTTTGGTTTATTTTAGGATCTATTTAGTTAAACATACCAATTCATTTTTGCACAAAGGAATTCGGTGAGAACATAAAGAAATTCAGCATTTGAATTTGAAAGTTCTGTGTTATACAGTAGTTGGTTCTGTGTGAAGCTATTGCTGAACTAGCTTTCCATTTCATCCAACTAATTATGTATTTGTTGAAGTCTAAATTGAAACTTGTAGTTGAGTGTTAAAATTTTTACTGAACAGTTTTGATGGCTAAACGTTTTGAGGACTGATAAAGCTTCTAGATCAAATTGCCATTGCTACTTTGCTGTGAAAAGAGCATAAGTAGTTGTTTCAAAATGGCCAAGTAGTTTTTTCAAGAAGCTGTGTTCTTAGCTATTTCTCTGATTATCAACTTTCTGCACACAAATATTATAAGTGCTGATTGTTCTTTACTGAAGATCATACACATTTTCAGCAACTAGAATTTGTGGGTTTTTGCTGCTATTAATGTTCTGACAATCATATTTCTCAGGATTGATTAGAAGTTTTGTTTTGAGTTCTATTTTGATTTTCTGAACCAGCAGCTCAAAGTTTTTGGATTTAGGTTTTGGTTCTTTGATTTAAATCCTTGGGAAAGATTCTGACTTGCTACAGAACTGTCAATGTAAAGTGCTATGAATTTTTCCCTCATCCCTCTAATCTTCTTTCAACCAAGCTGCTGTGTATTCCATTCATAATCATTTCTGCACTAGACTAGTTAAGTGGTGTAGTTTGAGTTGTTGCTGAAACCACAAGCTTATGAGGTTAGTTTTAATATGAAAAAGATTTGTTCTGTTTGTTTCAACTATTCAGAATCTGACGATACTATTTGCTGTTGAAATCAGATTCATAATCTTGGGTGTTGTAGGTTCTGAATTTGTGGTTCTTTCTCTGTGAATGATTCTTTTCTTGATCAAATTTGCTGCTGCATTGATAAACTTCTTCCTGTATTGAACTTTGATTTTCTGAATCCAGTCGGAGTACCAATTACCGACTAAGCTAAATCAGTAAACCATTTACCAACAAGAGATTGAAGATCGACCTTTCAAACTCCAAACAAGGCTATCGACAGTTGATTCTCCGATTTAGAAGAAGGTTCAAATTTGATTTGATTTTAGTTCTAGTTTTGAATTGTAAGTCTCATTCTTGCTTCTGAAATTTTAGAAGAGTGTTGAGTTGTTCTGAACAGACCATCTCATTCACGAGAATTTGTCGAGGTGCTTATTCACCCCCCTCTAGTCGCCATTCCGATCCCACAGAATCACTATGTCCCTCAAACATAGTGGGATGCCTAGAATAGTGAATCCCATAACTTGTAGTACCTGCCAGGTAACGCATAACCCTTTCAAGTGCATGCCAGTGATCACAACCTGGGTTGGACATGTCAGGTCTCATTACGCCAGCTAGCTACATGAGTAAACCAATTATCTGAGAATATCTCAGTTGATATTTGACAATTTTTTTCCTTTTGAAGTGTCACACTGGGATGATAAAGTGTTGGAGAAGGTTTGTTGTTTTTATAGCTGAAATGGCTCAAGACCTTCACAACATAATGAGAATGAGAAAGTGTAATCTTATTCTCATCCTTATTCAGTTTAATGTTAAGAATAACATAAGCTTCTCCCAAATCTTCCATATCAAAACTCTTTGATAGAAAAGCTTGACATAATTGATCACATCAATGTTTGTACCAAAAATCAGTATGTCATCGACATACAAACATAATATAACTCCTTCACTCCATAATGTTGACAGTATACACATCTATCGGCATCGTTTATGACAAAGCCCACAGAAGTTAGAGTTTTGTAAAACTTCTCATGCCATTGCTTAGGTGCTTGTTTCAGGTCATACAAAGACTTTAATAATTTATACACCTTGCTCTCTTGACCCTTCACTACAAAACCATTTGGTTGATTCATGTAGATCTCCTCATCCAACTCTTCATTTAGGAATGTTGTCTTTATATCTATAAATGAATAATAAGACCATATGAGTCTGTTAGGGATTGTAATGCTCTGATTGTGGTCAGTCTAACGACATATGAATAAGTATCAAAAATGTCTTCGCCTTATTTTTGTATATAACATTTCGCCACAAGACGAGCCTTGTACTTATCAATAGTACCATTAGGCCTAAGCTTCTTCTTGAACACTCACTTACAACCCATGTTTTTGTAACCATACGGTCGATAGTCTGTTCCCACATACCATTGGATAGAATCGAGTCTATCTCATTATGGATAGCTTCTTTCTAATCATCTGCATCTGGAGATGCATATGTCTCAGTAATGGTAGTAGGAGTGTCATCCACAAGGTACACAATGAAATTATCTCAAAAGCATTTTGCAACCCTTTGTCTCCAACTCCTTCTAGGAGCTTCATTAGCATCCTCCTCAAGGATTTCCTTAAACTGATTATGTTATTTAGAAGACTCAAAATTAATCGGTGTAACAGGTTCAAGAATTATCATAGTATAGAATATCTAGCAATGTTATTGTTGGCGTAAAAGATTACGCTGTCAGGTTTAAGAAACTATGTGTGTAACAAACAAAGTGTTTTCTTAAGTAAGCTATTCCAAGCCTCCGAAGGCGGATAATAGCCTGAGATAGTTCGAAGTGTGTGTTGAATATCTAAGTATTCGATATCTTTTACAGAGTGAAGAAGGGTATTTATAGACTGAATATAAAGCGAAAAGACTTCTTTACCCTTGTTGGCACAAAAGTTGGACCAGCAGGTTCTCTGAGATCAAGAACGAACAAACAAAGAGTTTGTGCTTTAGGGCTGCCTCGAACCTCCGAGTTGGATAATAGCTCGAGTAGTCCGAACAGGTGTATTGAATAACTTGTTCTGGGGTCCTTTTTACAGGGTACAGAGGGGGGTATTTATAGGTAAAAATGCATAAGGAAAAGACCTAATTACCCCTAACTTACAACCGACATAGTGGAAACTATTTGGTGCCAGGAACAAGGTTATAAAAGGCAAAACACTATAAGGTAGATAGATAAGCCAAACGTCTTATCACTCTTGTCCTTCGGCTTCAGAGCCTTTGTCTTCCGTTCGGAGGGGTCATCGGGGCTTCACATTGCTGCACCCTTCGGCTTGGCGCCTCTACCTCCGAACGACTGCTCCCTAGCTTCAGAGCTCTTCTCAACTTTTGGAGTATTAATCTTTAAGTCCTGGAAATGGGGTAATTTCCCCCAACAGTAGCCCCTCGAATACGCCTCTCTGCAGTTAACCTGTTTAGAAAGAAGGCAGTATACGGAAGGAACATTTCTATTTTTTGAGACATAAAGAGAATTCGGCCATGTTACAACTAAACATAGGACTTCGAACCCAAAGCGTTCGAACCTCTCCCTTCGGGCTTCTATGCAATGGGAACACGCACTGGGCAGAGAACGGTTTCGGAGCGCAAACGTCGTGAAGAGCCATTTGATTATAGCCGTTACGGCTCAAGTAACCGTTACACTCTGTAAAAGGTAACGGTCGATTTTTACGGCGATTGCTCGCCGTTCCAGTTGCTGGACCCACTTGTCAGTGATAGAAGCCGAACCTGCAGTGTGAAAGCAATCGATGAGTAGCGCTAGACGAGCGGTTATAAAAGGGAAAGACAAGGATTAACCGAGACTTTTTACCGCATCCAGTACTTCGTGATTCACTTTCTCCAATTCTTCAACCTCTTGAGCATCCGAGCGAAATGGCGAGAACTAGCCACACCACTCCGGCAGCACCCTAGCGTAGAGGCAGGCGTGGGCTGCCTCGGCAGCTGCGGCAATGGCGGGGACTTCGGGTGGCGCTTGGCCCAAGAATCCTCGGGAGCTCCGTCCGCCTTCCAAGAAGAAGATCGCCCAAAGCTTTCTCATTGGCCAATCCGTGAGCACCGCCGAATCCATTGAAGAGGCCGTGGACGGGAAGCTCGGTGCTGGATTGAGGACTTGGGTCCCCGGGCAAGAATCAACTCCAAGGCCGCGAAGCGGGGAGGTGGTGGTCTTCGAAGCGTTCTTCGAAGCAGGCTTGGGGCTTCCAGCCGTGGACTTCTTGGCAGAGGTACTGGACCTGTTCCACATAACCTTACCTCAACTGTCTCCCAACGCCATCGCACGCCTATCCGTCTTCGAGTGGGCGCTCCGGGCGGAGGGATGCGAGGGACACTCCAAAATCTTCGCCGCGACCCATGAAGCCATATGCCAGCCAAAGCCACAGGACGGGCCTGGGGATTCTAAGGTGACCATAGCCTTCGGCAGCGTCAATTTCTAGCTGCGGAGGGAGCGTGCCCTTCATTTCCCTGCAAAGGCCATTAATGACAGGTGGTACACCAATTGGATACTTCGGTGGTTTTATGCCGAAGTCGGAGAGGACTCTCCCCCCGCATGTCCTCTCTAGGAGATTTGGTTCCGGAAGGAGGCGGAAATCTCCCCGAACCCTAGCCTGCTCTCGACGAGGCTAGGGCTGCTCACTTCGGTGGCTCGCCGCATGAGTATGCGTGATCTAGCCAAAGAGTTTATCGCCCTCCGGATCCCTCCCCTCGGAGCTGACTGGCGGATCGTGTTTCAACAGGCCTCGGAGGGAGATCTCCGAAACTTAGGTAAGACTTCATTCCCTGCAACATCATATTAGATGAAGGAAACAACTATATTTACAATTTCATACCCTTTTCTTTCAGCGGCTCCTCTGGCATTGGCTCTGGAGGACATAGTTCGGGCCACCGAACGAGTTCTCAGAGCCCCTTCGGTGACCGAGAAGCAAAAGAGGCTAGAGCTGGTGGGACGCTGGGAGCGATCCAACAGAGTGTGGGGAGCTCTCGGGATGGATCCCCCCTCTTCCTGACTTTGCCTCGACCGGAGCGGCTGCTCGCAAAAGGAAGGTCACAGCCGAACCATCCAAAAAAGCCAGCAAGCAGCCGCCCAAGAAGAAGAAAATAGCGAAGCCCCCTTCGCGGTTGATGCCTGCCTCGTTTGCTTCATCGCCGGGCGCTCAGAGCTCAGCCTCCGAAGAGATAGAGGACTCCGATGCTCATATAGCGTCGACCTTCGAGGCCTATCTCCTGGATGACGACGAAGACCTAGGGGGGGTCCCCCCTGGAACTTCCGTTAGGGAGGTAGCAAGCGTAACCCCGACAGTTCCCCCTGCGCCCGTCGTCGTACAAGTGGAGTCGGGCTCCGCCACTCCCAACTCGCCCACACCAGAGGTGGTTACGGCGAAAATCGTGGCTCCGGCAGGAAATGCGGAGGAAAGGGCCTCGGGAGATGACTTCGCCGACATCCTTCAGATGTACGAGGTCCTGGAGGATCCAGCGATCCTACCCCACGAGGCTCCCGAAGGTACTCCCCGAAGCTCCCTTTTTTGACCAATACCTGCAAACCATTTCTGGAAGTATGCTTACTAGCTTTGTTAACAAAATAGGTACCTCTAAGGGTATCGATGCTCCAACGGCGCCCGAAGCTCCTGCATCTTCGGATGCTCCAAGCTTGATGGCGGAGAATGCGCCTGTCGGAGCGGAGGATGCACCCATCAGAGCGGAGGATGCGCCTGTCAGGACGGACTTGGCGATGGAGGTCGCCCCTACAGTGGCGGCTCCGGCTGTCGAGGTTGCCCCTACTGCAGCGGCTCTGGTCGAAGGGGTAGCTGCCGATGATCGGGGTATTCCCGCCTCGCCCTCCTTGCCTTCTTTCGTGCCGGGGAGAGGCAAGAGTATATCTAGCCTCGGCCTTCCTCCTGGCCATGCCGCAACCTCCGTCGGCAATTCAGAGGATGAGGCCGCAACAGATGACCTTCAAGCTTTATCTTGGCTTCCCCTGCTGGCTCCGTTCTTGGACCATCGGGAGGGCCTCCGAAGACTCATGGAGCCCCTAGCAGAGAGAAGCCAGGATGTCGCCAATTCGGACTTGGTCTCTGTCTTGAGCGAGGCTAGGGCTCCGGCACTCAACTCAGCCCTCGAAAGGGGTGCCCTTCAGGTATGAAAAAACAGCATAGCTGCTTCGCATTAGTGATCATAAATACTTTTGTACTTGTTCTTTTTGCAGCAATTTGTCCTTGCTAGAGCGGCAGCGACTTCCAATGAGGCCGAGGTTAATCGACTCAAGAGGAAGGTTACCACCCTCCAGACGGCCCTTAATGACTCCAACGAGAGATCCCTCAGGCTGGAGGAAGAAACCCTAGAGGAACGGAGGGCTAGGGCTGCGTCAGACGAAGCCCTCCGGATAGCGCAACAAGACCGCGACGCGCTTCACTCCTCTGCCCAAGAGGCCGAAGCTGAGCGCCTCGTCCTTCGGGCGGAAGTTGAAAGGCTCCACCAAGCGGATGCTGCTTCGAATGCACAGTTGGTGGAGCTCCAGGGGGCCCTCAACCAGGCAATGGCCCAGAAGAGCTCTTTAATGCTCCAGGTGGCCGAGGTGTCTGCGACTGCTGCAGGGCTGGAAGCAATGGAGAAGAAGAACTCTGGCATGGCGGAACGTACCTTGGAGGCCCTTCAGGGTACCTTGGAGTACTTCGGCACTATGTGCCCTTCGTCTTCTGCCGCAACCCTCGAGCCCCTCGACCGAAAGCTGAAGAGGATCCAAGTGGCTTCGTCGCTGATGATGAACTCCAGCATTCGGTACGGAGAGATCTCCTGGCAGTGCGCCAGCATCGGGGTTCTTCGTCACCTCGAGTCTCTTCAGATTCCCCTCGGCCCAGTCAGGGGTTCGACCCCTGGAAGCTTTGCCTCCGACGACTTGCTGCGGCCATCTTCGGAGGTAGCCTTGCCCTGGGAAGCCTTCCGGTCAACCTGGAAGACGGACCACAAGGTCGTAGCTAAAGCTTGGATTGACGAAGCCCACCGGCAGAAGCAGGCACAAACAAGGCCACCGCTTCCTGCTTCACCAGCCCCTGCCATTCCTGCTCCTCCAACCGACCCGCAGGTCTAGCTTCTTAGGGTTATTATGTATACGAAGTCTTGTAAAGCCCTTTTTATTAATGGAAAAGCTATAAACAAGAAACTTGTCTTGGGTGTTCTGTTATTTTTTAGGTTTTGTCATGCCCTTCGAGCCCTGACCTCGAATTATTGGAAATTATTGATGAGCTCCGAAAGGAGTGGGCAAACCTTGAGGGCTTAAGGCCTTACCGCCGCTCTCGCTTTTCTGTTCCTCGTGGTGATGAAGGGGAGATAACCCTTGAAGTTTGCCAAGACGTCTTAGCTTATATTAAAGAGGAGGAGAAGGCGGAGGTATCCTCGTCTTCCGAACCCATGGACTGGTCCGACTCGGAGTACCGGGCCGAAGACCCTGCGGAGGCTGACTCCAAAAGGCTCTTGACATGGGCGGAGCTTCAAGAAGAGCAAAAGAAACTACGAGCCTCCAAGAAAAAGAGGAGCGTTCGAACGAAGAGGGCCAAGCCGACAGCTTCGAGCTCCAAAGGGCAGAGTAGCCGGAGGGGTAGCACTAGATGCCGACAGGGTCTTCAATTTTTTCTAGGCTTGGACCAAAACTTTTCTTGATGTAAACGTATAATGATTAAATGTGAAATGCTTCGAAAGTATGTTGTTTGGTTCCTATCCTCCGACACCCCTTGTGGGTGGTGGAGCCTTTACTATAGAAAAAGGGTTTGCCAGGCACAATGATGCTTCGAACAACCGAATGCTTCGAATTTACACTTATCATTTGTACTTTGGTACCACTACTTTGGTACCACTACTTGACAAAGCCGAAGCATGAAATCCATAGTTTGGCCACCTTCGACTCTTGTACAGATAGTTCGCGCCCGAAGGCCAAAAATCTGTTTGCTTTTAATGTCCTTAGACTCTTCTACGGATCCTAACAAGCCGGAGCCTTGAATCCGTAGGGTGGCCACCTTCGGCTCTTTTATAGATACTTCGTACCCGGGGGCCGAAAATCTGTTTCTTTTTAAAGTCCTTAGACTCTTCTACGGATCCTAACAAGTAGGAGCTTGGAATCCGTAGGGTGGCCACCTTCGGTCTTTTATAGATACTTCGTACCCGGGGGCCGAAAATCTGTTTCTTTTTAAAGTCCTTAGACTCTTCTACGGATCCTAACAAGCCGGACCCTGGAATCCGTAGGGTGGCGACCTTCGGCTCTTTTACAGATACTTCGTACCCGGGGGCCGAAAATCTGTTTCTTTTTAAAGTCCTTAGACTCTTCTATGGATCCTAACAAGCCGGAGCCTGGAATCCGTAGGGTGGCAGCGGAGCCTCTAAACCAATGGTTCGAAGGCAGCCGCCTTGGTTTTGGGAAAAATGCTTGGCTCTACAAGCATCTCCGTCCTCCCGATGCGTCCATCAGGAGTAAGGGATATTCGAAGAGCAAACAAAATTCGACCCTTATCTTTATTCATAGAAAGGAAAGTTTTACAAGTGATTACAAGGAGCCCCTAAGCGTAATAACGCTTAAGGTGCTCCGCATGCCATGCATGCTTCAACTCTTCCCCTTCTAAATTAGCTAATTTAAACGATCCGAGGTGCCCTGAGCGTAAGATAACAAATGGTCCTTCCCAATTGTTTCCTAGCTTCCCCGGAGCTATTACACTTCGCAATACTAGATGACCAGGCTTTAGCTCCTTTAGCTTTATCGTCGGGTCATACCATGTCTTTGTGTGGTCCTGGTACTTAGTCAGATTGGCGACAGCTCAAAGACTTGTTTCTTCTGACAAATCCAGCGAAGTGCTCCTGTCAGCTTCGTCTCCAGGTTGAACTACGCGAAGCGATCCACCTCAGAGCTCCGTAGGAGTCATGGCCTCATCTCCGAACAGCAATCTAAATGGGGTGAAACCTGTGGACCTGGTTTGAGTGGTTCGAATGGACCACAAGATTTTAGGGAGATCTTCGACCCACAGCCCCTTGGCCAAGCCAACGATTCAGCGATTCAGCCCGGAGAGGATGTTCCCGTTGGCTCGCTCAACGGCTCCGTTGGACTGTGGATGTCGCACCGCAGCGAAGCACAGCTTAATGCCCAGATCTTCACAAAATGTTTGGAAGGTGTCAGCTCCGAACTGGGTTCCATTATCTACCGTCAACTCTCTTGGCACTCCGAACCTGCATATAATGTTCTGCCAGAAAATTTTTTGCACATTCCTCAAGGTAATAGCTGTTAATGGCTCCGCTTCAACCCATTTTGAGAAATACTCGATTGCTACTACCGCAAACTTCAAGCCGCCTTTTGCCAATGGGAAAGGGCCTATGAGGTCCATGCCCCATCTAGCCATTGGCCATACTGGGGCAATAACTTGAAGTTGAGCTGGCGGGCGATGGCTCCGTCTGCCCATCCACTGGCAGCGTTGGCATGTTCGAACCAGTTCCTCCGCATCTCTTACTATAGTTGGCCAATAAAACCCTTGCTGAAGCGTTTTGCCAGCTAGTGCACGAGGGGCTAAATGACCTCCGCACAAGCCTTCGTGGATGTCTCGAAGTATGTCTTGACCTTCGGGCTGTGAGATGCATTGAAGTAGAGGTGAACACACTCCAGCTTTGTATAATACTCCATCAATAAGCTTGTAATTTCGTGCTCTTGCTTGCAACCTTCGGGCTTCTAGACCTTCGAGAGGGTCCATGCTACTTTGCAACATGTTCATAATCGGAGCCCGCCAATCTGTAATCGGAATGCACAGTACCTCCGAAGAGGGTAACTGAATAGCTACTGGCTGCGCTAGTTCTTCGTAGAAAGCACCCTCCGGAAGGTCCACCGCCCCTGCTGCAGCCTTTGCAAGAATATCTGCAAGTTGATTCTCTGCACGAGGGATACTTCGAACTTTAAATCCTCTGAATGCTGCTTCGGCCTTGCGGATTTCTTCAAGGTATTATGCTAGATGTGGATTCTTTGCTTGAAAACTTTTATCAACATGCCCTGCAATGACTTGGGAATCTTTCTTAATCACTATCCTTGCAGCTCCGAGCGCTTTAGCCTTTCAGAGGCCTAGCAAGATTCCTTCATACTCGGCGATGTTATTAGTGGTTCTGAAGTTGAGCCTCGCAGAATACATGGCCTTCTGCCCCGATGGTGATATGATGACGGCCCCTGCTCCGGCACCGGAGGCTTGATAAGCTCCGTCAGAAAATATTATCCAAAAACCTTCGGAGGGTTCTTCCGGGGCCCAAATAGCAGATGGAGTCCACTCTGCTACGAAATCGGCTATGATTTGAGATTTAATAGTTGTTCTTGCTGTGAAGGAGATTCCGAAGGGTGCTATCTCGACCGCCCATTTTCCAATCCTGCCTGTAGAATCTTTGTTTCGGAGCATATCTCCAAGAGGATACGATGTAGGGATGATCAGGTTATGCGCCAAGAAATAATGCCTTAGCTTTCGCAAAGCCATTACTAGGGCATAAGCAAACTTCTCGAGCTCGGAGTATCTGACTTTAGCTCCGGATAATGCCTCCGACACAAAATAAATTGGGTTCTGGACCAGCTTTTCTTTAAGCTCAACTTCCCGGACCAATACTGTGCTCACCGCTGAACTTGTTGCTGCAAGATAAAGGAGCAGTGTTTCTTCTGGAAGGGGAACGGTCAAAGTTGATAATCTTCCGATGTATGCCTTTATATCATCGAAGCTCTTCTGGCACTCCGGTGTCCACTGAAAGCTTTCGGACCCCTTTAGTGCTTTGAAAATTGGGAGGCTCCGCTCTGCTGACTTGGCCAGGAACCTGCTAAGTGCCGCGAGCATTTCTGCTAGCTTCTGAACTTGCTTCAAATTCTCTGGTGGAGCCATCCTTTGTAGTGCGCTTATCTGTGTTGGGCTAGCTTCGATTCCCCTACTCGAAACTAAGTACCCTAGCAGCTTTCCTACTTGTGCCCCGAATATACATTTTTGCGGATGAGGCGTACTTCACATGCTCGGAGGCTCTCAAACGTTTCGGCTAGGTCTAGGCTATGCTGGTGCTTTTGAGCACTTTTTATTACAATATCATCCATATAGGCCTCGACATTCCGGCCTATCTGATGACCTAGAGCCTTAGCTATTAAATGAGAAAAGGTGGCTCCGGCATTCCGCAAACCAAAAGGCATTCTTACACGGTTCCATGGCAGCCATGAACATTTTGAAAAACAACACAAAATATGTTGAGGCCTCAACAACACTGTGATCAGTTTACTACTGTTATTACTTCTAAGGCTACTATATACTAATCCTCAAGTTCATCCGGCTGAAGTCCAACATTAGATTCTGCAATTCCTTTTAGAGGCCTATGATGCAAATTGTTATTGAGTTATCTCATGTATGTCATCAAGCCATGAGACACATCCATTCCTATCAACAACTTCTTCTTTCTCGTGTTGCTGACAGGGAATGGATGTGCTCACGGTTCCATGGCAGCCATGAACATATTTGAAAAGCAACACAAAATATGCTGAAGCCTAAATAACACTGTGATCAGTTTACTACTGCTATTGTTTCTAAGGCTACTATATACTAATCCTCAAGTTCATCCGGCTGAAGGCCAACATTAGATTCTGCAATTCCTTTTAGAGGCCTATGATGCAAATTGTTATAGAGTTATCTCATGTATGTCATCAAGCCATGAGACACATCCATTCCTGTCAAAGCTTCTTTTTTCTCGTGTTGCTGATAGGGAACGGATGTGCTCATGGTTCCATGGCAGCCATGAACATTTTGAAAAACAACACAAAATATGCTGAGGCCTCAACAACACTGTGATCAGTTTACTACTGTTATTACTTCTAAGGCTACTATACTAATCCTCAAGTTCATCCGGCTGAAGGTCAACATTAGATTCTGCAATTCCTTTTAGAGGCCTATGATGCAAATTGTTATTGAGTTATCTCATCTATGTCATCAAGCCATGTGACACATCCATTCCCGTCAACAGCTTCTTCTTTCTCGTGTTGCTGACAGGGAATGGATGTGCTCATGGTTCCATAGCAGCCATGAACATTTTGAAAAACAACACAAAATATGTTGAGGCCTCAACAACACTGTGATGAGTTTACTACTATTATTACTTCTAAGGCTACTATGATTAGTATAGTGGCTTCGGAAGTAATAGCCTCTTAACTATGAAAATATGACAGCAGACCTTTTTTGCATAACCAGAATTCTGATACATTAGCCTCTTAACTATGAATAGTTTATCTATGGCGGAAGAAGACGTTCCATCGAGGAGCTCATCTACGAGTCTCCCGCAAAAACAAATAAAGAGGGTTCATCTGAAGGATCCTCCGATAGCGAATCTTCATACCACTCTCCGAAGAATGAACATCCAATGGAGCCTAGGAAGAAGAGAACGAGAGAAGACGCCGATGAGGATTACATTCCTGAAGCTCAAGCGGAGATAATTATTACGTTAGTAACAAGTCAGAGCAGCTTCTAACCGAGGATTACATTCCTGAAGCTCACATTGTCTATCATCGTAGGATCGTCCAAAGCGAGGAAGCAAGCATCGATTATTCCAAGTCGAGAAAAGGACAACTATTGTCCCAGCTATTGAGTCAGCTGAGCGAACAGATGTTGAGCCCGCTGCCACAACATCGTCTGCAAATGCGAAGAGGAGAGGGAAACATGAGAAGAACAAGCTGTATACAGCTATCTATGAGGTTGAAGAAGTGCATGTTGATGGGGCTACAAAGAAGCCAAAAGAAATCACAGCGAAGTGGTGTAACGACTGTGGATGTCTCGCCAGGGAGCGATGTAAGATAGTTTGGAAAAATTGGAAGACCGTCCCTGAAGCTACAAAGAACAAATTGTGGCAGCATATAAAAGCGCATTATAAATTCTCGGAAGACCGCTTAGAAGACGCTAAAGCTGCCACATTGAAGACTATGGGGAAGGCTCTCCGTACATTTAGGACTAAACTGAACACACAATACATTCAGAAAGATGAGTCGCCACTCAACGACTATGGCTTTATAACGCCAAATGAATGGAACGAATTCAAAATGCAGCATTGCTCGGAAGAAGCCAAACAAGAGAGCACCATGTTCAAAGAACATAATAACAAGAATAAGTTCCCACATAAACATGGGCCAGGTGGATATAAGGCCAAGGAGGATGAGTGGAGTAGAAAGGAGGAGGAGGACCATGCGGTTGGGTTACCTGAACAGTTTTCAGGTGCTGATCAGTGCACTAAGAGATGGCTCCTAGGTCGAGCTAAAAAAACACCCGAGGGCCAATATATGCTATCCGACTCATGGACTAGTGAAGTATTCCAGAAAGCACAGGAAATCGCTGAGTTGGAGAAGACTGGAAAGTTCAAGCCCGAGGGATGTAATGACCAGCTTACATCTGCTCTCGGAAACGAGGAACATCGAGGGCGCACCCGAGGTGTTTCTTCTATAGCAACCTGGAAAAATACTTTCAAGAAACAGGAGGGTGCCACATACAAGAAGCGTCAAGCACGCACAGACGACACCGCAGAGCGCCGTGCAGAGTGGGAGCGACACTTTTTTGAATTTATTAACGAGAATACAAACATAATGCAGGCTGCAGCGGGACAAATAATTGTGCCAGAGGTATGACTCGACGTACCAAGCAGTGTTGGCTCAGTACAAGACAAATTTCCTGTAAATTATATTAAAGAGGACACACCATGCAGCCTGCATGTACCGATAGGGCGCAAAGGGCATTCCCAAGAGGCTGCACGAGGCATTGCTATGCCTGGGGATTTATTTCACAATCGGCCTATTCGTGCTGACTATAGCAAGGTTCAGGTCAATGAGATCACCAACGACAAATTTATTAATGACCCATTGGATCTTCTAATGCCTGATGAGGGGATTGAGACAATCAGAGATGCTCTAAATAACTTTGTCCTATGGGCGAGCCGAGATATCAAATTACTACAGACAAGTTCTCAGAGTAAATCACCTATTGTCTCATCACAATCCCCCACATATCTTTCATCTCAGGATGTGCAAAATATAAGATCTTTATCACCTGTTGATGAGCATGAGATAGAGGAAGAGGCAGAGGAAGAGCCAGTGCCTGATAAAGTGGCAGAAGTGATAGAATCGAAAGTGACTGAGCCTGATCCTCAAGTGACAGAGCCAGTGCCAGTGCTTGAGCCCACTAATGAGCCCAACATAAAAGTATCAGAGCTAGATCAAATTCCAGTGCCAGTTCCGGCTGAGCCTCAAATGCCAGTGGCCGAGCCTGAAAAACACGATGCACACCCAAAGCCAGCAATCCACAAGACAATTGTTCAAATTGGGCAGTGTTCTGCGCCTAAATCTGAAATGCTTAAATTTTTTAGTACTGTGGGCAAACACGTTCTTCGCCCGTAGAGGCTCCCATAAAGGCTCCAGTACAAAAGCAGGCGGCTTCACTTTCTGTTGATAAATGGACCTACGGAGACGACGAGGATTATATTGAATATGAACCAGGCAAACCATTATTACCCCAACGAGTACTTAAGAGTATGCCTTGGCAGATGGCATCATTTCATGACTGGTACCTCAAAGCGTCTGCGTTAGGTGTTACACACATAGAAGTGAAGGTTCCAAAAGAAATATTCAACTGCCCAGAGTTTACTCTTGCACTATTTTTCGACGACTTCCATCGGATGTTCCGTCTGAAGCGAATCGACATCACACAAATGATACTCTGGTGCCTGTAAGTACTTTATACTTTGTCAATACATAGCAAAAATTAATCATGTCTTATATTGACTATTTTTTTATAACATATGCAGTTTGAATGCATGTGGTGACACTTCTAATAAATATGGGTACTTGAACCCGTCATTCATAAGCCAAAGTACACTGAACCCGGTACTAAACCGGGATAATGACAAGTACTGGACCGCCGGTCAAAAAAATTTCAAAAAAAGATGTTCAATAAAGACCAAGACGCACATAAGAAGAATAAAAGGAATTGTGCCGCATTGTATATTGCGCAATGCATGTATAAATGGAGTGACCGAGAAATGATAAGTGGGGCATATAATTTTAAGTAAGTATACCCACTATATCGACTTAATCACGTTTATCGATTATGAAACTAACATAATCATATATTACTTCTTTCGATAGTGATCATTGGATTGCACTTATGATATACCCGAAAGACTCAAGGGTTTATGTGCTCGACTCTCTCGACAAATCCAAAAAGATTATCAAGATATATTAAATGTTATTCAGAGTGCATACAAATACTACGTGCAAAGGTTAGGTGGCCCACATGATCCACAGAGGCCGAAAGATATGCATATCAGAACAAACTATCCGGTAATATTATATTTTGAAATTTCTTAATTCAATTGATAAAGCCAAACTATATACCATTCTAACTTTGTCTATTTTGAAGTGTCACAAACAAGCTCTTGGTTCGGTGCATTGCGGGTACTACATGTGTGATTTCATTTGCAATGGCTTAGGAAAATTTGCGCGGACAATCTTTGATCCCAGTAAAGAAGTAAGTTGATTTATTGTGTGTTAATCTAATATAACTTGCAATGTATGTACTTATATGTTATGTATGCAGGCGTCAGGTCCATCAACCATTGCCGAGAAGGGCGAACTCTCAGAATCAAAAATGTATGGAATCGTATCAAGGATGTGCCGCTTCACGATGCATGAAGTTCTTCATGAGGAAGGAGTATTCTTTGATCCTGAGGGTGAAGTGGCCAAACATCCAATTTTGTATGATTGGACCAGAAGACCAAGCAGCAGGCAAGAACAAAAAGATGCAAGAGCATGAGCATGTATTTTTGAAACAATGGTTAATTTTGAAATTTTGATAGATGTAAACTTTTTAAACTTGATGTGTGATGAAATATAAACTTTGTAAATTTGCAAATTGATTAGATCGGTTGTCATTGTGTTGATGTGTTGCTGTTGCTGTTGTGGATGTGTATGTGGATATGTGGATATGTGGATGTTTTGCTGCTGTGTATGTGGATGGCTGTGTGAAGCATATAATTTATGTGTTTTGGTTTGTGGGACTGTGAATTATGGATCACAACATTGTGTGTTATGGGTTATACACAGCAGTGGCGGGCAGATGAGGTCAGCGTGCCCATTACTGCTGTTGACACCGTGGTGGCGAGCGCGCTGACATCATCTGCCCGCCACTGCTATTGATAGTGGCGGGCAGATGAGGTCAGCGCGCTCGTTACTGCTGTTGACACAGTGGTGGCGGGCAAGCTGACCTCATCTGCCCGCCACTACTGTTATCAATTGTAGTGGCGGGCAGATGAGGTCAGTGCGCCCGCCACTGCTATTGACACAGCGGTGGCGGGCATTCTGCCCGCCACTGCTAACCAGGGATAGCAGTGGCGTTAGAGCAGTGGCGGACTGGATGCCCGCCACTACAGGTCGGTTTTGCCCGCCACTACAATGTCGCTTTGTAGTAGTGTTCGGAGATCAAAACTTCTGAGTTCGCCTTCTTGAGCTTGTATTGACATAAGAGTGACCCTAACTTTTAGAGGATGGAATATTTCCCCCCAACAGTAGCCCCTCGAATACTCCATCTTGAATTGCCTACGTAATAAAGAAGGCAGTGTACGCAAGAAATAATTTCTTGCTTAGAATCAAGAAAGGAACTTGAAAAACTTTACCATAGTTCATCACCCTTCAGCTTAGCCCCCTCGCACACTCCTAGCCAGTAGACTTATTATTGGCTTCAGGCCTGGATGGTCCGAGCGATGTATCAGCGGAGCATCTTGGTAAGGCTTCGAGATCTTTTTCCTTCATACTTGTTGAAGTTTAACTTGTGTTGACTTAGAATTTTCGATAAAGTTGTGCATGATGTACGACCTTTGGAGGAGGCCATAGTGGTGACAGAACACGTCGTGGGACCTCCGACACCAGATGAGCAAACCCGAAGGCTCGCCCTGGTGGTGTCTTGGGAGAGATGGAATCGAGTGTGAACCTGGCTCGGTGCCGATGGGGTCCAGGAACTTCCGGACTTCACCGGCTTGGCTCCTTTGGCAAGCGGTTTGAAGAGGAGAGGGCAGATGACGAGGAGCCCGAGACATTGAAGTCCACGGAATCTTCCAAGGTTCACTTGGAGCCCTCAGAGGATGATGAGGCCCCTCTGGACCTCGCTACCGAAGGGGAGCTGAAGAATGCCCCCGCTGCAACGTCCAAAGCATTGGCGTCGAAGGCTGCGGCGGTGACCGAAGTGTTGGCTCTAGAGGCTGTGGTAGAGGAAATGTCGACGAAGGCTTCGGTGGTGGCCTCTTCGAATGTGGGGCATGGGACCCAGCCAACCCAGCCAAGGGACTAGGGGAGACACCTCGCTTCCACCGTGTTCCAAGATATCTCTTCGGGCGAGGAGGAAGCTAGCAGAGGTAAATGCTTGGATCACACTTCTTATTATACCTATATGTATTGACTTGTATTTTTTCTCACGTGCAGATGATGATGCGAGGCCTATAGTTGCGGATGTGGAGGCGACCTCCTCAAGTAGTGGAGGCATTAGAGGCAGCAGCAACTCGGGGTCCGAAGAGAGCTCTTCGTCTGAAGAAGACGAGGGGGCAACCGCGGCAGAGGGACCCCTCGAGAACATCAGGAAGAAGAGGTCAATGTAGTAGACAGAGCCTTGCTCCGGAGGGACCTATGTTCCCAGTGCCCTTGTTTCAGCACCTGATCCCGAGGGGGCCTACGACGGAGGTGGCCGTGGACGTCTTCTACGACGGCTGCATGGCTTCGACAACAGGGCACTTGGTGGTGCAGCTCACCCGCACTAGCCACGTCGACCTCTTTGCAAATGCAAGGGAACACATCCTTCAGCTTAGCGAAGCTTCGCATAGGCTTCATGAAGTACTTAGCTCTTTAGCAATACTAAAGATTTCTTGAATATTGGCAGGCCTTCGCGCTGACTACAGTGGCAGCGACCTCCATGGGCCGCCGGGAATACTTCTTGGCGGAGGAAAATGAAACCCTTTGGTGCTAGGCTTTGGAGGCCATTGAAAGGCAGAAGCCGGCCGACGCTGCGGCTGAGGCGGCGAAGTCCGAGGAAGCCAGGTGTTGGGGGAAAATATCTCATCTTCGGGGTTATTGCCGAAGCAGCATAAAGACAGCCAACCAGTTCGAAGATTGTCCGAAGACCATCTTCGAAGATGCCAGAACCTCGTTCGAAGCTCGAAGACAGGCACTGGTTCGAAGTATGTCTTCGAACCAAAGCCCTTCAGGATCTTTTCTGCCAGCTAAGATGGAAGACTTATCTTCTTTCTTATTAGATTAGTCTTTTACCATTTTAGCCCTATTAAGGAAACCGAATAGTTTCCTTAATGTCGGTTTTAATAGAGGGGTAAATAGGTCTTTTCCTTAATGTTTAGGCCTATAAATACCCCCCATTTCACCCTGTAATAGGGACCGAATACAAGTGATTCAATACACACTTTCGAACTATTCTAAGCTATTATCCTTTCGGAGGCTTGGAACAGTTTGCTTCACAAACACTTCGTTTGTTAGTTTCTTTTCTACAGAAACCTGTTAGCGTAATCTTTTACACCAACAGTTGGCGCCGTCCGTGGGGATCCTAGTTCGAAAAACTTCGTTCTCTACCAACTTTTTACATCATGCCTCCTAAGCGGAGCGCACCTCGCAATCCCACTCGGAGGTCTTCTCGGATCTCCGGAGAGATACCCTTCGACACAGTTGAAGTCGGAGGGTCTTCGACTATCCCTCCACCTCAAACTCCGCAAGGGGCTTCTATTCCTCGAGGATACGAAGCCTCTCCGCCAACCCCTTCCATACTCCGACCGCCCGGAGTCACTCCGCCACCCTCCATCCCGATTCGAACTGATCATACCAGTTCTCAAGACCCGGAAGGTCCTTCCGGAGGAGATGAAGATAGCCTTGGAGACATGGCCACTCAAATGGCCAACCTTCAAGCTGAGGTAGCGAGGTGGCGACAAGAAGCTGCGAACAGGCTTCGCTCTCAAGCCACCCCAGCTATCCCCGAAGTGCCTGAAGACGACGATCTTGGTTATCCCGAAGCCCCAGAGAACGCCTCCTACGACAATGAATCTCCGTTGCATCCTGAGCTGCAGAAGGTTCGCTTTGATCCAAAGTTCAAAACCTCGAAGCTCTGCAAGTATGCCGGAGACGAAGATCCCAGTGAGTTCGCACGTTCTTATGCCCTAGCGATTGAGGCTAGCGGCGGAGACAGAGAGACTATGGCGAAGTGCTTCCCGTTAGCCCTTCAAGGAGTGGCGTTGAGATGGTTCTGGTCTTTAAAGCCAGGATCAATCAATTCGTGGTCACAGTTGAAGAGGAAGTTTATAAGTAATTTTCAGGGCACCTTCGTGCCCCCCATGTCAACAGGAAGCCTTTTCCAAGTGAAACAGCTCCCCGGAGAAACATTGAGGCAGTACTTCAAGCGCTTCGCTCACACGAAGTCGCAAATTCGGGGGCTGTCCACATCCTCAGTGGTTGATGCGGCTCGGGAAGGCGTCAGTCATAAAGGCCTCCTCGATAAACTGCATCGGAAGAGCATCACCACAGTATCACAGCTGATGTCATACTTCGAGGAGTATGCGAGGTCAGAAGAGGGTTGGCTTCGGAGGACTGCTGCTACTTCGACAATATTGCAAGAAGTTAAAGCAGAGGTGAAGACTTCGGCACAGCCGCAAGAACCAGTCTTCGAAGTGCAACATGATCGAAGAAGAGGGCAAAAGCACCCTCGTTCTGAAGTTTTGAACATTGCACCCCCACAGAAGTTTGCACCAAGAGCTCCACAGTCTGCGGGGAATAAGTCCAGTGGCTGGAGGCCGCCAGGGAAAACGGTTGGCAAGGGCCAGACCCTTTTTTGCTGTATTCATGGAGAGAATCGAAGCCATGCAACTGACACTTGCAAGGCTATCCTTACCCTAAGGGGAGAATACTTGGAAAGAACTTCGGGTCGAGGTAGTACCGACCGAAGTCCAGCAGCAGCAGTGCGCCCGGAGCCGGTCCAGGCTGTGGCGCGGATAGAAAATTTTGATGCTGCAAGGCACCCTCCAGTGGCCAATGTTATGCCACCTCCGAAGCAAGAGGAAGGGCAAGATAGAAGAAAGAGAGTAGTTCTCCCTATCTCCGGAGGAGGTACCCTCGGAAGCATGTCCAAGAGACAGCAAAGAGAGTACGTTCGGGAGGTAGGTCATATTGGGACTTCGTCATCTGCAGCTGCAATGCCGGAGTGGTCTCATGTTCCAATATCTTTCTCTGAGGAGGATGCAGCTGGTATTAAGTTCCCGCATGCAGATCCATTGGTTATCACTGCTGATATTGCAGGGACTGAAGTCCGAAGGGTGCTAATTGACGGAGGTAGCTCGGCAGACATCATTTTTGTACAAGCCTTCGATCAGTTATGCATTTCCCGGAAGCATCTCCTCCCAGCGGCTCGTCCTCTGCAAGGCTTTGCAGGACCTCCGCTTGATGCACTTGGCCAAATAGGCCTGGAAGTAACCTTCGGAGAAGGTTTACTAGCCCGAACTGAAGAAGTTATCTTTGATGTGGTAGATGCCCCGTATGCTTATAATGTCATCTTCGGACGGGGCATGTTGAATCAGTTCGGAGCTGTGGCGCATCACAACTACTTGTGCATGAAGATGCCCACACAAGCAGGAGTCCTGACAATCTTCGGAGATCAAGCCATGGCTCGGAGGGCAGAATATGGTCACGGTCCTCCTCTTTATCCGAGGCAAGTAAATAGTGTCCAAGATAATGAAGAAATTTTTTCAGCCTCCTCCGAAGCTTCGAAGAAGTCATTTCCGAGACCAAGTCCCGAAGGAGAGATTGCAACGAAGGTCATTGTCAAAGATGGTAAAGAATACACTTTTCAATTTGGTAAAGATTTACCTCCTGAAGTTGCAACTTCCTTGGAAAAGGTTGTAGAAGAAAATTTGGATGTCTTCGCTTGGTCTGATGAAGATATCACCGGAGTCAATCGGGATATTATTGAGCACAGTTTGCTTGTAAACCCGAAGGCCCGGCCTGTTCGACAAGGACTCCGGAAGATGTCCGCAGAGAGAGCTGCTCTAGCTAAGGACGAAGTTGAAAAACTGTTGAAGGCTGGGATTATCAGAGAAGTGGCCCACACAGAATGGTTAGCCAACCCAGTCTTCGTCAGGAAAAAGTCTTCCGGAAAGTGGCGCATGTGCATTGATTTCACATCTTTGAACAAAGCGTGCCCACGTGACCCCTACCCCATGCCCCGAATTGATCAACTAGTTGACTCCACTGCAGGTTCGGAGTTACTAAGCTTCCTTGACGCGTATTCTGGTTATCATCAAATATGGTTGAAGCGCGAAGATGAAATCAAGACGAGCTTTGTAACTCCTTCGGGAGTCTTCTGTTATGTAAGAATGCCCTTCGGCCTAAGAAATGCCGGGGCTACTTTTTCAAGATTAGTTGCTAAGGCTCTAGGTCATCAACTAGGTCGCAATGTGGAGGCCTATATGGATGATATTTGTAATAAAGAGTGCTTTAAAGCACCAACATAGCCTAGACTTAGCAGAAACATTCAATAGCCTTCGGGCATGTGGGATCCGTCTTAACCCCGAAAAATGTATATTCGGAGCTAAGGCTGGAAAGTTGTTAGGGTACTTAGTTTCAAGCAGGGGAATTGAAGCTAGCCCTACTCAAATAACTGCGCTGCAGAAGATGGCTCCTCCGGAGAATTTAAAGCAAGTGCAAAAGCTGACTGGACGTCTGGCCGCACTTAGCAGGTTTTTATCAAGGTCTGCGGAGAGGAGCTTGCCAATATTTAAAGCTTTGAAAGGGTCCGAAGATTTTGCATGGACACCGGAGTGTCAGAAAAGCTTCGAAGATATTAAAGATTATCTCAGCAATCTTGCTACACTCACGGTGTCTATTGCGGACGAAACCCTACTCCTGTATCTTGCAGCTACAGGTTCAGCTGTCAGCGCAGTCCTTGTCAGAGAAGCGGATATCAATGGGAAGTTGGTCCAAAATCCTGTCTATTTTGTATCCGAAGCATTGTCAGGAGCGAAGACAAGATACTCCGAACTTGAGAAGTTCGTTTATGCTCTGATAATGGCTTCGAGGAAGCTAAGACATTATTTTTTGGCTCATAATGTAATTGTACCAACTTCGTATCCTTTAGGAGATATGCTCCGAAGCAAAGATTCCACTGGAAGGATTGGAAAATGGGCAGTAGAGTTAGCACCCTTCGGCATATCTTTCCTGGCAAGGACAGCTATCAAATCCCAAGTCCTAGCAGACTTCGTAGGAGAGTGGACTCCACCTGCGAAGTTGACTCCGGAGAAATCAGATGACGGAGTTTGGACTGTTTACTCCGATGGGGCCTTCCAAGCATCTGGAGCAGGCATTGGGGCAGTATTGATTTCACCGTCAGGGCAAAGAGCAATGTACTCCGCAAGATTCAACTTTAAGTCTACCAATAATATAGCAGAGTACGAAGGGATTTTATTGGGACTCCGGAAAGCACGTGCTCTAGGGGCTACAAGGATAATTATAAAAACAGATTCTCAGATAGTAGCAGGGCACGTAGACAAAAGTTTTCAAGTCCGACATCCACAGCTTGCAAAGTATTTAGAAGAAATCCGCAAGATCGAAGCACATTTCAAGGGTATTTCCATTCGGAGTATACCAAGAGCTGAAAAATGTGCCTGACGAAGCTTTCTATGAGGAGCTCAATGTATCTTCGGTGCCACAAATTGCCTCTGCGGAGATTCTTTGCATTCCTAGTGCAGATTGGAATGATTCGATCATAGAACTCTTGCAAGGAGGAACAAATTTGCCCGAAGAGCCCCAGTTGTCAAGATTAAAGCTCAGAGCAAGAAACTATCAGTTAATCAACGGTATATTATACAAGGCCGGAGTATGTTCCCCTCTACTCCGATGTATATCTCAAGCCGAAGGCCAAGAAATTCTTCGAGAAATTCACGAAGGCCTTTGTGGAAGCCATTTAGCCCCTAGAGCTCTGGCAGGAAAAACACTTCGCCAGGGGCTTTATTGGCCCACAATAACAGCTGATGCGGAGAGCTTGGTTCGCACTTGTCAAGGATGTCAGTGGATGGGTCGACGGAGTCATCGCCCACCAACAGCTCTTCAAGTCATTGCTCCGGTATGGCCTATGGCCAGATGGGGTATGGATCTAATTGGTCCCTTTCCGTTAGCAAAGGGAAATCTGAAGTTCGCAGTGGTAGCCATTGAATATTTTTCTAAGTGGGTAGAAGCAGAGCCCTTAACAGCTATCACTTCGAACAATGTACAGAAATTCTTCTGGAAGAACATTATTTGCCGGTTCGGAGTGCCTAGATATCTCACAGTTGATAATGGAACACAGTTCGACGCAGAACCCTTCAGGAAGTTTTGCGAAGACCTAGGCATTCAACTATGTTTTGCTGCAGTGAGACATCCTCAGTCGAATGGAGCCGTTGAGCGAGCCAATGGAAATATTTTATCAGGGCTAAATCGAAGAATAGTAGGATTATCAAAGGGACTGTGGACCGAAGAGCTTCCGAAGATTCTGTGGTCCATTCGGACTACGCAAACAAGGTCCACAGGTTTTACTCCGTTCAGACTACTATTCGGAGATGAAGCTATGACTCCAACAGAGCTCAAAGGAGGATCATTTCGCAGCACCGAACCAGACATTGAAGAAGAAAGACAAGCTTCGTTAGATTTGTCAGAAGAAACAAGACTTCGGGCTGTAGTTAATTTATCAAAGTATCATCAGTAGACGAAGACTTGGTATGACCCGAAGGTTAAGCTTAGCGAGTTAAGACCGGGTCATCTTGTTCTGCGAAGCATTATAGCACCAGGGAAGTTAGGCAATAAATGGGAAGGTCCATATCTAATTGTCCGCTCCGGGCGCCCTGGTTCATTCAAATTAGCTAATTTAGAAGGTGAAGAGTTAGCACATACTTGGCATGCGGAGCACCTAAAGCGATACTTCGCATAAGGGCTCCTTGTAATTCGCTTGTAATCACCTCTAAATTAATAAAGCATACACCCTGATAGTTGCCTTCCCCTTGTAGACTCCCAGCTTCCCGAGCGGACGTGCTGGAACCGTGGGGTCGACCGAGAGGGAAGTGTCATTAAGCTGGGCTATATTTCCGGACTTCATACCCATAAAGTCGAAGCCTCCGGTGTGGTGGCTGAAATCCATCCGGAGCCCAAGTCACGGCTTGTAGGCATCCATAAAAGAGCCAATACCACATTCTACGGAGTCCAAGCCATTGGCTGGTAGACTTCCGTAAAAAGAGCCGAAGGTGGCCAAAATCTGCGGAGTCCAAGCTGCAGCTTGCAGACATCCGTAAAAAGAGCCGAAGGTGGCCAAATTCTACGAAGTCCAAGCCATTGGCTGGTAGACTTCTGCAAAAAGAGCCGAAGGTGGCCAAATTCTGCGAAGTCCAAGCCATTGGCTGGTAGACTTCTGCAAAAATAGCCGAAGGTGGCTACAATTATACGGAGTCCAAGCCATTGGCTGGTAGACATCCGTAAAAAGAGCCGAAGGTGGCCAAATTCTGCGAAGTCCAAGCCATTGGCTGGTAGACTTCTGCACAAATAGCCGAAGGCGGCTAAAACAAAAAAGCATTTGAGCCATGAGCTTCGAATGTCTGTTAACATAGTCCAAAGTGACAAATTCTTTAAGACACTAAAGTGTCCTGGAAGTTATCTCAATTGATTTCTTTCGTAAAACAAAGGTACCAAGTTACCATTCTTCTGACTACAAAAAGTCGAAGGCATTTCATAAGATTTCAAAAGATCTTTAAATGACAGAGGGGCTCCGAACCCCCAAAAAAAAATTGTACTCCGAAGTTTTTTCTTTGCGCATAACCATCTTTGAATACAGTTCGAAGTTGCTTATACCCAAAGAGGGGCTAGTAAATATGGAGACAATTTTAAATCGGCATTCATTATTGAAATAAATGTATTTACAGATTACATTATGAAAAATTGGTATCTATACCAAGAAGGAATCGGAGACCTCTTCGGTCCCGAGAGCTAGGGGTGGAACGATTAGTTCCAACATCGGAAGTTCTAAGAACTTTACGTTTAACTCTCTTCCTCCCCTTCGAAGCTCTAAAATCCTTCTGCTCTTGTTGAAGCTCGGCCCAAGTTCGAAGCCGATCGGGGCTTCTTTCCCAGCTTCTAAGATCTTCAGATCTTTTATTTTGGGCTTCACCTTCGTCTTCAGACCAGTTAGTGTCTTCAGAAGACGAGGTGTTTGCGTCAACCTCTTTATCTTCCTCTTTAATATAAGACAATACGTCTTTGATTACTTCGGGTGCAATTACGCCGGAGTCATCTCGAGGAATAAAAAATCGAGGACGCTTATAACTCTTTAGAAGTTCGAAGGTGTTCCACAGTGAGCGAAGTTCGCTGTTAAGCTCTAACACTTCGATATCTTCCATAAGAGACAAAGCCTAAAAATATGACAAACAAGACTTTCATTGATAAATGTTTACAAGCATGAGCTTTACATAATCAAAAAATCCTAAATAATTCCTAAACCTGCGGGTTCGGAGGAGGCTGACTGCTCGAAGCTTGGCTCCGAACTTGCTTCTGACGTTGGCCTTCGTCAATCCAAGCCTTGATCGCAGAACGACCTTTGGCTCTCCATGAAGTTTGAAAGGCTCGCCAGGCGGCAGTCACGCCTTCGGAAGGAGTCAAAAGTCTCGCGTCGTCGAAGATGATGGAGCCCTCTGCGCTCGGAGTAATTGTTCGGCCCAAATCCTCGTAGTAACGAAGTAATCCAAGGGCAGACACTTGTCCGGAGAGTTCTCCATAACGCATGCCTGCCGTCTTCATTTGCTTCGCTGCTCCTTGGATCCTCTTTAACCGGCGCAGCAGAGTCACATTGTCATCCGAAGGTAGTGATCCCGTAGTACCAAAGTACTCCAAGACACCTAGCATCTGCTCGATGACCTCCGAAGCCACCTTCTCAGACTTGAGTTTTTCTTCAATAAGTGCATCCTTGGCCGAAGTTGTTTCTGCTAGAACTCCAGAAATTCTAGCATTCTCCGTAGTCAAAGTATTCTTTTGAGTCAGGAGTTGGCCAGCCTCTTCCTGGAGTCTTACAAGTTCGGACCCCTTAGCAGCATCCTCCTTCCGCAGTCTTTCAACTTCTGCTCGAAGCACAATTCTTTCTGCTTCGAGCTCTTTCTTCGCAGCCTCCAAGCTTTGCCTAGCCCTTCGCTCTGCTAGTATAACATTATCCATCTGAGCTACTCGACCTTCGGAGAAGTTAAAATTTCTTTGAAGAGCTTCGTTCTCTTCCCGAAGTTGAGCAATTTCATTTTCGCTCGATAAAGCCGCAGCGCGGGCTAAGACTGCTTGCTAAGAAAAAAGAAAAACTGAAATAAGAAATTATTCATATATAATTTGCTATTTGGTTCGAAGATGCTTTATACCTAATAAGCTGCTCTTTCTACAGCAATGTTAAGCTCCGAGCCCTTCGCTCTGCTTAAAAGGGCTACCAGTTCTGTTTCCCCGACTTTGCGACTGGCTTGACCCAAAGGTTTAACCAAAGTCCCAAGTCCGGTTTTCTCCTCCAAAAAAGGAGTTATGAGAGGAAGCATTTCTGAAGCCTTCTGATCAGCTCTGCTTAGCGAAGGTCCGGAGAGTTCTTCCGAGGCCCTTGGAACTTCTGAAGATGGCCCCCCCTCAGTTGATTCACTTTCATCTGTTGACTCAGATGAAGTCGATCCTTGAGTAAGAGGAGGCTCTATGTGCCTTTTACCTCTTCCAGGCCCTTGTTGAGTAACCTCCGGGCGTGGCTCCGAAGTTGTCGAAGGCCTTTGAGTTGTATCTTCGTGAGGTACCTCGACAACAGGAGGCTCTGCAAAAACAAAAATATTATACATTGTAAAAATTTGCAGAAAATGATAAGAATTATGCAAAATTCACCTTCGACATTCTCCGGAAGATCGAGCACTGGACTGATCGGAGGGTCAAAAGTGAAGTCATCATCTGACTCCACAGTTAGATTTTCCATTGTCGGAGCATCTCCGTGAGCAGTCCTTTCTTCCACAACCGAAGTTGCCGGAGCTTCGACTTCATCTCCACCCATAGGGGCTTCGATTTGTTCCTCTTGGGTATCCGGAACTCTTACTTCTTCGATGTTGGCTTGGAGCTCCGGTATACCTGCAGTATCTTCGATGTGAATACTTCGTTGAGCTGCATCTTCATCAATCAATTTCACTAATAATGTACCTTCATCCTCTCTAGAACCAGAAATTGAGGTTCTTGAGCTTGAAGGCGCAGGATCCGAAGGTGCAGGATCTGAAGGTGCGAGGTTCTTCGGCTTCCGAGCCACCTTCTTCACCGGAGTTTTCGCTGAACTTGAAGCTCCGGCTTCAGCTACTCTTTTCTTGGGGCCTTTCTCCTGAGGCACCCAGTCCATCAGAGGGGGTGGAGTTAACTCCAGCATTCCCCATACTCTGTTAAACCGCTCCCAACTCTCGACTAATTTAATTCGCCATTCCTTTTCTGTCGGAGTTGGGGCACCCAGAATCTTTTCCGAAGCCCTTATAATTTGCTCTGAAGTAATAGGGGCTGAAGAAGCTAAAAAATAATTCGAGTTAGTCTTTCTTCGAAGTAAATATGTACAATGCATGTTGGTTTCGAAGTTACCTGCAGGGCTCGAAGACGATAGGCCAGTTGGCCATCAGCGGAGGAATTTGCAGTCCGAGGAATTCTTCGGCTAAGTCCCGCATGCTTAACCTTCGGCTGATTTTCTGAAGCAAGTTGAGGCGAGCTTCGAGCTGGCCTTCGTCAGGTTGCACTAAGGCTTCCTTCCGGAATCAGATTTCTTTGAGAGGCCCAGCCAGAGGACTGCTCGCTCTGACTTCGGCATAAAACCACCTCAGGACCCAATCAGTGTACCATCTAGCATTGATGGCCTTAGCAGGGAATTGCAGGGCATATTCGTCTCGAAGCCTAAAATTAATGCTTCCGAAGGCAACCACCACTTTCTCACCTCCGGAGCCTACGAAGGTCTTCGGCTGACAAGTCGCTCTATGAAGTGCAGCGAAGATTTCTGCCCTCCCCTCACAACCTTCGGCTCTCAGCGCCCACTCGAAGATAGCTAATCTAGCTACTGCATTCGGAGATAGTTGGGGGAGGGTGACATGGAACAAGTCAAGTACTTCGGCCAAGAAATCCACAGCAGGGAGGCCCAAGCCTGCTTCGAAAAAAGCTTCGAATACTACAACTTCTCCTGGTCTTGGTGATGGAATCGATTCTTTGCCCGGCTTCCGAATCATAACTCCATTACTAATCTTTCCCCCTGCTGTGATTGCCAAAGACTCTCTCTTGCAGGTAGAAGGCCCCAATTCAAAGGACTGATCCAAATATTTGGTCGATGGAGGGCACAGACCTTGTTCATCGGCGATTTGGAGATTTCTCCCCCCTGCCGCCATGGCTGTTGCCGCCTGCATCGAGGGTGTCGCCGCCAATGTTGCTGCTGCTGCCGCTGCAGCCGTCTGTTGCCGAGCTAAGGCCGAAGGAGGCGCAGATCCCTTGGTCTTCACCATCACGATCGCTGGATTGTTCTGAGGAGATGGAGGCTAGGGTTCAAGAACTCAAAGGCTAGGGCTCAAGAACTCAAGGGGCTCAAAAAGCTTTTGACTGAGAGAAAGCGGTGAAAAGGTAATCGGGTAAGTTTTGGGTTATTTATTTATAGCCTAAATGTTCCGTTTGTTACCGTTGGGGCTCTCCCCTTTCGTATTCTCGCCCGTTATTTCCCTCCGAAAATAACGCATCATATAACTTCCGTTACAAGAAACAGGCTAACGGCTATTTCTTCTATGTCTGGAAGGTCTTCAATTTTTTTAAAAGATACTTCTAAGTTACTTCGAATATAACTTCTTCGAATGCCAATTCGAAGCTTATATCTCCACATAATTCGGAGATGATATAAATCTGTTAACCCCTACGCATGATTACTTTTCTTGCGTATACTGCTCTCCTAAACGTTACAGGTCAACGGAGAAGCGTATTCGAGGGGCTACTGTTGGGGGAAAATATCTCATCTTCGGGGTTATTGCCGAAGCAGCATAAAGACAGCCAACCAGTTCGAAGATTGTCCGAAGACCATCTTCGAAGATGCCAGAACCTCGTTCGAAGCTCGAAGACAGGCACTGGTTCGAAGTATGTCTTCGAACCAAAGCCCTTCAGGATCTTTTCTGCCAGCTAAGATGGAAGACTTATCTTCTTTCTTATTAGATTAGTCTTTTACCATTTTAGCCCTATTAAGGAAACCGAATAGTTTCCTTAATGTCGGTTGTAATAGAGGGGTAAATAGGTCTTTTCCTTAATGTTTAGGCCTATAAATACCCCCCATTTCACCCTGTAATAGGGACCGAATACAAGTGATTCAATACACACTTTCGAACTATTCTAAGCTATTATCCTTTCGGAGGCTTGGAACAGTTTGCTTCACAAACACTTCGTTTGTTAGTTTCTTTTCTACAGAAACCTGTTAGCGTAATCTTTTACGCCAACACCAGGGAAAATGAGGCCCTAGAGAAAACAGTCTCAAAGATGGAGAGGCATTGGGAAGCGCATCGGGCTTCGGAGGAGGCCAGGGCGAAGCTGGCAGTGGAGAACTTCGATCTTTGCGCCACAAGCCAAGCTCTAAAGGGCTTCGTGGTCCGAGGGGTTGATAAAGCCATCTCGAGCCTGACCGAAGTCCTGGAGCACTTGGGGACCGAGTGATAGGTTCTAGACTTCAATCCCCAAGATCCTATCGGGGACCGCCTCGAGTTTCTCCACATGGTCACGGTGATGGTGGAGATGATGATGTCTGGATTCACGCTGACGGTCGGACGAGTGGCTGGTCAAGGGGTGTTGTAGATGCTCCATGAAGCGGGGTGCAACCTCCTCGAAGCAGTGACCTCGACCACACCAGTGGCCTTTGGAGGGCCTCGCTTGATTTCACCTGCCTCGGTATTCCACGGAGCATGGCGCAGGCTTCAAGAACCCTAGAAGGCTAAAGGGTGCAAAGCAGTCCTCGAGCTTCAACGAGCCACCCGCTTATGCCAAGCCGGGGCACAGGCCATGATAGCTCGGCCTTTAGCTTCAAACCCTCTGCCACCGAAGGTGTATATCTCTTGAGGCTCCTTTGTAATTCTTAGCCGTAGGCTTGTAAAATGACTTGTCAATTTATTAATAGAAATACGGGGGTATTTTGTACCTGTCTAGGCTCAGCCTTCGGATGTTGACTTTGAAGTGCTCAAGGATTCCTAAGAGATTCGCCAGCATTGGGTAGTGCTCGAGGTAGCTAGGTCTGAAGGCCCCCTCGGTTCAAACTTCCGAGGGGTCCTAGGGGCGAAGTTATTCCTGAAGTAGCCCAGGAGATGTTAACCTCCGTGAAGAGGAGCTCCTTCAGAGTCCTTCATCCTCGCCATACTTAAGATGTTTTGAGGTAGACTTTTGTGGCGAAGGGGTGCAGTCTTCGGGAATGGCTTCACAAGGTGACAAAGCCTTAGACTTTTTCAACCTTCGATGAGGCACCGCCTGCACTTCGAACTTGGGCCTACCTGCAAGAAGAAAGATGAATTATGCCAGCCTCGAAGCATGGACGGTCCGGCCGCGGGAGGTATGGCTCCAACGGGGCTTCATCCAGCCGAGGGGGCCCAGCCCAGAAAAAGATCACGCGAGGGTTGAGTCTGTCAGGGCCTCAGACCGGTTTTTTCTTAGGCTTAGATACAGATTACTCGTAATATTTTTGTTTTCAGAGTGTACTTGTAAGCATACTTCGTATTTATACTTGGCATTCAATGAATGGGAATTATTGTACTTCGTGTACGCATACTTTGTTTTCATACTTCGCAAGTATCACGTGCTTCATACGCTTAGTTCGTATGCTCGTATCGCACATTTTATTCGCACACTTCGCATACATACACCTCGGTCCCCCTTGCACATGGCAGTTAGGGACTTGGGCATTGGTGGTGTGTGTAATTTATAAAATGCGGAGGGGTGCGCCTTGGGAGGCTATGAATATATATATATATATATATATATATCGCATCATTCGGACGCCTCGCTTGGGGTTCGAACGCTCGCATTTGAAATGAAGTGTGGCTTCGAAGCCTTATTTGAATTAAGTGAAGCAAGGATTCGAAATACTTAATTCTAAATATATCTTGAATTTTGACACGTGAAGCAAGGCTTTGAAGCATGTTTAGATGATTAAACAAGGCTTCTGAGTTTGATTCTGGAATGAGTGGTGTGGATTCAATGAACCTGTGATAGTGTGAGCCACCTTCGACTCTGAGCCAACATCGACTCTGGGTCACCTATAACCTTGGGATACTGGGTATGGGACCCAGGATCCCTAGACGCGATAGGCCGGTGGCCTGGCATCCTTTATCTCACTACTACAGGCCTAGAGCAGCTGTGTAGCCTTCGGAGGAGTGCTCTAGTTTTATATAGAACGAAGCAGTGCTTTGGTCCTTATCAATACAAAGCGGTAACCTCGATTCTTAATAGAATGAGGCCTTGACTTCGGGTCCCAATAAGGACACCATAAATCTTCGGTTTTAAATAAAGTGAAGCAAGGCTTCGATAATCAATAAAACGAAGCAAGGCTTCATCTTTGGATAAAATGAAGCAAAACTTCATCTTTGCATAAAGTGAAGCAAGGCTTCGACATTTAATAAAACGAAGCAAGGCTTCGACATTTAATAAAACGAAGAAGGGCTTCGATTTTTAGTAGAATGAATCTAGACTGCGATTTTTAGTAAAACGAAGCAAGGCTTGAGATTGTGTACATACCTTCGGAAACTTGGCTGGGTCCGGAGACCGAGCGGCTTCGCGTGGTTGAAGGGAGCTTCCATCGTAGCCCCTAGGCCTCCTGAGGCCTTCGACGAGCACCTGGAGCCCCTTGCCGAAGGGTGTACTCCGAGGCACTAGTGGTGGAAGAGACACTAGCTTTTAGTACTAGGATCCCCACGGACGGCGCCAACTGTTGTAACAATTGCGTTAGTTACAAACATGTTTCTATAAGAAGGTGTATAGTGTATGAGATGAACCTCAAAGGGTTCTCACACACACAGAGAGGGTTTTATACTGGTTCGGTCCTCCCAAGAGGGATAATAACCCTATGTCCAGTTATAGTGGATTTGGCATAATTTAGGCTCACAGACCAAAGGAAAAGACCCAACTACCCTCTACATGCCATAGGCTTTATAGGTATAAGATGGGAAAAGGTTAGTCTATTGTACATATAACTTTATAGGCATGGAAGATATACATAACTTCAGGAGTAGGTATACGACATTATAGTGGGGGGCATGATATGGCTTTTACACTGTAGTGGTACTATGATATTTCTTCTGGACTAGAGTACCTTCCGGAGGGTGCTTCGAAGGGGTCCCGGAGGGGACTCCCAAGAGGGCTATGAAGAGGACTCCGAAAAGGCTCCGAAGAGGGCCCAGAGGACTCCAGGAGGTGTTGACACAAAAACGTGCTCCCACACTTGGGTTAGTTCGATGATCCAAAAGTATGCGGATACTTAGGAACAAGCCTAAGCGTAATGCAACACCAACGTCACGTTCTGACTACCCTTACCTGTGGCAAGGGGGGAGCAGTCGCCAGGTAATCAGATCACACAGAAATAATCCAATTAGCCGAAAAGAAATATATTAGACATAATAAATAAACAAGCCTGAGCGGAGCCTAACTGATCTGAAGTGTACAGTGTGAAGGATATCGCTGAAGGGTACCTTTGGCGTTTGATGCGAAGGCTCTTGCTGAAGGGTGCCTTCGGCGTTCGGACTAATCTGGCCGAAGACTGGCTCTGAACAAATCTTGACGCGATAATCACCGCTGAACAGCGGGGTTCACCGCGAAGTGTCTGACACGATGAAATAACTTAGGCGCAACACACGGGCATGACTTTGTCTGACGCGAGGTACGAGCATGGTGAAGCCTGTCGTGACGAAGCCTGTTGCAAAGCGTGCTGGCGCGCGGGATTTGGTCGAACCGACAATAGCGTGATGGTCCGGCACGGGTGGTCGAAACAATAATCCCATTGAGGGGTGTTCTGGCACCCTCCAAAACCAGTCTCCTAACTCCAGACACCTCTGACGAAGTGGCTCCGAGCATGAAAACCTGCAACAGAACAGATATCAAGTGCCAATTCGGTCTGGGGACCGAATTCTTCTAAGTGTTGCACTAGGGGCGAAGGTAGCAATCTTTTACGCAGATTAGCGGATACTTCACAGGAGAAGTAACAAGGTGATAGCAATCTATTATGTAGATTAACGGATACTTCACAAGTGAAGTAACAAGGATTATCACTGTTCCAAAGTAGCCATCGGAGGGCTTCCAGGCAAACCAATGAAGATTGCAGAAAAGTAAAGTTAAAAGTAAAGGTACGGTTCAAAGCTAGGGGTTTGTGTTGATTTGTGTTGAGGGTGTTAATGAACCGACCTCACCCCTACATTTATAGGGGATAGACTTCTAATCTCTATGCCTAATTTGATAGGTTTTAGCATAATCATGCATAGGGATAAAACTTAGCTAGAATCGGACTCAACTCTATCTCTGATTTCCTGCCCGAAGTGGGCCTTTGACCAAGCCCACCGAAGCCTGCTCCTCGGGCCGAAGCTTCGGTGAGGTGGGCCTACGAAGACCTTCGGGCTGAAGGTATTAGGCTCGCTGGAAGCTTCCGAAGTCCACAGCATATTGGGCCTTCGGCCCTATAGGGCTTTTGCCCAATCAAGGACATGTGTATTTTCGGCTCAAATTACCAAAATTGACACTTTCATAATCTTAACCATTAATGCCATTTTTTTGCTATCAACACATGCCCCCCTTGCCTTTTAGTGAACTGAGTGAACTAAAAGCATAACGGGCTAAGGACGATACCTCTCATATCGGCCTTTTGACATTTCAAGCCATATGCCACACACTTATGAATTATTTTTAAAGTATCTACCATTCAAAGCTCTTCGAAACTGCCCTCCTTATAGAGATTCTAACATATATGCTATACTTGGAGCGATTTCAGCTATTTTAAAAGAACCTTCTGAACTAGGTGACCCTTTACCAAATTTAGTGCTCTTAGTGACTAAGGGCAAAATCGTTTTCCAAACAAAGCACCTACTTGAAAAGATTTTGGTTTAACCTTCGTATTGTAGGCTTTAGCTACTCTCCTTTTTTCTATTTCTATAGCTTCTAAAGCCTTCAACCTCTTATCGGTCACTTCTTCTAGACTATCCTTCAAAAGAGTCTCATACTCGTTGACCGATAAACCATCTTGCTTTAGAACTCTTAAAGAGCCAATATCTACTTCTACAGGTAGAACGTATTCTTCTCCATATACTAACTCATATGGACTAACTTTGGTACCACCATTCCTTTCAATTCTACAAGCCCGTAACGCCTTGGAAAGCACTTCATGCCACCTCTTTTGGTCTGGAGTACTTGCCGGAGTCTTTTAGGCGAAAGCAGCTGAGGAGGCTCCGAAGGGCACTCCGAAGTGGATCCCGAGGAGGGCTCCGAAGGGCACTTCGAAGTGGACCTCGAGGAGGGCTCTAAAGGACGCTTCGAAGCGGACCTCCAGGAGAGCTCTAAAGGACACTCTGAAGCATACCTCGAGGAGGGATCTGAAGGACACTCTGAAGTGAACCTCGACGAGGGCTCCGAACAGGCTCCCGGAGTGGGCTTCAAGAGGCTCCGGAGAGGACTTCGAAGGGGACCAGAGGGGCCTCGAAAGCTTTGCTTCGAAGGGCTCCGGAGGGGTAAGCCTGGTTGCACTTGGAATTGTCTTTGTCAGAGGGGGCTGTACTTTCCTTCTCAAGCTTCGGCGATGTCAGGCTCTGGGCCCGAGGCCTTTGGAGGTTGATGCCATTTGGCCCCTGTTTAGGGAAAACTTATTCCACCAACAGTAGACCCTCGCACGGAGCCCTTCGGAGCCAAGGGTGTGTGCGCCTCAGGACAAATGACTTGGAAAAGAAGTGACTTCAGGGAAGGTAGGCCTTCGGAGCTTGGACCGAAGGGTGGCTTTGACTTGCGCAGGCAGTAAATGCCTGTTCAGACTGACGGGGCACCCTCAGGGACCCCAAGCGACCCCACAACGGTCAGAAAACTGACCGTTGTAGCACGGGGGGCACGATGGTTCGTTTCAAATTCACGCTAGGCACACCTGTCATAGGCTGCGGAGGCCGAGGTAACCAGTGAAAACATGCTTCGGTGTGGGGTCCGTGGTCATCTTTTATGACCTATAAAAGGGTTCACCGTGCCACGACTTCGCCCACATACATCATTTGCTCTCTGCTTAGCCCCTTACATCCTTCGCTCTTTTCTCTCCACCTCCAGCTTCGCACATAGCCTGTGATGAGGACATCACTTCACATGATACACACATGGAGCCTCCACCTACAATACTACAAGGACCAATCACACGCGCCCGTGCCCGTCGCTTGAACCATGAGGTTAATTCGTTCCTTAGCAACTTTGATTATATTTGTTTGGATGGGATGCTACTGAATACTAGTGATATTTTGTTGCTTAGGAACATGGGAGATGGAATAGGAGAGTTGGAGTTGAAGACGGAGCCGCACGGATGATTTGAAGTCAAGAATTCGCTGGTTCGGACTACATCGACCACCATTCACCAAAATGGTCATAACTTCCTCATACGAAGTCCGATTGGCGCGTTCTTGGACTTTTTGGAAATCTGAGGAGACGACGGATCGTTTGCCGTTGGTTTCACCTCATTTGGAGTCTCGAGTCGTCCTGTGTATTTAAAACAGTACTGCGTGACAGAATTGGGCCGTGTTGGTCATAATCTGAGTCTGTATGTCTTCTAGCCCACAGCCCAAGTCTGTTCCCCTTCCACAGGCCGCCGCCCTATATATTCTCACGCCAGCCACCTCTAGGGTTAGGTTTTGCTTTGTTGCATCTACACTGTTGTGTTTAGATCCCGCCTCTTGCACCGGACCGATTGGCTGCTGCATTGGCGTTTGTGAAACCTCACCTTATCTTCGTTTGTCTGTGATTTGGCATTCGATTTGTATCCTTCCTGTTCTTGCTTGTGTTCTTGGGTTCGCTTGCAGGAATTAGCCTTCGTGGCGAGGTCAATCGCGTTCTGCGTGGTTGATAACCAACGGAGACAGTGGTGTAACGATTGCAAGGTTTTGATCCGCCGGACCGGAGCCTTGGATCGCCAACGTTGAGATTCTCCACCAACCCAAGTTTATCCCTTACCTAGCGGAAGATCGGGACCACACTCTCCCATCAGCTGGTATCAGAGCTCAGATTTCCCGTTAAGTAATCTCGATCTACTTTTGTTTTACCCAGAGTCCAGAAAACCGCACCAAAAAAAATTCCCCACCGAGAACCCCTTTGTGCCTTGCGATTTTAATTTCAGTTTTAACTTTGTTGAGTTCGTGTTCTTGGTCGAGTCTTGTTGCTGGTTTAGTAATCCCTTTGTGTCGTTTGAGTAGTAGTTGTTCTTGTGTTTCAAAAATTCCCCACCGAAAACCCCCCCCCCCCCCTTCCGCAACCCTATTTCTGTTTTCCACATCCAGTCTTTGTGACCCCCCTTCGGTAAAACAGGCATAACTTTTCGCTCGTTTGGCAGAAAAATCTGAAATTTTTTGAGCGTGTTCCTGACCCAATTTGGAGGGTACCCTAACCAACAAAGGTCAGTTAGCCCTCACCAAAATCACCAAAAAAATCGGGAAGATAAAGAAAAAAATTGGACAAAGTTTTTGCTCGCCGGACAGCGAACTTGTTTGAATTTTTGTGAGCCACATCCCACCTCAGTTGCAGGTGCCAATTTTTGTGGTTGTATCTCTTGTCATCCTTGTTTCAAAAAAAATAGAGTGAAAAAAAAGAGAAAAAAAATAAAAAAAAAATAGAGAAACAGTCCTGTTGTTGCTTGTCTGAACTCTTGTCCGAACTCCTGTCCGAACTCTTGTCCGAACTCTTGTCCAATCTGAGGCAGTCTTTGGCTGTTTGTTGCTTGTCCGATCTCTTGTCTGAACTCTTGTCCGAACTCTTGTCCGATCCCTTGTCCGATCAGTGGCAGAAAAAAAAATTGTGCACATACCCTTGTCCGATCCCTTGTCCGATCTGTAGAGAGCTGCATTTGGTCTGTTTTTTGCTTCCATTTGAGTTTTGGGCACATAGTTTCCCTCTATTGCTTGAACTTTCACTTTGGGAGCACTAAGGCCAGCAACTTTGACGAGTACTTGGGAATACTTATTGAACTTGGTTTAACTGTTATCATTATCGCTAATCCTTGCTACTCACTTGCCTTCCAAGCTACACATTTCTCTTGGTCAGGACAGGTTCATTCCTTGCAATTGCCACCACCCTCCACTTGGTTCATCACCTGTAGGACGGTGACCTCACTGCGGCGTGGTAAGAACACTTGCAAGTGTGGGTAAGGTGCTTGACGAATTGCTTCCACCACACATCCAGCACCCCACCTAGCTGTTTACATAAGGATTATTCTTTGTTGTTTTGCCTTTTCACTAACATGGCAGCACTTATTGTACAACGTGACTTGAGCACTCACATGGACCAGGACGACCAGGCACAACGGAACAATATATTTCAGACCATCTTCCTCGTCAATAACCGTCGTGCGCGTGTTATCATCGACAGCGGTAGTTGCAACAATTTTGTGAGCCTCGACGTGGTAACTAAGCTTCAACTTCCCACACGTGCACATCCACACCCTTACCATGTGCAATGGCTCAACGATAGCGGTAAGGCCATGGTAACACAAACTGTTCACATCGAATTTGCCATTGGTACATACTTCGGAAGTGCTGATTTTGATGTAGTACCAATGCAAGCATGCTCTCTACTACTTGGTAGACCTTGGGTATATGATACTGATGCTACACACCATGGTAGGAGCAATAATTACACATTTATGTATAAAGGAAAGAAAGTTACATTGCTTCCTATGACTCCTGCTGAAATTGTGAAATTTGAACAAGAAAAACGTGCTAGGGACGCACAAAAGAGCAAACAACTTTCTGAAAATCAGCAAGTAGCTAAAACACTTTCGAGGCAACAAAAAGAAAAAGTTGTTTCTCCTTCCTCATCACAAGTTGTTAATCTAAAAGGACGTGCCATGCATGCAACTAAAACTAACCTTGCAGTACGTAGCTCTCTTGGTCTTGCAGGTTTCTACCGGCGTTTTGTGAGAGATTTCAGCACCATAACCGGTCCTTTACCTGAGTTGACCAAGAAGGGAGTTATTTCTACTTGGGAGTCAGCACAAGAACAAGCTCTTGCCCCACTCAAGGATCTCCTTACACATGCACCTCTACTTCAGCTACCCGACTTTAGTAAGCCTTTTGAGTTAGAATGTGATGCTAGTGATTTTGGAATAGGAGATGTGCTGCTACAAGAAGGTAAACCCGTGACCTATTTTAGTGAGAAATTGCATGGACCACAGTTGAATTATTTTACCTATGAGTGTGAATTATATGCCTTAGTGCGTGTGCTTGAAACTTGGCAACATTACCTTTTGCCTAAGGAGTTTAATATACATTCTGATCATGAAGCACTAAAATATTTGAGAGGGCAAGCTAAACTGAACCATAGACATGTTAAACGGGTTGAATTTATTGAACCTTTCCCATACATTGTGAAATACAAGAATGGCAAAGAAAATGTGGTTGCTGATGCATTGTCTCTCATGGTTGTTCTTTTATCTCAACTTGATATTAACGTTCCAGATTTGGAAAGCTTGAAAGATTTGTATGTTGTAGATAAAGAATTTGCTGAACCATTCACTAAATGTAATGATGGGAAAGACTGGAAAACATTTCATGTTTATGACGGTTTCTTGTTCCATGCTAACAAGCTATGTGTTCCAGAATCATCCATACGTTTGTTGTTGTTGCAGGAATCACATGGTGGTGGATTAATGGAACATTTTGGGAAAGAAAAGACTTTGGCCCTGCTGTCCAATAATTTTTATTGGCTAAAGATGCGGAGAGATGTTGAACGATTTGTGCAGCGTTGTGCCACATACCATAAAGCTAAGTCCAAACTTAACCCATATGGTTTGTATACTCCACTTCCTGTTTCTAGTGCACCTTGGGAAGATATTAGCATGGACTTTATTGTGGGATTGCCTAGGACAAAGAGGGGGAGAGACTCCATATTTGTAAGAGTGGATAGGTTTTCTAAAATGGCACACTTTATTCCCTGTCACAAGACCAATGATACTTCACATATTGCTGATTTATTTTTCAGGGAAATTGTGAGATTGCACGGGATGCCTAGAACCATTATTTCAGATCATGATGTGAAGTTTATGAGTTACTTTTGGAAGACAATGTGGGCCAAGCTTGGCACAAAATTGCTGTTTTCAACAACTTGTCACCCACAAACTGATGGTCAAACAGAGGTGGTAAACCGTACACTCTCCATGTTGCTGCGAACAATGATTAAGAAGAACTTGAAAGAATGGGAGGACTGTCTTCCACATGTTGAATTTGCATACAATAGAGCTGTCCACTCAACAACACAATTGTGCCCGTCTGAAGTGGTGTATGGTTTTAAGCCAATCACACCACTTGATTTGCTGCCACTTCCTTTTCAAGAGAGAGCAAACATTGAGGCAACAAAGCGTGCAGAGTTTGTGAAAGCTATGCCTCTAAAGACCAAGGAAGTTATAGAAAAGAAGGCACACTATTTTGCTCAAAAGACAAATAAAGGAAGAAAGAAGATGTTTTTCAAACCAGGAGATCTTGTTGGTTGTACTTGCGCAAGAATTGTTTTCCTGATTTGAGAAAGTTTAAATTGATGACCCGTGCTGATGATTTAAAACCCTATTTGGGAGCTGACGATGAGCTTGAGTCGAGGACGACTCCAATTCAAGAGGGGGAGGATGATGAGGACATCACTTCACATGATACACACATGGAGCCTCCACCTACAATACTACAAGGACCAATCACACGCGCCCGTGCCCGTCGCTTGAACCATGAGGTTAATTCGTTCCTTAGCAACTTTGATTATATTTGTTTGGATGGGATGCTACTGAATACTAGTGATATTTTGTTGCTTAGGAACATGGGAGATGGAATAGGAGAGTTGGAGTTGAAGACGGAGCCGCACGGATGATTTGAAGTCAAGAATTCGCTGGTTCGGACTACATCGACCAAAATTCACCAAAATGGTCATAACTTCCTCATACGAAGTCCGATTGGCGCGTTCTTGGACTTTTTGGAAATCTGAGGAGACGACGGATCGTTTGCCGTTGGTTTCACCTCATTTGGAGTCTCGAGTCGTCCTGTGTATTTAAAACAGTACTGCATGACAGAACTGGGCCGTGTTGGCCATAATCTGAGTCTGTACGTCTTCTAGCGCACAGCCCAAGTCTGTTCCCCTTCCACAGGCCGCCGCCCTATATATTCTCACGCCAGCCACCTCTAGGGTTAGGTTTTGCTTTGTTGCATCTACACTGTTGTGTTTAGATCCCGCCTCTTGCACCGAACCGATTGGCTGCTGCATTGGCGTTTGTGAAACCTCACCTTATCTTCGTTTGTCTGAGATTTGGCATTCGATTTGTATCCTTCCTGTTCTTGCTTGTGTTCTTGGGTTCGCTTGCAGGAATTATCCTTCGTGGCGAGGTCAATCGCGTCCTGCGTGGTTGATAACCAACGGAGACAGTGGTGTAACGATTGCAAGGTTTTGATCCGCCGGACCGGAGCCTTGGATCGCCAACGTCGAGATTCTCCACCAACCCAAGTTTATCCTTTACCTAGCGGAAGATCGGGACCAATCCCCCATCAGCCTGCTTTGCAGCTTCTCAGTGCCCTTCACTCTGAAGCCCTACAGGATGCCGAAGAAGGCTGCGACGAAGAAAGCCTTGGCCCTGGGCACGAGTTCGAGCTCCGTCCAGGCTTAGGCGGTGGCGACGAAGCCTTTAGCGAGGCGCTTGGGGCCGAAGGACCTTCGGTCGCCGTCAGACAGATTTGAGCAGCCCTTAGAAATGAAGGCTTCGACTTCGACGGAGGAGTCTGTTCGTAGAGTCTGCGAGGGGAAGATTTCCGAGGGGATCCAGCTCCGGGTGCCTGAGAAGTTAGAGACCATCCCGAGGCCTCTGTTTGACGAAGTCTTGGTTTTTAAAACCTTCTTCGAGGCTAGCCTCAGTTTGCCGGTGATGGAGATGCTGAGCGAGGTGTTGAAGGCATACAACTTCGAGCTCCCTCACTTGTCCCTGAACGCCATGGCGAGGCTAGCCATCTTCGAATGGATGATGAGGGCTGAAGGCTGTGAGGGGCATGCGGACGTCTTCATCGCCCTCCACGATGTGAGCTGCCAGCCAAAGTGGAGGGAGGGGGCAGACCGCGTGGAGAGGGCCTTGGACTTCAGGAGTGCCAACTTCTAGCTCCGAAAGGAGTTCCAAGATGAATTCCCAGTGAGGGATATAAACAATAAGTGGTACTCGAATTTGGACTAAGAATGGTTCTATGCTTCAGTGGGTGCAGACTCCCCCCTTTAGAGTACCAACGCACTCATCTCCTACCGACGCAAAGGCTTGGTGAAGGCAAGCCCCGAAGCCCTTCGGTCGAGGATCCTGCTTCTGTGGAGGATGGCTTTGAGAATGAGCATGAGGGACTTAGCCGAATAGTTCATCACCCTTCAGCTCAGCCCCCTCGTGTTCTCTTGGCCGGAGAATCTGTTCCAACCTTCGGGCTCGGAGGGACCGAGCGAGGTGTCGGCAGAGCGCCTTGATAAGACTTTGAAATTCTTTATCCTCATACTTCGCAGAATTAACTTGTGCTGACTTGAAATCTTGATAAAGCTTTGCGCGACGTACAGCCTCCATAGGAGGAAATCGTGGTCGTGGAGCGCGTAGTTGGGGCTCCGACGCCTAACGAGCAGAACCGAAGGCTTGCTCTGGTGGGGTCCCTCGGAGCATTGGAACCAGCTGTGGACCTAGCTCGGCGTCGAAGGGGTTCGGGCGCTTCCAGACTTCACTAGCTCAACACCTTCGATGAGTGGCTCCGAAAGGAAGAAGGTGGATGAGGAGGAACCCAAAGCCTCGAGGGTTCGCTCGGAGCCCTTGGCGAATGATGCCCCTACAATGACAGAGCATGCGTCCGAGGACCTCAACGCTGAAGTGGAGCTAGTAGATGGTTCGGTGGCAGCAACCGAGGTGGCAGTGCCAGAGACTACGATGGTGACCCCTTCGAGCGCAGGGGTTGGGGCCCAGCCCACGTAGCGAAGGGACTGGGGAGCGCACATCACTCCTGCCTCCTTCGAGGACATCTCTTCATATGTAGGTAGACACTTGATCACCCTTCTCTTTATATTCATGTGTACTAATTTGTATTTTTCTTCAGACATTGGTGGCAACGCGAGGCTTGTCGTGTCGAGGGCTGAGGGGACCTCCGACAGCAGCGGGAGCAGTAGCAGTAGTAGCTCGAAGTCCAAGAGCTCTTCATTTGAAGAGGACGAGTGGGACAACCGTGTTGAATGAGTCCTTCAGGAGAAAGCCGAGGAGGTCGTCGCGGTAGTGGATCGGAGCCCCATCGATCTCTTCGCAAATGCTCGTGAAGCCATCATGGAGGTGAGCGAAGCTTCACACGGTATTCGAGTCACACTTGCTTTTTTAATGAACACTTAGGATTTTCTTGAATCTTTTTAGGCCTTCGCGCTAAATACTACAGCAGCAGGCTCCATGAATCATCGGATGACCCTTCTAGAAGAGGAGAGGGACACCCTTCGACGCCAGGCTTCGGAGGAGGCCAAAAGGCGAAGGTAGGCTAAAGCGGTGGCAGGGGCGGCGAGGTTCGAGGTAGTCATGGCGAGAGAATCCTTGGCCTCGGAGACTAAAATACTTCGAGAGGCACATTAGGCTTTGGAAGAGACCAGGGTGAAGCTAGCGGCAGTGTGTTCTGATCTTCGCGCAGCTAGTCACTCCCTAGAAAACTTCGTGGTCCGAGGGGTTGATGGGGCCACTTCGAGCTTGACCGCGGTCCTCGAAAAACTGGGACCGAGTGCCTGGCCCCGGACTTCAACCCTCAAGACCGAGTCGAGGACAGCCTCGAGTTCCTCTGAATAGCTTCTGCGACGGTGGAGGTGTCGATGAAGGGCATTGCGCTGATGGCCGGGCGAGTGGCTGGCCAGGGAGTGTTGCAAATGCTTCACGACGCGGGGTGCAACCACCTCGAGGTGGCAACCTCAGTCACGCCAGTGGCCTTTGGAGGCAAACACGTGGTTTTGCCACCCCAGACGTCCACGGTTCATGGCACCAACTTCAAGAACCCTAGAAGGCCCAAGGGTGTGAAGCAGTCCTCGACCTCCAACAGATCTCCTAGATTCGCCAAGCTAGGGAACAAGCCTCGCTAGCTCAGCCTTCGACGTCGAAGCCTCCACCTCTAAAGGTGTAGATCTCCTTAGGATTTTTTGTAATTCATAGTTGTAGGCTTGTAAATGACTTGTTAGTTTATTAATAGAAATGTGGGCATACTTATACCTTCCCAGGCTCAGCCTTCAGATGTTGAGTTCGAAGTACTTGAGGATTCTGAGGAGCTTCGCCAGCTTTGGGTGGTGCTCAAAGTAGCTAGATCCGAAGGCCCCCTCGGTTCAAGCTTCCGAGGGGTCCTAGGGGAAAAGTCATTCCTGAAGTAGCCCAGGAGCTGCTGGCTGCCATGAAGACAGAGCCTCTTCAGAGTTCCACCTCCTCGCCAGATTTATGTTGTTTCGAAGTAGGCTTAAGCGGTGAGGGGGTGCAGTCTTCGGGTACGACCTTACCAAAGATGAAGCCCTAGACTTCTCTGCCTTCGATGCGGCACCGCCTGCGTCTCAAAGTTGGACGATCCTGCAAGTTGAAAGACGAGGTCTACGGGCTTCAGAGTGCGAACAGTCTGGCCGTGGGAGATCAGGCTCCGACGGGGCTTCGTCCAGCCGAGCGGGCCCTACCCGGAAGAAGATCAAGCGAGGGCCGAACATGTGGGGCCTCGAGCTCACTATTCCTTAGGCTTAGATACAAACTACTCGTATTTCTGTTTTCGAAGTGTATTTGTAACATACTTCGCTATTATCATTCAATGAATGAAATTTATTATATTTACATACTTCGCTTGCATGCTTCACATGAATTGAGTGTTTCGAACATTTAGATTGTCACGCTCGTATTGCGCATTTCATTCACACACTTCGCATACATACCTCAGTCCCCCCTTGTGCGTGGCAGTTAGGGACTTAGTCGTTGCCGGTGCGAGCAATTAAGAATGTGAAGGGGTGCGCCTTTGGGTGGCTTCAGACGCTTATGTCGCGTTGATCAAAGGCCTCTTTTGGGCTTCGAAAGAATTAATTTGAAGCGAAGAAAGGCTTCAGCGTACTCAAATTAAGTGAAGCATGGCTTCGACATGCTTGGTTTGGATAATATGTGCGAGCAGGGCTCTGAAGCATACTTAGATTTTAGGCGAAGCATGACTTTGATATTCTTAAATCTTAGATTAGATTTTGACACGCAAAGCATGGCTTCGAAGCATGTTCAGATAGCGAAACAAGGCTTCTGAGCTTGATCCTGTAACGAATAAAAGGAATAGATGGTGTGGATTCACCGAACCTGTGATGGGGTTGAGCCACCTTCGACTCTGGGTCACCTTCAACCCTTGGATGCTTTGGGTATGGAACCCGGAATCCCTAGACACATCGGGCCAGTGGCCCGAAGTCCTTTATCTTACCGCTACGGGCCCGGAGGTGCCATGTAGCCTTCGGCGGAGCGCTCTAGTTTTGAATAGATCGAAGTAGTGCTTTGGTCCTTATCAATACAAAGCGGTAACCTCGATTCTTAAAAGAACGAGGCCTTGACTTCGGATCTTGATAAGGACACAACAGAGGTTCGGTTTTTATCAAAGAGAAGAAAGGCTTCGACAATCAATAGAGCGAAGCGAGGCTTCAGATTTAAATAAAGTGGAGCGAGTGCTTCGGATTTAATAAAATGAAGCATGGCTCAAGGGTTTAATAGAATTAAGCTAGGTTCAGCTTCTTAGTAGAATGAAGCAAGGCTTCGAGCTGTGTACATACCTCAGGGAACTTGAGTTGATCTTGAAATTGAGCGGCTTCGCGCGATTGAAGAGCTCGCCTCGTAGCCCCATGGGCGTCGGAGACCTTCGACGCACGCCTGGAGCCCCTTACTGAAGGGTGCACTCTAAGGCATGTGGGGTGGTGGAAGGCGAGAAAGGCCTTCGAGCTACACACGAAGCATCTTGCCGAAGGGTGCACAGAGTCATAGACTCTGAAACTCCCCCCTCAAGCGTACTTTGGGATACAAGCAGTGGCATAGAACTTAGCTTTTAGTACTAAGTTCCCCACGAACGGAGCCAACTATTGTAGCAATTGCGTTAGCTACAGCAAGTTTTTGTGTGTATATGGTGTATAGAGTGAACCTCGAAGGGTTCTCATAGAGGGAGATAGGATTTATACTGGTTCAGGCCTCCCTGGAGGGATAATAGCCCTATGTCCAGTTCACAGTTGATTGGGCATAGTTTTGTCTCTACTGAACCTGTCTATTACAAGGGCATGGCCCTGCTTTTATAGGCGCGCAGGCCAAAGGAAAAGACCAAATTGCCCTCTACAAGCCATAGGCTTTATAGGGGTAAAAAGGGAAAAAGGATAGAGTAGTGTACATCTAACATTGTAGACTGGCAGACAAATATCACTTCTGAAGCATACGAGGGGCGAGGGGACCCCAGTATGGCTTTACACTGTAGCGATGCTGGTATATTTCTACTAGTCCGGAGTACTTGCTGGAGTCTTTCAAGCGGAGGCAGCTGAGGAGGCTCCTAAGGGCACTCCGAAGTGGATCCCGAGGAGGGCTCCAAAATGAGCTCTGAACAGGCTCCTGGAGTGGGCTTTAAGAGGCTCCGGAGAGGACTTCAAAGGGGACTCGAGGGGCCATAGAGGCTTTGCTCCAGAGGGCTCCAGAGGGGTAAGCCTGGCAGCACTTGGAATTGTCTTTGTCAGAGGGGGTTGTGCTTCGCTTCTCAAGCTTCGGTGATGTCATGCTCTGGGCCTGAGGCCTTCGGAGGTTGATGTCATTTGGCCCCTATTTAGGGAAAACATATTCCCCCAACAGTAACCCCTCGCACGCAGACCTTCAGAGCGAAGGGGTGCACGTGCCTCGGGTCAAATCACTTGGAAAAGAAGTGACTTCATGGAAGGTAGGCCTTCGGAGCTTGGACCGAAGGGTGGCTTTGACTTGCGTAGGAAATAAATGCCTGTTCATACTGATGGGGCGTCCATGGGGAGCCCAAGCAACCCCACAACGGTCAGAAAATTAACCATTGCAGCGCGGGGGGCACAACGGTTCGCTTCAAATTCACCCTGGGCCCACCTGTCATAGGCTGCGGAGGCCTGGGTAACCGCTGAAAAAACGCTTTGGTGCGAGGTCCGTGGTCATTTTTTACCACCTATAAAAGGGGTTCACCGTGCCACGGATTCGCCCACACCCATCATTTTCTCTCTGCTTAGCCCCTTACATCCTTCGCTCTTTTCTCTCCACCTCTAGCTTCGCGAGCAGCCTGCTTCACAGCTTCTCAGCGCCCTTCGCGCCGAAGCTCTATAGGATGCCAAAGAAGGCTGCGATGAAGAAAGCCTTGGCCCTGGGCGTGAGTTCGAGCTCTGTCTAGGCTCAGGCGGCGGCAGCGGCAACGAAGCCTGTAGCGAGGTGCTTGGGGCTGAAGGACCTTTGGTCACCGTCGGACAGATTTGAGCATACCTTAGAAATGAAGGCTTCGGCTTCGATGGAGGAGTCTATTCGTAGAGTCTGTGAGGTGAAGATTTCTGAGGGGATCCAGCTCCAGGTGCCCGAGAAGTCAGAGACCATCACGAGGCCTCGGTCTAACGAAGTCATGGTTTTCGAAGCCTTCTTCAAGGTGGGCCTCGAGCTGCCGGCAGTGGAGATGCTGAGCAAGGTGTTGAAGGCATACAACTTCGAGCTCCCTCACTTGTCCCCGAACGCCGTGGCGAGGCTGGCCATCTTTGAATGGGCGATGAGGGCGGAAGGCTGGGAGGGGCACGCGGACGTCTTTGTCACCCTCCATGATGCGAGCTACCAGCCGAAGCGGAGGGAGGGGGCAGACCACGTGGAGAGGGCCTTGGCCTTCAGGAGGCACCAAATTCCAGCTCTGAAATGTGTTCCAAGATGACTTCCCAATGAGGGCTGTAAACAATAAGTGATACTCGAAGTAGGACCAGGAATGGTTCTACGCTTCAGTCGGTGCGGACTCCCCCCTTCAGAGTACCAATAGACTCATCTCCTACCGACACGAAGGTGTGGTGAAGGCGAGCCCCAAAGCCCTTCGGTCGAGGATCCTACTTCTGCGGAGGATGGCTTCGAGAATGAGCATGAGGGACTTAGCCGAAGAGTTCATCACCCTTTGGCTCAGCCCCCTCGCACTCTCTTGGCCAGAGAACTTGTTCCAACCTTCGGGCTCAGAGGGACCGAGCGAGGTGTCCCCGGAGTGCCTTGGTAAGACTTCGAAATTCTTTATCTTCATACTTCGTAGAATTAACTTGTGCTTACTTGAAATCTTGATGAAGCTTTGTGCGATGTACGACCTCTGGAGGAGGAAATCGTGGTCGTGGAGCGCGTAGTTGGGGCTCCGATGCCTGACGAGCATACCCGAAGGCTTGCTTTGGTGGGGTCCTAGAGCATTAGAACAAGGTGTGGACCTGGCTCCGCGTCGAAGGGGTCCAGGCCCTTCCAGACTTCGCCAGCTCAACTGCTTCAGCGAGCGGCTCCAAAAGGAAGAGGGTGGATGATGAGGTACCCGAAGCCTCGAGGGTTCGCTCGGAGCCCTTGGTGGATGATGCCCCTACCATGACGGAGCATGCGGCCGAGGACCTCGACGCTGAAGTAGAGACAGCAAATGCTTCGGGGGCAGCAAATGAGGTGGCAGCGCTAGAGACTGTGGTGGTGACCCCTACGAGCATAAGGGTTGGGGCCCAACCAGCATAGCGAAGGGACTGGGGAGTGCACATCGCTCCTGCCTCCTTCGAGGACATCTCTTCGGATGAAGGTAGACACTTGATAACCCTTCTCTTTATATTCATGCGTATCTACTTGTATTTTTCTTCAGATATTGGTGGTGATGCGAGGTCTATCGTGCCAAGGGCCGAGGGTACCTCCGATAGTAGCGAGATCAGCAGCAGCTTGGAGTCTGAGAGCTCTTCATCTGAAGAGGATGAGGTGGACAACCGCGGTGAAGGAGTCCATCAGGAGCAGGTCGAGGAGGTCGTCGAGGAAGTGGATCAGAGCCCTGCTCCACCAGAGCCTGCGCTGGAGGAGCCCGCGATAGAGATGGTCCGACCTCTGCTTCTGAGGGGACCCATGATGGAGGCAGCTATCCATTCGTTCCATGAGGGCTGCGTTGCTGTAGGGGAAGGGGGCTTGGTAGCACAGCTTAGCCGCTCAAGCCCCATCGATCTCTTCTCAAATTCTCACGAAGCCATCGTTCAGGTGAGTGAAGCTTCACACGGTCTTCGAGTCGCACTTGAATCTTTTCAGGCCTTCGCACTGAATAATGCATCAGCAGCCTCCACGAATCATCGGATGATTCTTCTAGCAAAGGAGAGGGACACCCTTCGATGCCAGGCTTCGGAGGAGGTTGAAAGGCGAAGGCAGGCTGAAGCGGCGGCAGAGGAGGCAAGGTCCAAGGCAGTCAAGGAATGAGAAGCCTTGGCCTCAGAGATAGAAAGACTTCAAGAGGCACTTCAGGCTTCAGAAGATACCAGGGCAAAGCTGGCAGCAGAGTATTCTGATCTTAGCACAGCCAGTCACTCCCTAGAAAACTTCATGGTCCGAGTGGTCGACGAGGCCACTTCGAGCTTGACCGCGGTCCTCGGACAACTGGGGACGGAGTGCCTGGCCCTGGACTTCAACCCTCAAGACCTAGTCCGGGACTGCCTCGAGTTCCTCTAAATAGCTACTGCCACAGTGGAGGTGTCGATGAAGGGCTTCGCATTGTTGGCCGGGCGAGTGGCTGGCTAGGGAGTGTTGCAAATGCTTCACGATACAGGGTGCAACGATCTCAAGGCGGCGACCTCGATCACGCTGGTGGCCTTCGGAGGCCAACACTTGGTTTCGCCATCCCCAGACGTCCACGGAGCATGGCGCCGGCTTCAAGAACCCTAGAAGGCACAAGGTTGTGAAGCAGTCCTCAACCTCCAACGGATCTCCTGGCTTTGCCGAGCCAGGGCATAATCCTCGCCAGCTCAGCCTTCGACATCGAAGCCTCCATCTCTGAAGGTGTTGATCTCCTTAGGCTTTTTGTAATTCGTAGTTGTGGGCTTGTAAATGAATTGTTAGTTTATTAATAGAAATGCGGGGGTACTTATACCTGCCCAGGCTCAGCCTTCGGATGTTGAGTTCTAAGTACTTGAGGATTCTGAGGAGCTTCGCCTACTTTGAGTGGTGCTCGAAGTACTAGATCCGAAGGCCCCCCTCGGTTCAAGATTCCGAGGGGTCCCAGGGGCGAAGCCATTGCCGAAGTAGCCCAGGAGCTGCTGGCTGTCATGAAGATGGACCTCTCCGGAGTTCCTCCTCCTCGCCAGACTTAAGCTGTTTCGAAGTAGGCTTAAGCGACGAGGGGGTGCAGTCTTCGGGTACGGCCTTACCAGGTGACGAAGGCCTAGACTTCTCTGCCTTCAATGTGGCACCACCTACGTCTCAAAGTTGGATGAACCTGCAAGGCGAAATACGAGGTCTGCGGCTTCAGAGCGTGGATGGTCTGGCCGCAGGAGATCAGGCTCGGATGGGGCTTCATCTAGCCGAGGGGGCCCTACCAAGAAGAAGAGCAAGCGAGGGCCAAACATGTCACGGCCTCGAGCTCACTTTTCCTTAGGCTTAGGTACAGACTACTCGTAGTTTTGTTTTCGAAGTGTATTTGTAAAATACTTCACTATTATCATTCAATGAATGAGATTTATTATATTTGCATACTTCGCATACATGCTTCGCATGAATTGAGTGTTTCGAACGTTTAGCTTGTCACGCTCGTACTGCGCATTTCATTCGCACACTTCACATACATACCTCTGTCCCCCCTTGCGTGTGGCGGTTAGTGACTTAGTCGTTGCCGGTGCGAGCAATTAAGATTGCGAAGGGGTGTGCCTTTTGGCGGCTTCAGACGCTTATGTCGCATCGATCGAAGGCCTCTTTTGGGCTTTGAACAGATTAATTTGAAGCGAAGCAAGGCTGCAGCGTACTCAAATTAAGCGAAGCATGGCTTCGGCATGCTTGGTTTTGATAATATTCGCGAGCAGGGCTCCGAAGCATACTTAGATTTTAGGCGAAGCATGACTTTGTTATGCTTAAATCTTAGATTAGATTTTGACATGTGAAGCAAGGCTTCGAAGCATGTTCAGATAGCGAAGCAAGGGTTATGAGCTTGATCTTGTAACTAATGAAAGGAATAGATGGTGTGGATTCACCGAACCTGCGATGGGGTTGAGCCACCTTTGACTCTTGGTCACCTTCAACCCTTGGATGCTTTGGGTACGAAACCCGGAATCCCTGGATGCATCGGGCCGGTGGCCCGGAGTCTTTTATCTTACTGCTACGGGCCCGGAGGTGTTGTGTAGCCTTCAGAGGAGCACTCCGATTTTTAATAGATCGAAGTAGTGCTTTGGTCCTTATCAATACAAAGTGGTAACCTCGATTCTTAAAAGAACGAGGCCTTGACTTCAGATCTTGATAAGGACACAGCAGATCTTCGGTTTTTAACAAAGAGAAGAAAGGCTTCGACAATCAATAGAGCGAAGCGAGGCTTCGTGTTTAAATAAGGTGGAGCGAGTGCTTCGGATTTAATAAAATGAAGAAGGGCTCGGGGGTTTAATAGAATTAAGCTAGGTTTGGCTTCTTAGTAGAATGAAGCAAGGCTTCGAGCTGTGTACATACCTTGGGGAACTTGAGTTGATCCGGAAATCAAGTGGCTTCGTGTGATTGAAGAGCTCGCCTCGTAGCCCATTGGGCTTCGGAGACCTTCGACGCGTGCCTAGAGCCCCTTGCCGAAGGGTGCACTGTGAGGCACGAGGGGTGGTGGAAGGCGAGAAAGGCCTTCGAGCTGCACTCGAAGCCTCTTGCTGAAGGGTGCGCGGAGTCATGGACTCTAAAGCTCCCCCCTCAAGTGTACTTCGAGATACAAGCAGTGGCAGAGAACATAGCTTTTATTACTAAGTTCCCCACGGAGGGCACAAACTATTGTAGCAATTGCGTTAGCTACAATAGGTGTGTATATGGTGTATAGAGCGAACCTCGAAGGGTTCTCACAGAGGGATATAGGATTTATACTAGTTCAGGCCTCCCTGGAGGGATAATAGCCCTACGTCCAGTTCACAGTGGATTGGGCATAGTTCTGCCTCTACTGAACCTGTCTGTTACAAGGGCATGGCCTTGCTTTTATAGGTGTGGAGGCCAAAGGAAAAGACCAAATTTCCCTCTACAAGCCGTAGGCTTTATAGTGGTATAAAGGGCAAAAGGCTAGAGTACTGTACATCTGACATTGCAGACTGACAGACAAATGCCACTTTTAGAAGCCATGACACGAAAGATTGCAAGTCTGTATTGACCCTTTGGGCTGAGTACTTAAGACGAAGCTCAGGGAAATGTACTTCAGATCGAGCCCCTCCAGCAGTGCGTTCGGAGCCCGTGCAAGCTGTGGCTCGAGCCAGCAACCCCGAAGCACCAATGCAACTCCCGGTGGCCAACATTATGCCACCACCGAAGCAGGAGGATCCCCAAGATCACGGCAAGCAAGTGGTCCCGCCCATCTCCGGAGGGGGGACCCTCGGTAACATGTCAAAATGGCAGCGAAGAGAATATGTCCGCGAAGTAGGGCACATAGGGACCTTGAATTTGGTGGAAGAAATGTCCGAGTGGCCTCATGTACCTATTTCTTATACTGCCAATGATGTTGCAGGGGTGAAATTCCATCATGTTGACCCCCTTATTATTTCAGCCGATATAGCGGGAGTTGAAGTCCAAAGGATACTGGTGGACGTCGGGAGCTCCGCAGATATACTTTTTGTCCAGGCCTTTGACTAGATGTGCATTCCCCAAAGACACCTACTTCTGGCAGCTCGCCCACTCCAAAGTTTCACAGGTCCTCCTCTCGATGCCCTCGGCCAAATAGGTCTCGAGGTTGCCTTCAGAGAGGGGCCCCTGTCCAGTGTTAAAGAGGTTATATTTAATGTTGTCGACACCCCGTATGCCTATAATGCAATCTTCAAGAGGGGAATGCTGAACCAGTTCGGAGCTATAGCACATCATAACTATTTGTGTCTCAAAATGCCCACGCAAGGTGGAGTCCTCACTATTTCAGGAGACCAAGCTACAACCCGAAGAGCAGAGTATAGCCATGGTCCACTTTTGGAGCCTCAGTAGGTGAATAGTGTGTTAGAGCACACAGAGGAGGCTTCAGAATCTTCAGGCTCCTCGAAGGGCCCTTCACTAAAGCAATGCCCGGAAGGTGATGTGATCACGAATATGATCCTAAAAGATGGCAAGGAGTACTCAGTACAATTTGGCAAGGGTCTACCTTCGGAAATAGCTACTTCGCTAGAGGAAGTGGTTAAAGAAAACATAGATATCTTCGCTTGGACTGACGAAGATATCCCCGGAGTTGACCCGAGCATCATCGAGTACAGTTTGCTTGTCAACCTGAAGGCTTGGCCAGTGTTCTAGGGGCTCCATAAGTTATCAGCAGAAAGGGCAGACCTCGCCATGGTATAGGTGGAGAAATTGCTGAGGGCTGGAATTATCAGGGAAATAGCCCACACGGAGTGGTTGGCTAACCCCGTTTTTGTTCAGAAAAAAGGCTCCGGTAAGTGGCGCATGTGCATTGATTTCACGTCATTGAATAAAGCATGCTCGCGAGACCCCTACCCTATGTCCCAAATAGAACAGCTTGTGGATTCTACGGCTGGCTCTGAGTTGTTAAGCTTCCTGGACGCATACTCCGGTTATCACCAGGTCTGGCTAAAGCGCGAAGACAAAGCCAAGACAAGTTTTATAACTCCCTCCAGAGTATTTTGTTATGTTTGAATGCCTTTTGGCTTGCGGAATGCCAGAGCCACCTTCTCACGTCTTATAGCTAAGGCTCTAGGCCACCAGATAGGCCGAAATGTTGAAGCCTATATGGATGACATTGTAATAAAGAGTGTTGAAAAGCACCATCATAGCCTAGACTTCGCTGAAACTTTTGAGAGCCTCCGAGCATGTGGAGTTCGCCTCAACCCTGAAAAATGTATATTCAGGGCGCAAGCAGGAAAACTGCTAGGGTACTTAGTTTTGAGTAGATCGAGGAATTGAAGCTAGCCCGATGCAGATAAGCGCATTGCAAAGAATGGCTCCACCAAAAAAATTGGAAGCAGGTCCAGAAGCTGACAGGACGGCTCGCGGCCCTTAGTAGATTCCTGTCCAGATCAGCCGAACGAAGCCTTCCAATTTTTAAAGCTCTAAAGGGGTCTGAAAGTTTCAAGTGGATGCCGGAGTGCTAGAAGAGCTTCGATGACATTAAAGATTATCTCGGAAATCTGTCAACACTTACTGTGCCCCTCCCAGAAGAAGTAAGTGCAGTACTGGTTAGGGAAGTTGAACTTAAAGGAAAACTTGTGCAGAACCTAGTCTACTTCATCTCAGAATCTTTGTTCGAAGCAAAGACAAGATACTCCGAGCTCGAAAAATTTGCTTATGCTTTGGTATTGGCCTCACGAAAGCTAAGGCATTACTTAGCACATAATCTTAACATTCCTACCTCGTATCCCCTTGGTGATATGCTTCGGAGCAAAGATTCTACGGGTAGGATCGGAAAATGGGTTATTGAGCTAGCCCCCTTTGGTATTTCCTTCACGGCAAGAATAGCTATCAAGTCCCAAGTCATTAGCTTACTTCGTGGCTGAGTGGACTCCATCCGCAGTTTGGGCTCCGGAAGAAACCTTCGAAGGTCTATGGACAATTTTTTCTGATGGAGCCTATCAAGCATCTAGTGTCGGAGCTAGAGCTGTGATAATATCGCCGTTAGGGCAGAAGGCCATGTATTCTACGAGGCTCAACTTTAAGACCACCAACAATATCGCAGAGTATGAAGGGATCCTGCTATGCCTCCGAAAGGCAAAGGCACTTGGAGCAGCAAGGATTATAATAAAAACAAATTCCCAAGTCGTTGCAGGGCATGTTGACAAAAGATTTCAAGCCAGGAACCTGCATCTTGCAAAGTATTTAGAACAAATCTGCAAGACTGAAGCAATGTTTAAAGGATTTTCTGTTCGAAGTATCACTCGAGCAGATAATCAACTTGTAGAAATTCTAGCGAAGGCTACGACCGGAGCATTGGACGTCCAAGAGGGCGCTTTCTACGAAGAACTCATCAGGCCTACGGTTCATCAATTACCCTCCTCAGAAGTCCTTTGCATCCTAGTCGCCGATTGGCGGACTCCGATAATGGATGTTTTCCAAAACAGCGTAGTCTTGTCAGAAGGTCCGGATTTTCGAAGTTTGCAAACAAGGGCTAAAAATTATGAGCTTGTCAACAGAATATTGTACAAAGACGGAGTTTGTTCTCCCCTACTCCGGTGCATCTCACAACCCAAAGGCCAAGATACACTTCGGGAGATTCACGAAGGCTTATGTGATAGCCATCTATTGAACAACAATTGTAGGAGATGCGGAAGAGTTAGTTCGAAACTAACAAGGTTGCCAGTGGATGGGTAGATGGAGCCACCGTCCACCAACACCTCTTCAAGTTATTGCCAAGGTATGGCCAATGGTGCGATGGGGAATGGATCTCATCGACTCTTTTCCAATGGCAAAAGGTAGCTTGAAGTTTGCAGTGGTAGAAATCGAATATTTTTCTAAATGGGTCAAAGATGAACTTCTAACTGCTATCACTTCAAGAAATGTGCAAAAATTCTTTTGGCAGAATATCATATGCAGGTTCGGAGTGCCAAGGGAGTTAACTATGGATAATGGCACTCAGTTCGAAGCTGAGACCTTTAGAGAGTTTTGCGAAGGACTGGCATCAAGTTATGCTTCGCTGCTGTTCGCCACCTCCAATCCAACGGAGCCATCGAGGGAGCCAATGGAAATATTCTCTCCGGTTTGAATAGCAGGATTGTCGGGTTGGCTAAGGGGCTGTGGACCGAAGAGCTCCCTAAGATTCTATGGTCCATTCGGACCACTCAAGCCAGGTCCACATGCTTCACCCCATTTAGGTTGCTATTCGGAGACGAGGCCATGACTCCTACGGAGCACAAAGGTGGATCCCTCCGCGTAGTGGAGCCTGGAAATGAAGATGAAAGAAACACTTCGCTGGAGTTGTCAGAAGAAACAAGGCATTGAGCTATCACCAATCTGACGAAGTACTAAGACTAAACGAAGGCATGATATGAGCCGAAGATAAAAGTGAACAAGCTTAGACCAGGTCATTTGGTATTGCGAAGTGTAATTGCTCCGGGGAAGCTAGGAAATAAATGTGAAGGACCATATATTATCTTACGCTCAGGGCGCCCCGGGTCATTTAAACTATCTAATTTAGAAGGGAAAGAGTTGAAGCATGCATGGCATGCGGAGCACCTTAAACATTATTATGCTTAGGGGCTCCTTTTAATCAATTTTAAAAGTACCTTTCTAAGTTAAATAAAGATGGAGGTTCGAATTATGCTTACTCTTCAAGTATTCCTTTCTCCTGGTAGACGCATCAGGAGAACGGAGATGCTTACAGAGGTAGGCATCTTTCAAGGATCCCAACAAACGGCCTTCGAACCATTGGTTCAAGGATTCCGTAAAAGATCCAAAGGTGGCCAGCCTATGGATTCCAAGCTCTGGCTTGTTAGGATCTGTAGAAGAGTCTAAGGACTTTAAAAGAACAGATTTTTGGCCTTGGAGTTCGAAGCATCTGTAAAAGAGTCGTAGGTGGCCAGCCTACGGATTCCAAGCTCCGACTTGTTAGGATCCATAGAAGAGTCTAAACACTTTAAAAGAACAGATTTATGGCCTCCAGGTTCGAAGCATCTATAAAAGAGCCGTAGGTGGCTAGTTTACGGATTCCACGCTCTGGCTTGTTAGAATCCATAGAAGAGTCTAAGGACTTTAAAAGAACAGATTTCCAGCCTCCGGGTTCGAAGCATGTGTAAAAGAGCCATTGGTGGCCAGCCTACGGATTCCAGGCTTCGGCTTGTTAGGATCCATAGAAGAGTCTGAGGACTTTAAAAAAACAGATTTCTGGCCTCCGGTTTCGAAGCATCTATAAAAGAGTCATAGGTGACCAAGCAATAAGGTTTTAAGGCTCTGGACAAATGAAACACTTTTAAAGTCCTAAGCGACTGCTATTGGAGCTTACAAGTGTAAACTTAGCTACGAAACTTATAAACATCATAATACGAACGTAGTGTTCGAAGAACTCTACGAAAGAGTGAAGTATGATTACCAAGTGTTATGCGAAGCATCAGGTTGTTATATCAATCATTGTGTCCGACGAACCCTATCGCGACACATATGGTCCCCCACCCACAAGGAGGGGTAGGGGAGTAAAGAACAATCAAGTGATGCTTCCAAAACAGATCATATTAATTGGATAATCATATTATATTGCATCAAGAGAAATTTTGGTCTAAGCCTAGATAAAAACAGAGAACTCTCTGACCTCTAAAGCTATTTCTAGGACCACCTCGGTCTTTGGAGCCTATAGTCGTTAAAACTTTCCTCTTGGTCCGAGTGCTTTTCTTCTTCGAAGCTCACAATTTCTTTTGCTCTTCTTGAAGTTCAGCCTAGGACAATAGTCTTTTGGAGCTAGCCTCCACTGGGTCTTCGGCTTGGTACTCCGAGTTAGACCAATCTACGTATTCGTAGGACGAAGATGTTTCTTCCTTATCCTATTCCTTAATATAAGCTAAGATTTCATGATGGACTTCGGGTGCTATTTCCCCTTGATCTCCTCGAGGAACAAAGAAGCGTGAGCGTCGGTAGGGCCTTAAGCCTTCGAGGACAGCCCACTGCTGGCGGAGCCCTTCGCTAGGCTCTAGTACTTCGTGGTTAGGTTCCGAAGTGCATAGCAAAACCAAAGAATAAACATCCAAGCAAAGACTCCTCATTTATAAACTTTTCATTCATTAAGATAAGGGATTTTACAAGATTTCTTGTACATGCTTAAGCGCCCTACGAAGCTAAACGTGTGGGTCGACTAGTGGAGCAGGCGGAGTCGGAGCCAGCGAAGTCGGAGTTGGAGGCTTTGTCTGAGCTTGCTTCTGCTAGTGAGCCTCGTCAATCCAAGCTTTGGCTGCAGCTTTGTGGTCCGTTTTCCAGATCACCCGGAAAGCTGCCCAAGCAGAAGCTACATCCAAAGAAGGATGCAACAAGTCTTCATCGGTGAAGCTTGCAGGCGTTGAACCCCCTACCGGAGCAACAGAAATCCCAAGGACTTCGACATGATGAAGGACTCCAATTCCAGCTACCTGCCCGGAGATCTCTCTATAATGAATCCTGGAGCCCTTCATCAACTTCATTGCCGCTTGGATCATCTTCAGCTTCCACTCGAGGGGCTCGCTCGCCGCAGCTGAAGACGAAGGGCACATCATGCCAAAATTTTCTAGGGTACCTCGGAGGGTGTCCATGGTCTGTTCAGCAATGGCGGTGTGCTTCATTTCCGCCTCCTCCAGCTTAGAAGTAGAAGCAGAATCTTCGGCTATTCTTGATAGCAGAGTACTCTTCTGAGCCAGTGCTTGTTGGACCAAATCTTGGAGCTCTACAAGTTGTGCGCTGGAGTCTGCTGCTGCTCGCCAAAGCTTCTCGACCTCCGCCCTAAGCACCACATGCTCGGCTTCGATCTCTTGGACTGAAGCCTTGAGTGTAGTGTTGTTCTCTTGCTCAACCTGGAGTGCATCGTTGGAAATGGCTCTAGCCCTCCGCTCCTCGAGGAGCTCCTCCTCCAATTGCAGTGTTTTTTCCTCGGAGCCTTTGAGGGTGGACTGGAGGGTGGTAACCTTCCTTTTCAGGTTATTAGTTTCGAGCTCATTGGAAGTCGACGTCGCTCTATCAAGGACGAATTGATGAAAAAAAGCAAAGTGAGTACAAAGTAATTTCATTCATTAATTGAATACACTTGTTGTATGTTGCATACCTGAAGGACAACCCTTTAGAGGGCCAAATCGAGCTCCAGTGCTCTGGCTTCGCTCAAGAGGGAAACCAGTTCGGAGCTCCCAACCTCTTGGCCTTTATTTGCCAAGGGTTCCAGTAGCGTTCGGAGCCCTGTCTGTTGCTCCAAGAACGGAGCTAACAGAGGAAGCTAGGACAGGGCCCGATGGTCGTCTACAGCAGCCTCCTCCTCCGAGTTGCTCACTGAGGTGTCGTTGGAGGAGGGTGTCACCATCAAAGCAGGAAGGGGGCTGAAGCTTGACATACTCTAGCCCCTCCCTGGCACAAAAACTGCAACTAGTACTTCAACTAGAGTAGATCCTCCTTCAATCGTTGCCCCTCGGTCAGAATTACTTTGCCCGAGATAGCTTTGGTCATCGAAGCCACTCAACCAGCCGGAGTCTCAACTCCGAGTGAAGCTGAAGCTCCACCAGTGGTTGGAGCCATGACGCTTCTCGACGCACCTATGAAAGTTAAGTTATTCATTGAATATTTGTTGTATGGTAATCGTTGTAGGAATTTCAAAGGAAAAGCTTCGAGGTATACCTCCAAAACTTCGTACATCCGAAGATATTCTTCGAGGTCATCCCCCAAAGTTTGCTTCGGAGCACCCGCAGTCGATGTCCCAACCTCCGGCACTACTACTCCGGCCATGGGTGAGTTAGGATATACTAACCCAAGATCTGAGTCGGCTGTGGTGGGTTCAAAGGAGATTGATGCATCAGCTACCACAACTTCTTGAGGGGGGCCTCCATCTACGGCTGGAGACTCGTCCTCGCTATCTTGCAGAAGATAGTCTTCAAGGGCCTTCCCCATCTGGACGTTTGAGTCCTTTTCTTCCGAGCCCTCCGAAGAGGAGCTCTGAATGTCCAGAGAGGAAGGTGAAGATACCGAAGATGCTTGAGGAGGAAGCTTCACTATCTTCTTCCCCTTCTTGACGAGGGTCTTGGCGACCCTTTTTGAGGGTTCGACGGTGGTTTTCCTTTTCTAGGGGGCCACTCCCGTTGATTCGAATTCTGGAAGGGGAGGAGGCTCCATTCCAAGAGCACTCCACACCCTGTTGAAGCGCTCCCAGCTTCCCACCAGCTCCACCCTTCGCTGTTTTTCCACCACTATAGGGGCTCTAGGCACCCGTTCAGTGGCTCTTGCAATCTGTTCTGGAGCTAGCACCAAAGGAGCCTCTAAAAAACGTACCATTCTATTAGGTATGTTATCTGGTTTCTAATGTGTTAATGCAGAAAATGCGAAAGACTTACCTAGGCTTCGAAGCTCCCCCTCTGAAGCATTTTGAAATGCAATCAGCCAATCAACTCTCAGAGGAGGGATCCGGAGGGCGATGAATTCCTCAGCCAGATGCCGCATGCTCATACGGCTGGCCAACGAAGAAAGTAACCCAAGACACATTGAAAGCAAGCTTGGGTCCAGAGTATCCTCGGCTTCCTTCTAGTACCAGATTTCTTGTAGGGGCACTGTGAGGCTGGAATCCTCTCTGACTTCGGCGTAGAACCACCAGAGGATCTAGTTGGTGTACCACCAATCATTGATGGCTTTTGATGGGAAATGCTGCACGTACTCCTTCTGAAGTTGGAAGTTAACACTTCTGAACGTCGTTAACACCTTGGTGCCTCCGGGTCTGTCTTGTCGCTTCGGTTGGCAGGAGGCTTCATGAGTAGCGGCGAAGACCTCCGATCTCCCTTCACACCCTTCTGCCCAAAGGGCCCATTCGAAGATAGCTACTCTTGCTATGGTGTTGGGTGACAACTGTGGGAAGGTAATGTGAAACATGTCCAGTACCTCTGCCAGGAAGTTAATTGCAGGGAGTCCTAGTTCGGCTTCAAAGAAGGCTTCGAAGACCACCACTTCTCCGCTCCGTGCTGTCGGGGTTGCCTCTGTACCAGGGACTTGAGTCCTCATGTCGGGGCCTAGCTTCCTGTTCACTGCTTCCTTGATGGAGTCCGCCATACTCGCTGACTGACCGAGGATGAAGCTCTGTTGCAATGGCTTCTTCGACGGTGGGCGGAGCTCCCGAGGGTTTCTTGGCCAAGAACTACCCGGGGCTCCTGCCATGGCCACCGCTGCTGATGCCGCCCATGCTTGCCTTTTTGCCAAAGTTCCCACCGCGGTCGGCACTGTTGCACTAGTCCTCACCATTGGTTGGTTGCTCAAGAGGTTGGGGAATGTTTGGAGTTTGAAGAAAGGGGGCTTAGATCTAGGACACTATAAAAATTTCCGATGATCCTCGGGTTCCCCTTTTATAACTTTTCTGCCTCCGATTACTGTTCTTTGGAGAGGCATTCACATTGCAGGTTCGACTTCTATCACTGATAGGTGGGTCCAGAAGGTAAATGAAGTGTGAATTCATAGTTAAAGTTGAGTCTGTTACTTTTTCCTGGAAGCCTAACGACTACTTGAAGGGTAATGACTCAAAATTAACAGCTCTCTACGATGCTTCACCTCCGCAATGGTTCATTTCTTTGCGACGCTTTCACACAGGAGTCTGAGTTCGAAGCTCCCATCAGACGTACCCCTGATGCCAAAGATTCTTCGAATGGTTATGATACCTTCAATTTTTTCTAAGTCCGTGAGCATGAAAATATTTCTTGCGTATACTGCTCTCCTGCTATACAGGTTAAATTGGAGAAGCGTATTCGAGGGAGCTACTGTTGGGGGAATTAATTCATCCCCAGGGCCATTAAGATCAAAAGGCAAAGACAATTTATGCAGCTTTAGGACAGAAGCTGCCCCCAAGTTGATGAAGTTTCTAAGACGAAGGCTCCTCCGAACCCCAGTTTGAAGATACCCTCCGAAGGCTCCATCTCTATAGTGGGAAACAACAATACTGACGGGACGTCTGCCTTATCTATCTTCTTCGAATACATTTTACTATTTTAGCCCTATTCAGGATACCGAATAGTTTCCGCTATGTCGGTTGTAATTGAGGGGTAAAAAGGACTTTTCCTTAGAGTTTTTACTTATAAATACCCCCCTTCTCACCCTGTAATAGGCATCGAATACTCAGATATTCAATACACAACTTTAAACTACTTCGAGCTATTATCCTATTCGGAGGCTTGAGATAGTTCACTTCACAAACACATTGTTTGTTAGTTCTTAATCTTAGAGAACATGTTAGCGTAATCTTTTACGCCAACAATGACGTAATTTGGTACATGCGTAGTAAAGTGATAGGCATAAGCGTTCCACAAACACGTACCTGGTTTCGGCATCCAGCAGGCGGCAGCTCAAGAACGTGATGATGTACTCTTTTCCCTCCACCTCTTTGGTTAGCACGACCCCAATCACGCTATATTCAGTAGCAATGTATAGCCGAAATAGAATCCTAGCTTTTGGTGCTCTCATCACAGGTGGCGACGATAAGCACTCTTTAATATTTTCAAAGGCACTTTGCTGATTTGCCCCCCAAGTGAACTCGGCTTTATTCTTTAGCCGGAGTATAGGGACAAAGGCATCGATCTTGCCAGACAAGTTAGATATAAAGCGACGCAAATAATTAGTCTTGCCTAGCAACTTCTGCACATCCTTCTTGCATGTCGGCGCTACAAAGTTTCTAATCTTCTCAAGCCTCTTAGGATGAATTTCTATACCTCTTTCATGAATCATGAATCCTAAGAACTTTCCCGCCGACACGCTAAAAGCACATTTGAGTGGGTTCATTTTCAAGTCGTACTGTCGCATCCTATCAAAAGCAACATTCAAATCGGCTAGATGGTTTCCCATAGCATCCGATTTGACTACAACATCATCTATGTAAACTTCTAACATAACTCCTAATAAGTCATGAAAGATCAAGTTCATAGCACATTGATATGTAGCGGCCGCATTCTTTAAACCAAAAGTCATAATGACCCACTCGAATAAACCGACAAAACCAGGACATCAAAAGGCTGTTTTGTAGACATCCTCTTCAGCCATAAAAAATTGATTGTAATCGGCATTGACATCAAGAAAACTTAGTACCTTGTATCCCGAAGCATCGTTGATTAGCATGTCAGCTATTGGCTTCGGATACTCATCCTTTGGATTGGCCTTGTTTAGATCCCTGAAATCAATACAAACTCGTATTTTGCCGCTCCCCTTCTTTTCTACACGCACAATGTTAGCGACCCATTCAGCATACCTGCATGGCCTAATAAACCCAGCTTTGAGTAGTTGCTCTACTTCCTCTTTAACTCGGTCATACACGGCCGAATTAAAGCAACGAGGAGGCTATTTATAAGGCCTAAATCTGGATTTGATAGGTAGTCGATGCTTCACAAGCTCGCGGCTTAATCCGGACATTTTGCTATACTCCCATGTGAAACAATCAACGTACGACTGAAGCAACTTTATTACTTCGGCCTTTTTATCAGGCTGTAAGTGTTGGTTTACAAGAGTCGCCCTTGGGATGCTACCATCGCCTATGTCAATTTCTTCCGAAGGATCGGCCGACGCAAAACCTTGTCCTAATTTCTCTACTTCGCTAAAGTATTCGATGGCCTCGGCAATACCATTTTTAGTAGACCGATATTGCTCTACACGAGACATTAGCCAATCTAGATTACTATTGCTAGACATGACTACTAATTTAGAAACAGCCACGCTACACCAGCTGACTTTACAGACACTGGTACGAAACACCCTCCGGACACGCTAACAAAATCGTAATCCGAAAGATCTTTACCTGATAGAAATTCTACTTTGTTGGGGATGGCGTCAATGGACACATCGGCCATAAAGATTTGATTATAACATGTGTTGCCATCAAGAAAACTTAGTACCTTGTGTCCTGAAGCATCGTTGATTAGCATGTCAATTATCGGCATGTGGTACTCGTCCTTCGGAGTGGCCTTGTTCAGATCCCTGAAATCAATACAAACTCGTATTTTGCCGCTCCCCTTCTTTTTCTACAGGTACAATGTTAGCGACCCATTCAACATACCTGCATGGCCTAATAAACTCAGCTTTGAGTATCCTCTCCACTTCTTCTTTAACTCCATCATAGATGGCCTAATTAAAGCGACGATGAGGCTATTTATGAGGCCTAAATCCGAATTTGATAGGTAGCTGATGCTCCATGAGCTCGCGGCTTAATCCAGGCATCTCGCTATACTCCCATGTGAAACAATCGACGTACGACCGAAGCAACTTTATTACTTCAGCCTTCTCATCAGCCTGTAAATGTTGGTTTACAAAAGTTGGCATTGGGATGCTACCATCGCCTATGTCAATTTCCTCTAAAGGATCGACCGACGAAAAACCTTGTCCTAATTTCTCTACTTCGCTAAAGTCCTGGATGGCCTCGGCAATACCGTCTTTAACAGATTGATATTGCTCCACATGAGACTTCAGCCAATCTCGATTACTTTTGCTAGACATGACTACTAATTTAGAAATAGCCATGCTACACCAGCCGGCTTTATAGACACTGGTACGAAATGTCCTCCGGACACGCTAACAAAGTCATAATCCGAAAGATCCCTACCTGATAGACATTCTACTTTATTGGGGATGGTGTCAATGGACACATCGGCCAATGCTACCTGGGCTGAAGTATCAGTAGGTACAACCTCTACCTCATCGGCGTCCCACTGAATTACACATTGGTGAAAAGTAGAAGGAATACAACAGTTTGTGTGAATCCAGTCACGCCGGAGCAGCACACTGTAGTTACCTTGCACGTCGATGACGAAAAAAGCCATTGGCAACATCTTGTTTCCCACTATTAACTCCATGGAGAGCACGCCTTTGGCCTCAGAACTCTCGCCGTTGAAGCCATTGAGCATTAAGTTGGTTTTCTTTAGATCCTCTTCGTCCCTGCAAAGCTTCTTCAATAGCGAGTAAATCATTAGGTTAAAAGTGGCGCCACCGTTAACAAGCATCCAGGAGATCGGCTTCCTGACAATGTGACCCTTGACATAGAGAGGCTTTAGATGGTGAGCCGAGTCCTTGGGTTTTTAAAAAATAGCATTGCGCGGGTTGAGGTTCCACTGAGCGACCTCGGCTTCATCCTATGGTAGGGCGAACTCAGCGGGCAGCATGACGACGTTGATGTCCATTGCCTAGGATGCAGGTCGCTCAGAGATGGGCGAGTAGTCGTTGTCGAGCATGTCATTGTCTTCGTCGCTCGGACTAGGAGCCGAGTTGTTTATCTCAACCGGCTTGATCCTCCATACATGTCCCTCTATTGGCCGAGGGCGGATTTCTTCAAAGATGGCATCTCGCTCATCCTCCGCTTTCTTCTCGCGCATCTCCTGTGCCCATAGGCGTTGCAGATGCCTCTTCTATGATTTGGACATATCTGGAGATGCCCAAGATGGGTGTGGTTTGGTACCAGGTGCCACTTCCTGATTCTTGTCATTTTTGGCTGAAGTGGTACTGCCCAGCTCGGCCTTGCATGTTTCATAATCGGAGGGGCTTTCGCAGTGGACCTTGCCAATTGGACCGGCTTTGTTTGGCCGATCGAACCAGGCTCCGGCGCGGGCTCTGACCTGAGCAGGGGACTTACCTTTGTCAGGCTTCGGCGAAGGGGCCTTTAGGATTGGGACTTCCTGAGACCCTATTCTGACTGTGATGGCTTCAGATTCCCTATCCTTTGCCTCTTTGCATTCATCTCCCTTGGCTCTATCTAGCACGAGTCGATTAGGAGGCACCACGGACAGCCTGTGGATGATGCCCCCTCTGGTGTGTCTGCTTGTCCCTACCAGTTATAATACTCCGAAGGAAAACAAAGAATAGTGTTATGTTGCGGAGGGTGCTCTGATTGTGATACGTACGGAGTATCCACCAGCTTTTTTGTTACAAAGACAAGAGAATACAAGGCAATGCCACCAGCAAAGATACAAGACCAAGAAGAACCAAATGCATTACTTCCACATGAGGTGCCACTACCAAAATCGGAAACTTGTGTCATGGATGGTGGCAAAGAGTTTCCAAATCCTTGAAGAGATGCCATGGCAATCTCAGTGGACTTCAGCTTGCTGGATATCTTCACTTCCCATATGCTACGATCAAGAGCATTGAGAAGCTTGATGGCCCTCTCATGATCAGAGTAAGCAAGCACAACCTTAGAATGAATATTACTCATGATGTCATCAAAACGGGAAAACATGGCATCAATAGATTCACCAGGGCTCTGCACAAACATTTGGTAATGTTGGTCATAAGTGCTTTAGCGCCTATACTTGATCTGAGATGTGCCCTCATGAAAAATAGTCAGAGTGGACCAAATCTCCTTAGCTGTTTGATGGTGCTGCACCCTATCGAACTCATTTTGACTCAAACTGATGAAGAATATATTTCTACCTTTGCAGTTAGCAGTATATTGATATTTCTCAGCCTAAGTAGTGCGAGTCTAAGGGATAGAGTATTCTGATTCCACAATCTCTCAAATTGCACTTCCTTGGCTATGTAGATAAGCCTCCATGCACACCTTCTAGTATGAAAAATTCATCCCATCGAATACAGGAATTTTATTGATTCTATCCATGTCGCAAATAGATCACAAAGTCAGTTAATGTCAACTAGTGATCTTAACCTGCTCTGATACCAATTATAGGACCGAAATGGGCGACTAAATTGGGGTGAATAGGCGCCTCAAAAAATTCTTTCGAATTGATGACTTTTTCTAAACACCCAACGCACCTATAAAATAACAAGGTGAAGCAAATAAACTTTCATAGAAAAATCCCCCAAAAAAGGTAGTGTTATCACTCTCTTGTCATATATGGTCTAATGCGACAGACTAAGAAATTTCAAGCACTAACAATAATCTAGGACACCCGTACAAAACACACAAGGCAAATTAATGAATTGCTCAAAGATCGAACGACATATCAACAATCAACTCACAAACACTTAGGCATTTCATCAGTCTCATAGCAAATAACCATGGTTCATAGGTAGTGAATTGACTAGTAGTAATCCTAAATATTCATCACATGTTCAGATAAATATGTCATGAAATAAATTCAGAACAAATAAAGATTCACATATTAACATTAACTTTTTATAGAATATCTAAAACTGAAAGGGTATAGAGATTATACCTTCTTTTACCTATGAAGATGAAATGACCAAGGCCTAGTGTAGTACTTCTATGGACCGGATCAGGGGGCGCAAGTACCAGGCATCGACAGCATCCACATAGGGAGAAAAGATTGGCGTAGCTCCCTCCCTTCGAGGCCTCGGCTTACTGGGTATGGCTCAGACGAGTGAATAGAGTCATGCGGCATGCAACATATGGTGCTGGCAAGTACACGTGGGACATGCTGAAGAAGTTCCACTTTGGTAAAGAGCTGAAGCCTCAGATGACCCCCATGGGAACATCTGGGGGCCTAGACAAGGACGAAAGCGGCATCAAGGTCAATGAGAGAGATTATCGAGGGATGATCGGATCACTTCTGTACTTGACTATGATGAGACCGGACATTCAGTTTGTCGTGGGACTGTGCGCACGTTTTCAGTCTTTACCACGTGAATCTCATCGACAGACTGTCAAGCGCATTGTTAGGTACCTCACCTATGTGCCTGATCTTAGTCTTTACTATTCAGCATCATCATCTCTTGAGTTATCTGGCTTTTTCGACACTGATTTTGTGGGTGCCAGCTAGATCACAAGTCGACTTCCGGTACTTGCAAGTTTCTCAGTTTTTCGCTTGTTTCTTGTTCTTCAGGTAAGTAATCTGGAGTTGTGCTTTCCACTACTGAGGCTGAGTACGTAGCTGCTGCTAGCTGCTGCTCACAGTTAGTGTTGGGGGAAAATATTCCATCTTCAGGATTATCACAGTAACAAGACAAAGACAAGAAATCAAATCAAAGGATTCCGACATATACTTTCAGATATACATTGAAGGCAATTCAAAGTATGAAGACGGACTCTGGTTCGGAGTATATCTTCGAACATGGACTCTTCCGAGAGCTTCTTTGCCAGCTAAGATGGAAGACTTATCTTCTTTCTCATTAGATTAGTCTTTTACCATTTTAGCCTTATTAAGGGTACCGAATAGTTTCCACTATGTCGGTTGTAATAGAGGGGTAAAAAGGTGTTTTCCTTAATGTTTGGGCCTATAAATACCCCCCGTTTTACCCTGTAATAGGGACCGAATACAAGTTATTCAATACACACTTTCGAACTATTTCTAGCTATTATCCTTTCGGAGGCTTGGAATAGTTTGCTTCGCAAACACTTCGTTTATTAGTTTCTATTCTTCAGAAACCTGTTAGCGTAATCTTTTACACCGACAGTTGGCGCCATCCGTGGGGAACTTAGTCCAAGAAACTTCGTTCTCTACTGAGTTTTCAAACCATGCCTCCTAAGCGGAGTTCAGCTGGTAATCCTACTCAGAGGTCTCCTCGGACCTTCGGAGTTAGACACTCAGATACAGTCGAGGTCGGAGGACCTTCGACTTTTCCTCCACCTCAAACCCCAGAAGGGATGCCCCTTCCCCGAGTATACGGAGTTCCTCCGCCAACTCCATCTATACTTCGGCCTGACGGAGTCCCTCTTCCACCTCAAGTTCCACTCCAAACTGATCCCTACAGTTCTCGAGACCCGGAAGATCCTTCCGGAGGAGATGAAGACAGACTTGGTGATATGGCCGCTCAGATGGCCAGTCTCCAAGCCGAAGTAGCGAGATGGCGGCAAGAAGCTGCAAATAGGCTTCGCTCTCAAGCCATCCCGGTTATTCCCGAAGTGCCTGAAGACGACGAACCTATCTATCCTGAAGCCCCGGAGAACACCTCCTTCGATACTGAGTCTCCGCTGCATCCCGAACTGCAAAAAGTTCGCTTTGACCCGAAGTTTAAGACTTCGAAGCTTTGCAACTATGCCGGAGATGAAGATCCTGGAGAATTTGTTCGATCTTATGCTTTGGCGATTGAAGCCAGTGGAGGAGTGCGGGACACTATGGCAAAATGTTTCCCCCTGGCTCGTCAAGGAGTGGCTTTGCGATGGTTCTGGTCTTTAAAACCAGGATCAATTAGTTCATGGGGGCAGTTGAAGAAAAAGTTCGTGAGTAATTTCCAGGGCACCTTCGTGCCTCCGATGTCAATGGGAAGTCTTTTCCAGGTGAAGCAGCTCCCTGGAGAAACCTTAAGACAATACTTCAAGCGCTTCACTCATACGAAGTCGCAAATTCGAGGGTTAACTACATCTTCGGTAGTTGACGCAGCTCGAGAGAGAGTCATTCATCCAGGACTACTTGATAAACTTCATCGGAAAAGCATATCTTCTATTTCTCAGCTGATGTCCTATTTTGAAGAATATGCAAGGTCAGAAGAGGGCTGGCTTCGGAGAACTGCAGCTACTCCGTCCATACTGCAGGAAGTAAAATTGGAAGTGAAAACTTCGGCACAGCCGCCAGGACCCGTCTTCGAAGCTCAACATGATAGGAGAAGGGGGCAAAAGCATCCTCGTTCAGAAGTTCTGAACATTGCACCTCCACAAAAGTTTGCCCAGAGAGCTCCACAACCTTCGGGGAGTAAAACCAGCGGTTGGAGGCCTCCAGGGAAATCGGCTGGAAAAGGCCAAACTTTCTTCTGCTGCATTCATGGTGAGAACCGAAGTCACGCAACTAACACGTGCAAAGCTATACTTACTCTGAGAGGAGAGTATTTAGAGAGAACTTCGGGTCGAGGTACTACTGACCGAGTTCCAATTGAAGTGCGTCCAGAGCCTGTCCAGGCTGTGGCGCGAATAGAGAATTTCGATCCAGCAAGGCGCCCTCCAGTGGTCAATGTTATGCCACCTCCAAAGCAGGAAGAAGGGCAAGATCGAGGAACAAGAGTAGTCCTCCCAATCTCTGGAGGAGGGACTCTCGGAACCATGTCAAAGAGGCAGAGAAGAGAGTATGTTAGAGAAGTGGGGCATATTGGAACTTCTTCGTCTGCAGCTGCTATGCCTGAATGGTCCCATGTACCAATATCTTTTTCTGCAGAGGATGCAGCTGGCATTAAATTTCCACATGCAGACCCACTTGTCATTACTGCCGACATTGCAGGAACTGAGGTTCGAAGAGTGCTAATTGACGGAGGGAGTTCGGCAGACATTATTTTTGTTCAAGCCTTCGATCAACTATGCATCTCCAGAAGGCACCTTCTTCCAGCGGCTCGCCCTTTGCAAGGCTTCGCGGGACCTCCGCTTGATGCCCTCGGCCAAATTGGCCAGGAAGTTACTTTTGGAGAAGGGCTGTTAGCCAGGACAGAGGAAGTAATCTTCGACGTTGTGGATGCTCCATATGCATACAATGTCATCTTTGGAAGAGGCATGTTAAATCAGTTCGGAGCTGTGGCGCGCCACAATTCCTTGTGTATGAAGATGCCCACACAAGCGGGAGTGCTCACTATCTTCGGAGATCAAGCTACCGCCCGAAGAGCGGAGTATGGTCACGGCCCCACTCTTGATCCAAGACAAGTGAATTGTTTGCAAGATAATCAAGAAAATTTTTCTGCTCCTAGCGAATCTTCGAAGAAATCCTTCCCAAGACCAAGTCCTGAAGGAGAGATTGCAACAAAGGTTATTGTTAAAGATGGCAAAGAATATTCATTTCAATTTGGTAAAGATTTGCCTCCAGAAGTTGCTACCTCCTTGGAGAAAGTAGTTGAGGAGAATTTAGATGTCTTTGCTTGGTCTGACGAAGACATCACCGGAGTCAATCGGGATATTATTGAGCACAGTTTACTTGTAAACCCGAAGGCCCAGCTTGTTCGACAAGGACTCTGAAAAATGTCTGCAGAAAGAGCTATTCTTGCCAAAGACAAAATTGAAAAGTTACTAAAGGCTGGGATTATCAGAGAAGTGGCTCATACAGAATGGTTAGCCAACCCAGTCTTCGTCAAGAAGAAATCTTCCGGGAAGTGGCGCATGTGTATTGATTTCACATCCTTGAATAAAGCATGCCCTCGTGACCCCTACCCCATGCCCCGAATTGATCAATTGGTCGACTCCACTGCAGGTTCGGAGTTATTAAGCTTTCTCGACGCGTACTCTGGCTATCATCAAATATGGTTGAAGCGCGAAGATGAAATCAAGACAAGCTTCGTAACTCCTTCAGGAGTCTTCTGTTATGTAAGAATGCCCTTTGGCTTAAGAAATGTCGGGGCTGCTTTTTTGAGGTTAGTTGCTAAGGCTCTAGTTCATCAATTAGGTCGCAATGTAGAGGCCTATATGGATGATATTGTAATAAAGAGTGCGTTAAAGCACCAACATAGCCTAGACTTAGCAGAAACATTTAATAGCCTTCGGGCATGTGGGATCCGTCTTAACCCCGAAAAGTGTATCTTCGGAGCTAAGGCTGGAAAGTTGATAGGGTATTTAATTTCAAGCAGAGGGATTGAAGCTAGCCCTACCGAGATAACTGCATTACAGAAGATGACTCCTCCAGAGAATTTAAAGCAGGTGCAAAAACTGACTGGTCATTTGGCAGCACTTAGTAGGTTTTTGGCAAGGTCTGCGGAGAGAAGTTTGCCCATCTTTAAAGCACTGAAAGGGTCCGAAGATTTTGCATGGACACCGGAGTGTCAGAAAAGCTTCGAAGATATTAAAGAGTATCTCAGTAATCTTGCTACACTCATGGTGCCTACTGCGGACGAAACCCTACTCCTTTACCTCGCAGCTACAGGCTCTGCTATCAGCGCAGTCCTTGTCAGAGAAATGGATTTCAATGGAAAGTTGGTACAAAATCCAGTTTATTTTGTGTCCAAAGCATTGTCAGGAGCGAAGACAAGATATTCCGAGCTTGAAAAGTTCACTTATGCTCTGATAATGGCTTCGAGGAAATTGAGACATTATTTTTTTGCTCATAATGTAATCGTACCAACTTCGTATCCTTTGGGAGATATGCTCCGAAGTAAAGACTCCACTGGAAGAATTGGAAAGTGGGCCGTTGAACTAGCACCCTTCGGCATATCCTTTGTGGCAAGGACAGCAATCAAATCACAAGTCTTGGCAGACTTCGTAGCAGAGTGGACTCCCCCTGCAACGTGGGTTCTGGAGAAGTCAAGCGAAGGAATTTGGACTGTGTATTCTGATGGGGCTTTCCAAGCATCCGGAGCAGGGGTTGGAGCAGTTTTAATTTCACCTTCAGGGCAAAGAGCAATGTACTCCGCAAGACTCAACTTTAAGTCTACCAATAATATAGCGGAGTATGAAGGGATTTTACTGGGACTCCGAAAAGCACATGCTCTAGGGGCTACAAGAGTTGTTATAAAGACAGATTCTCAAATAGTAGCAGGGCACGTAGATAAAAGTTGTCAAGTCCGACATCCACAGCTTACAAAGTAATTAGAAGAAATCCGTAAGATCGAAGCACAATTCAAGGGTATTTCCATTCGAAGTATACCTAGAGCAGAAAATGTGCAAGCGGACATCTTAGCAAAAGCTGCTGCCGGAGCTATGGATATACCAGAAGAGGCTTTTTATGAGGAGCTCAGTACACCTTCGGTGCAACAAATTCCTTCTGCAGAGATTCTTTGCATTCCAAGTACAGATTGGAGAAATTCAATCATGGAACTTTTGCAAGGATGAGCAAATTTGTCTGAAGAGCCACAGCTTTCAAGATTGAAACTCAGAGCTAGAAATTATCACATAATCAACGGTATTTTATACAAGGCCGGAGTATGTTCCCCTCTACTCCGATGTATATCACAGACCGAAGGCCAAGATATTCTTCGAGAAATTCATGAAGGGCTTTGCGGTAGCCATTTAGCCCCTAGAGCTTTGGCTAGAAAGACACTTCGCGAGGGGCTTTATTGGCCTACAATAGTAGCAGATGCGGAGAATTTAGTCCGCACATGTCAAGGATGTCAGTGGATGGGACGACGGAGCCATCGCCCACCAACAGCTCTTCAAGTTATTGCTCCGGTATGGCCCATCGCCAGATGGGGTATGGATTTGATTGGTCCCTTTCCAGTAGCTAAGGGAAATCTAAAGTTCACAGTGGTAGCTACTGAATATTTTTCTAAGTGGGTAGAAGCAGAGCCCTTAACAGCTATCACTTCGAACAATGTACAAAAATTCTTTTGGAAGAGTATCATTTGCCGGTTCGGAGTGCCTAGACAACTCACAGTTGATAATGGAACACAGTTCGATACAGAACCTTTCAGGAAGTTTTGCGAAGATCTAGGCATCTAGTTATGTTTTGCTGCAGTGAGACATCCTCAGTCTAATGGAGTTGTAGAAAGAGCCAATGGAAATATTTTGTCAGGGCTAAATCGAAGGATAGTAGGATTGGCAAAAGGATTGTGGACCGAAGAACTTCCGAAGATTTTATGGTCCATTCGGACTACGCAAACAAGGTCCACAGGTTTCACTCCATTCAGACTGCTATTCGGGGATGAAGCTATGACTCCAACGGAGCTCAAAGGAGGATCACTTTGCAGCACCGAACCGGAGATTGAAGGAGAAAGACAAGCTTCGCTGGATTTAACAGAAGAGACAAGACTTCGAGCTGTAGCCAATTTGATGAAGTATCAACAGCAGACGAAGACTTGGTTCGACCCGAAAGTCAAGATCAATGAGCTTATACCGGGTCATCTCATTTTACGAAGCATCATAGCGCTAGGAAAATTAGGAAATAAATGGGAAGGTCCATACTTAATTGTTCGTTCAGGACGTCCTGGCTCTTTTAAACTAGCTAATTTGGAAGGTGAAGAGTTAGCACATACTTGGCATGCAGAGCACCTAAAGCGATACTTCGCATAGGGGCTCCTTGTAATCATTTGTAATCATCTTCTGAATTAATAAAGCATATGGTTCAGATAGTGCCTACCCCTCATAAACTTCCAGCTTCCGAGTGGACGCATTGGAACCATGGAGTTGACCGAGAGGGAAGTGTCATTAATTTGAATCATATTTTTGGACTTTGAAACATTGGTTCGAAGTTTCTGACGTGGGGGCTGACATAATTCGGAGTCCAAGCCACCAGCTTGTAGGCATCCGTAAAAGAGCCCAAAACCACATCATACGGAGTCGAAGCCATCGGCTGGTAGACATCCGTAAAAAGAGTCCAAGGAGACCAAATCATGTGGAGTCCAAGCCACTGGCTTGTAGGCATCCGTAAAAAGAGTCCAAAGAGACCACTGTGAATTCCAAGCCATTGGTTTGATAGAATTCGCAAAAAGAGCCGAAGGAGGCCAAAACAAAACAGAGTTTGAGCCATGAGCTTCGAATGTCTGTTAGAGAGTCCAAAGTGACTAATTGTTTAAGACACCAAAGTGTCCGGAAATTTATCCACAGTGATTTCTTTCAAAACATGAGGTACTAAGATACCAATCTTCAGACTTCGAATAGTCGAAGACATTTTATAAGATTTTAATCAATCTTTAAATCGCTAAGGGGCTCCGAACCCCCAAAAATTGTACTCCTAAGTTTTTTCTTTGCGCCTAACCATCTTTGAATACAGTTCTAAGTTGCTTACGCCCAAAGAGGGGCTAGTAAATAAGGATACAATTTTAAATTGATATTTATTATTCGAACAATATAATTACATCATGAAAAATTGGTATCTATATCGAGAAGGAATCGAAGACCCCTTCGGTCTCTAAAGCTAAGGTTGGAATGACTAGTTCCAGAGCCAGGAGTTCTAACAACTTTGCGTTTAACTCTTTTGCCTCCCTTCGAAGCTCTAAAGTCTTTTTGCTCTTGTTGAAGCTCTGCCCTAGTTTGAAGTCGTTCGGGGCTCCTTTCCCAGCTTCCGAGTTCTTTAGGCTTGTTATCTTGAGCTTCATCTTCGTCTTCGGACCATACAACATTTTCGGAGGATGAAGTATCCAAGTTAACCTCTTTTTCTTCCTCTTTAATATAAGATAATATATCTTTGCTTACTTCGGACGTAATCGCTCCGGAGCTATCTCGAGGAACTAGAAATCGAGGGCGCTTGTGAAGTTTTAAGATATCGAAGGTAGCCCATAATAAGCGAAGTTCGTCGTTAACATCTAATACTTCGACATCTTCCATATGAGGCAAAGCGTAAAAACATGACAAGCAAATTTTCATTCATAAATGTACAAAAGCATGATTCTTTACATAGTTAAAGATCCTAAGATATTTCTAAACCTGCGGATTTGGTGGAGGTTGACTGCTCGAAGCTTGAGATCGAGCTTGTTTCTGGCGCTGCCCTTCATCAATCCAAGCCTTGATCACAGAGCGACCTTCGGCTCTCCATGAAGTTTGAAAGGCTTGCCAAGCAGCAGCCACACCTTCGGAAGGAGTAAGAAGCTGGTCGTCATCGAAGGTAATGGGACCCCTCCCTGCGCTCGGAGCTATTGATTGGCCCAGGTCTTCGTAGTAACGAAGTATGCCGATAGTAGCCACTTGTCCAGAGATTTCTCCGTACCGAAGGCCTGCTGTCTTCATTTGCTTCGCTGCTCCTTGGATCCTTTTCAACCATCGCAGCAAGGAGATGTTGTCATCTGAAGGAAGCGTCCCAGTAGTACCGAAGTACTCCAGAACACTTAGCAATTCATTCATGACCTCCACAGCTACCTTCTCTGATTTCAACTTGTCTTCATTCAGAGCATCCTTCACCGAAGTTAATTCTCTTACCACCCCAAAAAGCCTAGCCGCCTCTGTAGCTAAAGAATTCTTCTGATTGAGCAGCTGGCAAGCTTCTTCGGCAGTTTTAGCTTTTTCCTCTTGGAGCTTGACAAGTTCAGCCCCTGTAGCAGCATGCTCCGCCCGCATCTTTTCAATCTCCACTCGAAGCACAATTTGTTCTGCTTCGAGCTCTTTGTTCGCAGCTTCCAAACTTTGTCTGGCCCTGCGCTCCGTTGAAACCATGTTGTTCAATTGAGAAACTCGACCTTCGGAGATATTAAGATTCCTTTGGAGAGTTGCATTTTCCTCTCGAAGGCTAATGTTTCCACGTTCATGTGAGATGTTCGCAGCTCGGGCCAAGACTATTTGCTGCGAAAAGAGAAAACCAAGGTGAGAAATTATTTGTATATAAATTTGATGTTGTTTTGCAGATACTTCGTACCTGGTATGATGCACGCTCCATAGCAGCGTTAAGCTCTGAACTCTCCGCTTCGCTCAAAATAGCCACCAAGTCTGTCTCCCCGACTTCGCGACTAGGTCGATCCAAAGGCTCGAGCAAAGTCCAAAGCCCAGTTCTCCGCTCCAAGAAAGGAGCTAGAAGAGGGAGCATGCTCAAGGCTTGCTGGTCATCTTCGCTTGGCGAAGGCTCGGAGTGTTGAGCTGTGGCTTTTGGAGCCCCGGTAGACTGGTCCCCCTCGGTAGATTGGCTCTCGTCTATTGACTCAGACGGAGTTGATCCTGAGCTCGGAGCTGGGAGGGGGTCTATCTTCCCTTTTCCTTTTCCAGGCCCCATTTGAGCGCTTCCTAGAATTGGCTCCGAAGCTGTCGAAGGTCCAAGAATTACATCTTCGGGACGGACCTATTCCATGGAAGTGGATCCTACAAAAGCAAAGGTATTATACATTGTATAATTTTGCAGAAAAGAACAAAAGAATTATGCGAAGGTTACCTTCGACATTTTGGCGACGGGTAAGCATTGAACTACTTGGCGGATCGAAGGCTACTCCAAAGTCTTCGTCGGAGTCAACAGTCAAATCTTCGACTGTTGGAGCATCTTCTTGAGCAGTCATGGCTGCTTCACCCAGAATCGAAGCTGCAGTAACTTCGACTCCGCTTTCGTCCAAAGGGACTTCGTCCTGAGGTAAAATTTCTTGAGCGGCCGGAGTCCTTGCTTGCTCAGGGTTGACTTGAGACTCCGGCACACTCGCAGTATCTTCGACATTTGTCTCTGTCTGGGCTGCATCTCTGTTGATCAGGTCAATCAATATCCTTCCTTCATCCTCCAAGGATTCAGAGGCTGAAGCTCTAGGGCTTGAAGGCGCAGGAGCTCTTGGCTTTCGAGCCACCTTCTTGAGCGGAGTTTTGGCAGAACTCGAAGCTCCAGCTTTGGCTTTTCTCTTTTTGGGCCCTTTCTCCGAAGGCACCCAATCCACCAGAGGGGGCGGAGCAACTTTGAGTAGCCCCCATACTCGGTTGGATCGCTCCCAAGTTCCAACCAATTTGATTCTTCATTCTTTCTCGGTCGGAGTTGGGACACCTAGAATCTTCTCCGAAGCTCGTACAATCTGCTCTGAAGTTATAGGGGCTGAAGAAGCTGAAAAATGAGTTAAGTTGATTATTTCTTCGAATAAATATACATGACATATGTTATTTTCGAAGTTACCTGCAGGGCTTGAATTCAAAGAAATTTTGCGGAGACCACCCTCCGAATCTTCCTCGAAGGTAATCGGCCAGTTGGCCATCAGGGGAGGGATCTGAAGCCCGAGGAATTCTTCTGCTAAATCCCGCATGCTCAGGTGGTGACTAATTTTTTCGAGCAAGCTCAGACGAGCTTCGAGTTGGCCTGGATCCGGGTGCACAAGGGCTTCCTATCGGAAGTTGATGTCTTGCAAAGGTCCAGCTAGGCGACTACTTTCCCCAACTTCGGCGTAAAACCACCTCAAGATCCAGTCAGTGTACCATCTGGCATTGATGGCCTTGGCAGGAAATCGGATGGCATACTCGTCCTGAAGTATGAAGTTGATGCTTCCGAAGGCTACTACTAACTTCTCACCTCCGGGGCCTACGAAGGTCTTCGGTTGGCACGAAGCTCTGTGCAGTGCTGCGAAGATCTCCGCCCTTCCTTCGCAACCTTCGGCTCGCAATGCCCATTCGAAGATGGCAAGACGCGCTACTGCATTCGGAGAGAGTTGGGGGAGAGTGACATGGAACAAGTCCAATACCTCCGCCAAGAAGTCAACCGCCAGAAGCCCCAAACCAGCTTCGAAGAAGGCTTCGAAAACAACCACTTCTCTGGGTCTCGGTGATGGAATGATTTCCTTCCCAGGTTTGCGAATCATAACCCCAGAACTGATCTTGCCTTCTACTGCGGCCGCAAGCGATTCTCTTTTGCAGGTTGAAGGCCCTAGTTGGTAAGATTGATCAGTGTACTTTGTCGATGCTGGGAAGAGGTCTTGAGGGCCAAGATTTTGGGGATTTCCTGCCGTCGTCCCCATTGTAGTCATTGCTGGTGCCGGAGTCGTCGCCGTCAATGTAGCAGCCGCCGCTGCTGTCGCAGCTTGCTGCCGGGCCAAGGTTGAAGCCACTCCGCGACCTTTGAAGCTGGTTTTTGCCATTAGATCTCGTCGATTGCTTCGAAGGAAGAATGGAGGTTAGGGCTCGAGGGATGGTCTGTTTGCACGAAAGCGGTGGAAAGGTACTCAAGAAAGGTCTGGGCCCTCTATTTATAGCCCAGACCCCGATTTTTTACCGTTTGCTTATGCTGTTTCGCATTCTTGACTGTTACTTTGTTCCAGAATTAACGCATTGCGTAACTTCCGTTAGAAGGAAAAAGCCAACGGCTATATTTTCCAAGTCTAAAAAGACTTTCAGATATCTCGAATTAGTTCTAAGATACTTCGAACGTAATTCTCTTAGAAAATAATTCGAAGTTTGCATCTCTATACATTTCGGAGGTGTATTAAGTCTACTGACCCCTGTGCATGGAAATGTTTTCTTGCGTATACTGCTTCCCTAATATCACAGATTTAATGGAGAAGCGTATTCGAGGGGCTACAGTTGGGGGAAAATATTCCTTCTTCAGGATTATCGCAGTAACAAGACAAAGACAAGAAATCAAGTCAAAGGATTCCGACATATACTTTCAGATATACATTGAAGGTAGTTCGAAGTATGAAGACGGACTCTGGTTCGGAGTATATCTTCGAAGATGGACTCTTCCGAGAGCTTCTTTGCCAGCTAAGATGGAAGACTTATCTTCTTTCTCATTAGATTAGTCTTTTACCATTTTAGCCCTATTAAGGCTACCGAATAGTTTCCACTATGTCGGTTGTAATAGAGGGGTAAAAAGGTCTTTTCCTTAATGTTTGAGCCTATAAATACCCCCCGTTTTACCCTGTAATAGGGACCGAATACAAGTTATTCAATACACACTTTCGAACTATTTCTAGCTATTATCCTTTCGGAGGCTTGGAATAGTTTGCTTCGCAAACACTTCATTTGTTAGTTTCTATTCTTCAGAAACCTGTTAGCGTAATCTTTTACAACAACAGTTAGTTTGGATGATTTCCACTTTGAAAGATTTTGGGTTGTCTTTCCCTGCTAGAGTGCCTTTGTTTTGTGATAGCACCAGCGCGATTAGTGTAGGGAAAAATCCATGCATGTCTTCATTTGAAAACCAAACATATTGATGTGCGCTTTCACTTTCTGAGGGATCAATATGAGAAAGGAGTCATTGACCTTGTTCATATTGATACCCATCATCAATTGGCTGACATTCTCACCAAACCCCTAAATCAGTCTACATTTGAGCGTTTGCGAGGGGATTGGGGAATTGTGTATCCTTTTTAGGATAGTTTTGAGTCTTTTCTTTCTTCCTTACTCTTTTATTGAGTCTTTTCGTGTGAGTTCATAATTGTATATTCATACATCACACTTTGAGCTTACTTCTATTATATGGTTGACCTGCTTTACTCATTCTTGCTTGTATAAGCTTTTGAATACCTGTCGATGATCATGCTTGTTTCAGTTCACATGATGTATCTGATATCTGTCATATGCATGGCTTTTGTGCTTTAAAATTGAAAAAATAATCACCATTGCTTCTGGTAACTAGCATGTGTAGGTTGAATGCTTTTGCTATCTTTTACATGCGTAGTAGCTTGTTCCTTAGATGCAGATATGTAACTTGGACATCTATATGCTTTAACATGGAAAATATGCTATAAAAAAATAAAAAATCAGAAAAATGAAAAATCCATGCCTTTTATGCTTAAATGGAAAGATCTAGGTGGGTTTTTTATGTCGCATTGCATTGTTCTGGATTGCTTAAGATAGCAGTTTGGTATGAACTAGGACATTTTAATGTATACCAAGACCAATGTCTTAAGCTTCTAATGGTTCTATTCTGGCCTAGGCTTGACTTGATCGGTTAGCATAAGGTTGACATGCAAATAACCCCTGCCAGAAATGAAAAAGGAAAAGAAAAAGGCTGAAAATTAAAAAGATAACATGTTTGTTGAAGCTCTTTGTTATGGACAATGCTTATCTTGGTAGATATCTGCTAGCCTTTGCATCTCATGTTTTACCTTGCTTGTTAACTAGAAAATGTGGTGATGCTTTTATTTGCAAAAATATAAAAATGTGTGCTAATTACTTTGTTTGGATATCATCTATTGCACTGATCATGCCATGTGTCTTAGATAGTATTTTGTGCTATACTTGCTAGATGTTGTAATTGCAGTCAATCATATCTAAGAAGCATGCTTTTTGCACTCCACTTGCACCCGAGTTGCATTCATTACATATTTTGAGGGGGAGCTGCATTTCAGGGGGAGTTTGAGTTTGTGTCTCTTTTCAGTGCATTTAGTCTCACTTGATGAGTCCAATTGTCAACAAGAGGGAGAAATTTTGGGTTACTTGATCCTTTAGAAGAGTTTAGGGGGATTTTTGGCTTTCTTTGAGATTTATTTCAGAGGGAGTTTTTGTCTCTTTTACCTTTACTATTTGGATATCCTTATTGATAATTCAGAGATTGCACTCGTTTGAGTTTTATTTTTGTTTAACCATAATGACTGTTTTCTAGCTTTTGTTCGGCTTTTGGTCATTAGGGTTAAACCTTTTATTTTATTTTCTTCTTTCTATCTTCTAGTGTTTTGTTTTTGTGTTTCCACATTTTTTTGCTAGTTCTAAAGCGATGATGAAGAGAGTGTTTACAATGCACTCATCAAGGGGGAGATTGAGGAGCCATGTTGAAGATCATGGGCCTCATAACTCTAGAAGTGATGAGTGATTGTCAACGGAAGTCAATAGAGGAGACGAAGAGGAGTCAAGACATGTCGTTTCTTGGGCCGCGTGTGTCTCAGGTACACGGGCGGTGAGCGACTGTCGGGCAGAGGGGCTGCGGAGTCAGGCCAGCCCAATCCGGGTACATGGGCTAGGATCGACAGGGAATCCGCTGGTCTGTTGATTGGGTTTGACTCAGGTAAACGGGCGGCGAGCGGTTGCTAGGCTAAGGGAGCCATGGAATCGGGTCGACCCAATCCGGTTACTCGGTGTGAAGACAGTAGACGCTTTGTCGGTTTTGGTGTAAAACCGACGCAACCATGTAAGACCGCCCATCGGGGATCCGATGGTCTTGAAGCGAAGCTGCTAAGAAAGCTCCACATCAGGACAAGTTACTTTTAGATAGGATTTTACTATTTTTCCTTTTAGGCCCACAGTCCGTGTTAGTCGAGTCTGTAAAAATCCTAAGGGCATTTTAGTCTTTTCTAGTTTATTTCGGCGTCTATAAAAAAACCCTAAGGGTAAATTGGGATTTTTTCTGATTTATTGGGCTGCCTATAAATAGGGCCCCAATCCCCCTTGGGTTTCTCAACTCATCTAATGAAAAAAATCAGAGTTCACTTTTCATCCCCTCTTCCACTTTAGTGATCAAGCCTTCATTTTCTCCCCGTAGCGCTGCCGCCGGAAATTTCCTGGGTGTCGTAGTTTTCCTGATCGCCATCTTTGTGTGTAGCTCCGTTTTTCTACATGGGGAGGCCGTGGTTTGGCTCGGTGGTGCTCAGGACGCTGTCTGGTGGAAGGTTTTGGCACAGGAGCGATGACATAGGCGCCCACGTGTGATTGATCGTCGGAGGGCCTATGCTCCAAGCTTTGCCAGTGCGCTAGAGATGTGAAGCTTCCAAGCAGAAGTGAAGTCGAACAGTGGACACGTGGAGCTAGGTGTGTGTCTGAAGTCTAGAGGTGGGGTGCATTGTGCGTGCAAGATTAGAGAAGCTGCGCCTATCACATCCATCATGTGGATGCATAGAAGGCATGCTTGTAGGACTGAAAGTAGCGACCAGACACTACAACAATCCAGAAAACTTCCGTCGGCCAAAGCAGACGGAAGTTAGCCCTTTCCCGACGAAAGAAGCTAACTTCCGTCGGCAAAAGGCTAACTTCCGTCGGCATTTGGCCGACAAAAGCGGGTAGACGGAAGTTAGCTAACTTTCGTCGGTCGGCCAAACCTAGCCGACGGAAGTTACTAGGAAATCGGTAACTTCCGTCGGCTAAATCCTAACCGACGAAAATTTCTTTTTTTTTGTTTTTTGTTTTTTCTGTCTACGGGGCCAATAACTTCCGTCGGCTAATGTTGGCCGATGGAAGATAACTAAAAAATCCAAAAAAAAAAGAAAATTTGCAACTTTGCTGATCTGATTGATGTAGCATACTTCTTACAACTTTGCAAAAATATAATTACACAAAAGAAGCAATATTCATATAGGCTACTTTCAGGCAATGTGGTGTCTCCAGTCGCTCCAGGAGCTGCAAATTTCGTTTCTACATAGCTCATCTCATTCTCAATGCTTAGCAACCTCACTACTGCAACTGCTCCAACGACACAAATAATACAAATGAAACAAAACCATAACAAATTAAATTAGGGCTAAAGATTTTACACAGTAAACTAAACAAAGAAAGAAAGAATCATGGCATTAACATTTTACCTGCTCTGTGATGAGAGACCTTGAAATTTACAGATGGAACCTTAGTCCTCCCTAAGGAAAAACACAAATTTTGTTAAAAAGGTGAGCAAATAAGCTACAATTATTCAAGCAGCGCTCTTTACCTGTTCTTTGAGAAGAGACCTCAGGACTAAGCTTTGGAACCCTAGTAGTTCAGGGACAAATGCACGTGACAATGTTCTGGAAGTTTAAGGTCATGAAAATACAACTGACCAGAAAATGAATCTGAACTCTAAAGGCAACAACTCCATCTTAGTTACTCCAAGTCTCCAACAAGTATGTGTGTGACATTTGTACAACACATGCGGAGTGTAAGCATACAATTATTTTGAATCTAGGTGAGTATCTTCATTCTATTACTAGTTTGCTGCAGTTGAATATCATGAAACCAATAACATGGTTCAATTTCAGACAGAAAACACTGCCGGAGTGGTTAATCAGCCAATCAAGCATACTATTTGCTACACAGGCTCCGTATTTGTTTTATATCTTCTATTTTCAGCGACGAGTGATTCATGGTACCAAGTAGCATTTACCTGCTCGGCGAGGTGAAGCCTCCGGACTATCACGCTTCCAAGCCCTACCCCTTCCTTCACAAAACAAATGGGATAGGTCAAATTTGCATGAATCCATCAGATAACTAGCAGAGAAGCCATAATTAACCAATCAAACCGCACGATGAAGCAGTGACCTCCAACTCCCCCCATTTTACCTGCCCTGCTCGGATACGCTTCCAGAGTAATCCTCGCGACCCTACCCCTCCCTTCAAAAAAAAATAGACGAATTATGAACCAAGCTACGCAGGAGTGCGAGGCTAATTAAACAACGTAAAAAAATCCCGCGGGAATGCGGAGTACCAGAGGCGCCGGAGCTCCCGCGGGCGACGCCGGAGTCAACGGAGAGAAGGAACGGCGATCCGACCACGCGCACGCGGAACTGCGAGAGGCCGAGCGCTCTTCCCTCCATCCCTCGCTGGGGACCGCCGCCGTCCCCCGCTGCCATAGCACCCGGTTGGTTAGGGTTTTAGCTCCTCTTTTATGAATAGACCAAAGCAGATCTAGGGTGAGTAAGGACATAGATCTGGGGAAGGAGTGAGGGTGGGAGGGGAGGGGAGACGTACGGGGGTTGGTCGGCGGCGAGAGATCTGACGGGTACAAACGCGAAGCCTCCGATGGTGACGGTCGGGCGTGCTTGCGGTGGTGTCGATGGGGGCGGGGCTGCGGAGGCTGGTGCCGCGGTGTCCTTCTCTGGCTTCATCTCCGAGCTCTCGGCCTCTAGCTCCTTGGCCGCCTCCTTTGGTTTCTTCTCCGCCTTTTCGGCGCCCTTGCCGCTCTCCGCGGCCGGCGGCGCAGCGATCTCCTCCGGCTTCTTGGCCGCGGTGGCCGCGAGCGCATGGCGGGGCATCGTAGGGGCAGCGCTGTGGAGGGGTGCCGGTGGAGGTGGTCGGTCGGGGCGGCGCAGCAAAGGGGGAGCATGGCTGGAGAGAGAGAAGCCCTGGATGCGGATGCGGGGAGAGAGTGGGGAAAAAATAGGGCACCCGACCGGGGAGTAATATAATAACTTCCGTCGGCTACAAGAAAAGTCGACAGAAGTTAAGTTATTTTCGTCAACTAAAGGAAATGCCGACGGAAGTTATGTTAATTTCTGTCGGCATGATAAAGCTGACGGAAGTAACGTACCTTTCGTCGGTTTTAAGAAAAGCAGACGGAAATTATTTTAGCCGACGAAAATTTATCATTTTCCTGTAGTGAGAGGGGGGTGAATAGGCGCCTAAAAAAATTCTTCCAAATCAATGACCTAATCCCAACACCCAACGCACCTCGATAGACAAACAACAGTAGCAAAGTAGATCACAGGTACTAAAGTTGTCTAGCCTAAAAAAGATTAGTGTCCTAATTAAAATGATATCACCAACGATATTAAAAAATAAATTAAACTAAACAAAAATAACTGTAGTAAATAAAAAATGTGTTCTCAAATTAAAAGATTTAATAAATACTTGATGTGCATGGGAAAACACCTAGATATATCAATAAATATTCATATTGCAATCTGACAATAAAGTACTAATAAAGTGAATAAAACATGGATCATTCAGAAATAAATTTAGAAATAAAACTGATATATTGCATGTAAATCGAGAATGAAAAATATTACTATGACTATTTTTTTCTTTTTTAGACGAATAGACTAAAAATACTTAAATAAATAATATGCGAGTACTAATAAGGTTTTAGCAGTCAAAAATTAAATCACAAAATTACTAATCAGATTCGCATGCTAAACCAAAATAAATAGTTATTGATTTAATTAATCTGACTAAAAAATAGGAGATTAGATCGAAAAAAATTACTTGCGTTTGTTGTTGCTTGGTCTCCGCCGCACGCAAAAAACTGCGGTGAGGTTTATTTTTCGTTGCGTGTGGCGTGCCTCGGAAAACGTCGCCGAATGCTACAGAAGCCCATGCCGAAAGTTCTTTGCCGCTGCTTCCCACACAGAAAAACGTGTGCAGCAGCTGCTGCACCTCATCTCAGCCCCTCGCTGGGGAAGCACGCGCAGACTCTACCGCGCCATGGACTCCAGTGCCACATTGCGCTAGGTGCCTAGGTGGGTACTAGCTGCGCTACCGCATGCTGCCACGCGCAGAAGTCTCGCTGCCGCACACAACATCTCGCGCCGAACACCGAACGCCGGGCGGGACACTTGCTTCAAGCACGTTTCACGAAGAAAGTCTGGTGGCGATTATAGAGGAGTGAAATGTCGGTGGCGAAAAAAACAGTGGCAGTGGCAGTGAAAAAAATCCTAGACTATAGATTAATTGCAAAAAACAGTCACCCCTAACCCTAAGGGGTTGGGGCCTATTTATAAGCAGCCCACTAATAAAGGGAAAAACTAATTTACCCCTAGGGTAAATTACACTAACTCTAAAAATAAAATTGAAATTACTAAAATGCCCATAGAATATTTAACTGACTCGAATAACAAAGACTGTGAACCTAAAGGCTAAATATTAAAATCCTAAATAAAGATAATCATCGGTTGTCAGTTTTGCGCCGAAACTGACAAAGCGTCCACCGTCTTCGCACCGGGTACCCGGATTAGGCTGACCCGATTCCGCAGCTTCCTCAGCCCGGCAAATGCTCGCCACCCGTTTACCTAAGTCAATCCTGGTCAACAGACCAGTGGATCCTCTGCCGCTCCTAGCTAATGTACTCGGATTGGGCCAGCCCGACTCCGCGGCTCCTCTACCCGGCCGTCGCTCGCTGCCCGTGTACCTGAGTCACACGCGCCCCAGACACGGCAGGTCTTCACGTCTCCTCTTTGACTTCCGTTGACAATCACTCAACACATATGGAGCCATACGACTCATGCTCTTCAACAAGGTTCCTCAACGCTGCAGCTTGTGCGAGGCGTGCCACAGCTTGTGCGAGGCGCAGGCAACATCTTGTCCCAACAGCAGGGTTGTTTTCAAGGTGGTATGCGTGAGGTCAGTGAGGTGTCACACAGCCATGGCTTGAAGCCGCTCGCATGGATGCATTTTTCTTTGGCTGAGTGAAGCGACGGGCCCATGCACATCGGCGCAGGAGAGAAGCTAGCTCTCTGTGAGTGGCGTAGGCCATAGCGACGTAGATCAAAGGCGTGCTGTCATCGCAGTTGGCACTGGTGGCTCAAGAGAAGAAGTCTGCGAGGAGATAGTGTGTAAGGTGTAGAAGCAGGAGTAGTAGTTTCCTGAAGAAATGAACACAGGGAAGGTGTTCGGCTGAATGTACATGTGAATAGGAGACAACGATAAAACAGTAAACTCTTACTACGTCGATTCTTGTGTACTTTGATTTATTTCTGAATATTCTGGAATAGATTGATCAACTGCTAGCACTTTTTATTTTACTGCATTTATTTGTTCTAGATTAAATGCAATGAATATTGTGCTCACACATATTTGTGAACTACTCATCTGATCTATGATGAATATTCTTCATTACTTCTAGTTGATTAAATGTCTATGAACTGTGATGATTTGATACGTGCTTGTTCATTGTATGATGTGTTTGTTGTTACATTGTTTTGATCTGTGAGAAGTTTTAAACTGCCTTTAAGCACTGATGTGGTGTCTATTCAATTAGGACACCGGTCGTTTTTTCGGCTAGATTGTTTTAGTGCTTGTGATTTGTTTTAGTTCTGTTGATTGTTTGTTGAGGTGCGTTGGGTGTCGGGAGAAGGCCATTGATTTAAAAGATTTTTTAGGCGCCCATTCACCCCTCTCTGGTCGCTACTTTCAGTCCTACAAGTGGTATCAGAGCCTTGTTAGAGTTTTCCGTACCTTAACCCGTTCTAACCCAAAGTAGCGATCATGAATTCTTTTATTAAGGTTCCGTCCCTTGAGGTTTTTGGATACAACTATTGGAAGACTCGCATGTGAGCCTATCTATTGAGCCAGAGCTCAAGGATATGAGACATGTGTGTTCATGCTACTTTTATTATCCTTCCGGCTGCAGAGCATACTACTCCTGAGATAGTCGGTCTGCACGACTTGCACACCAAGGCAGTGAACATACTTTTTTGGTTTAGGTCCCAATGAGTTTGAGCACGTTAGCCATCTCGACATTGCTCGAGAGATCTGGGCTACCCTCCAGGCATACCATGAGGGGACAACTCAGGTCAAGGCTCGGCTCTATTAGACCAACCGGTGAGAATACAAAAACTTCTCACAGAAGCCGGGTGAGACTGTTGAAGCTTTGTTTGGTCGTTTTCAGTTGATCATTAACAAGCTTCGGGTCAACAAGGCTAATCATGATTAGCTGGTCTCAGATACTGAACAGGCGCTCAAGGTTCTTCATACATTGGATACTAAGATCTGGGAGATCTAGGTATCCTTTATTGTTGAGAGCGCTTCCTATGATACCTTGACTATCGCAGATCAAATCTCACTAGTTCTGGCTCAAAAACCCTGGCCCTTGCGACACCTTCTACTGATCCTGCTGCTTTGAGTTGTGCTTTGTCCTCTTTGATGTCTATCACTGAGGACCAATTGGATTTGCTAGGAGATCATGGCCTTTGTTTGTTCAATATCCGTGTTCGTCGTGTATGATAAAAGAATGTTCAAACGACATGGCACAAAACATGGTTGCTTTGAGTGTGGTGATCTGGGTCATTTCATTGCCGATTGCCCCAAGCAGAACACGCACAAGAAGGGCACCGGCGGTGGATCCTGCGACTCCAACAAGCACGATAGCTCCACCTTTACAAAGGGCAAGCCCAAGATGAGGTTCTTTCGAAAGGCCCTGAAGGATTACCAGCGTGAGAACAAGAAGCGAGACAAGGCCTTCTTTGCCGAGATGGAGAGAAGCTACTCCAAGAGATCATCATCTTCTTCCTCTTCATCAAGCTCAAGTGATGAGGAGATCATGATCAAGAAGGTGAAGGACAAGGATGATCTGGCGGGCCTCTGCTTCATGGCCTTTGGGGACAACTCGAAGAGCCGATCGCACCACAGTCAAAGATTCCACAAGAGCGTCTACTCAATGGCTCTTGGGGATAAGGAAGACAAGAGCTCCCTCGACAACTCTGATGACGACGATGAGAAGGTATCTTCCTATGAACAAGAAGTCATTGAATTACTTGAAGAGAACCGTCAGGAGTTAAGATATCAGGATAAACGTCTTAGAGGGGCTAAGAAGAGGATAGATGAGCTTGAGAGTGAGCTTGCCATGGCCAATGGCAAGATTGAGAGTCTATCTTATTTCCCTTGCTTGGGTGATAGCAATGAGTGCCCTAACTGCGAGGTGCTATTGTGTGACCTGATGACTCTAAAGTCCAGGTACACAAAGAGGGTAGATGAGAGAGACGCTTTGGCCACTGAGCTTGAAAGCACTCAGCTAGAGCTAAAAGATGCTCATGCCACTATCAACGTGTCATGTAGAGACTGCCCATCTGTAACGCCCTGAATTTTATCAATTTTCATTTAAAAATAAATCGCAGCTACTGTATTTTTTCCCAAAAATCTCCTAGCCTTAAATTGCGTCCGAAAATTTTTTCAGAATTTTTGACGCAAAGGAATTAAATATAATCAATATCAGTTCATCGTAAAACTTTAACACTAATTAATAAAATATATTTCAACAAGAATTTTTGTGTGAATAAAATATATGATAAATCATTTCAATTAAAAATAATATAAAACCAAATAAAATTTGGCTAGAGAAATTTCAAGTAAATTTCTCCAACCTCAAATATATTTAGGTTTTTATTAAGAATTTTTGTAACTAGAATAGTAATCCATAATATTTCAATGATAACTTTAATAAAAAAATAATTGAATCACTCTCTTTCTAATATAATTTAAATCATCATTTCCGACTATCTATATCTTTTCCCAATCAAAAATCCGTAGGAATCAACATTCTATTTTCGGTCACGAAATTAAAATCCCATTTTAACTGCGTGTTTAAATTCCATTAAAAATCACTTAAAAAAATATTTTTATATTCCCAAAAATGAATTAAAAACCTTGGTTTGATGTTCATGTTCGGAATTTATAATTTCGACGTGAATACACAATTTATTGATTTTCCAAACCGCCGTTTATTCGCGCGTTATTTCTTTAAATCCAAGATTTCGAAATTTATTTTAAATTTCAAACTTTCCAAAAACTTTTTACTTTTTCTTAAAAATCCAAATTTGAATTCTCAGAAAAATATTTTCCTATTTTTTTCCTCCTTTCCTTTTCTTTTCTTTCCTTTTTCTCTTTTTCTCCTTCCTTCTTTTCCCTTTCCCTTCTCTCCCTTGCTTTCTTTTTCCTGCGCACCTGCCATCTTAGCTGCACGCAGCCACCTCCACTCCCTCCTCCTTCCATTTCTCCATTCCTCTTCCTTTTTCCTCTTTCCTTCTTCTCACTCTATTTTCCTTCCTTTCTCTTTCCATTTCTCTCCCTTTCTATTTCTCCCTCCTCCTTCCATTTCTCCATTCCCCTTCCTTTTTTCCTCTTTCCTTCTTCTCCCTCTATTTTCCTTATTTTCTCTTTCCATTTATCTCTCTTTCTATTTCTCCCTCCTCTTTCCATTTCTCACTCCTCTTTCGATTTCTCACATAGCCCTTCTCCCCCCTATAAAAACCATGCCACCCTCTCATTCTCCCCACACCACCCTCTCCTCCTCCCTATGCCACCCTCTCCAAAACCATCCACGTCGGCTGCGCGGCTATGTCGTCCTGCGCCCCGTGCGCCATCCGTTGTATAGCGCCAAGCCGATACTCCGCAATTATCGTCTTTTGTTCCCTCCCGATGAGAACACATTTTCTTTTGATTCACTTGCTCCTATCAATTAAATTGTTCCATGCCTAATTATCGCATCATAATTGTTTCTATTCCGCTATGTCATCTTGTTCATCGATACGTTTCAACTATTAATTAATATTGATCCTAAAATATCATTATCAAAACCGGATGATCCCGCTTTGATTATAATATATATAATGGGTTATTCTCGTATCGTCTCTTTATCCTTGATAATCCATTTAATCTAATTTATCCGTTATTTTTACTTGATCCTTTATCGTCAAATTAATAATATTTATCTCGATTTATTAGGTCAAAATCTCATTTCAACTACGTATTTAAATTTCGTTAAAAATCCTTTTTAAAAACTATTTTTATATATTGAATTAAGAAGAGAAAAATAAATACAAATCATGATATATAACTCAGGACTTGAGATGAGTAATTTATGTTAAGTTTCTCAAGACAAAATAAATTTTTATGAGATTTTATAAATTTTAGAAAATAAAATTTAAATTATATGGACCGTGTATGAATAATAAAATGGTTAAAACAACGAGGAATTAAGAATCTCAAAAAAAATTCAAATTTTGGGTTTGGAAATTTTTATTAAATTCTTCAAGATAAAAATATACACTAGGCTTTTTATTTGAATTTTTAATATTTTTATAACTATTACAATAAATACAAACATCATATAAGAAATTGGTTAAAAACTTCATTTATATACTCTCCCCACAAATTCATATCTCCTTCAATTTAGCTCCAAATTCGACCATTCAAATTTTGTAAAATCTATCTTTTTATTCTCTACACTTTTATGCATTAAAAACAATATGTTTATTTGGCACATAATAATCTTATTAAATAATAAAGAAAAGTTCCCTTTAGGATTTAATTAATATTTCAATTAAATAATTCAGAAAAACATTTAATAATTTATATATTAAATCCAGAGAACTTAATGACTTTACTCAACTGTTTTAATGCAATAAAAATAGCATGTTCACTTTGCCCACTTTATTCTATTAAATAATACTGCAAAAACCCTTTTAGGATATTTAATTAATTCATATAATAAAAAGTCCACACTTTATGAAAATATCCTAAAAACTTATATAACAACTTCACGAGACATAATAACTTTATTTCACTATTTTTAATACCATACGAACAATAAGGCTATTTTATACCTTTTTAATCCATCCCTAAAAAGGGAAAATAAAAACCTCCTTAGGAAAAATACTTATATAAAGTCATAAAATTCAAGAACCTCTTTAAAACTTAAATCTTAAATATTTAAGTAATAAATTCATAGAACGTAAAAACCTATCTCCTTTACTTAACCCAACAAAACATGTATGCTTGTATGCTTGATTTTGGGTTGTTTATTGAATGTTGTGTTTACTTTTTCCGTATCGAGAAGACTACAATGTCGCCGAAGATCCCGAGTCTTACCTCGAGGTTCCACCTTCACTGTTCACGGATCAAGGCAAGTCATCGACCACCCCTGTGGAAACAGTTGATCATTATTGAGCCCATGTTTTAATAAATTATCGCTATAACTCATAGGTTAATATTGCATTAGTCCAACATCAAGCCCTACACTTATATTTATTAGATTCCCGTCCTTGTGTGCAACCCAAGCCATGCTTATTGAGCCTTAACTCCTTGTCACTCTACTATAAAAAATATTAGCTAGTGCCCAATGTACTGGCACAACTGCTATAGGATAAAAAGAATGAGTCGTAGATAGCTGGATTCTGATATATGAATTTCCCCGTTATTCTCGTCTCTAGACTCTGTTGGAGTTGGCTAAGTTATAAGTATGGTGGGTTTTGGGTGCAAGCTCGAGCATTGGTTGGTCGCACCCGGGGCACTATATGGACCGGTCTGCGGGATCTGTTGCAAAGCACTTCCGTACCAACCACAAGTCTAATGGGTAAGTCCTAACTGGAAGTGTAGAACACTCTGACTCGATGCACCATAGTGGAGGGGGCAAGGGGCAAGCCTGCGGGCGACTTGTACCGACGAGGCTCAAGGGGGGGTATGGTGGGGCTCCGACGCGTCGGGACACCATATGAAACCTATAAGAGGGCGCTGTTGAGTCGGGGAGGACTATATGGAAGGTATTGGCACGAGTTCCCGTGAAATGGGTCATCTCGTTACACTTTGGTGTAGGTGATGAGTGCGTGCCTTGTGGGTACAGTGGTACATCTCTGATCAGAGTAAAATCAATCTTTTCAAAAAGCCGAGCCCACGGTCAAGGGCGGGTTGTGTCACTACTCGCAGTTAGTTTACAATTGCTTGAATGGTTGAGTTATTCATGGCATATAAGGACTGTTGAGCGAGGTGGGGCTGACTGTACCCCTCGAGTTAGAAGATGATGATGCATACACATGTTTACGTTTCAGTACTAATAAATTGTTCACATTTAATTGCTTTACAAATTATGCGCTTCCGCAAAAATTAGCCACTATCTCCCTTGTTATTACCTTGCATTATATATGCATTCGGTGGCTTGCTGAGTACCCCTGTACTCACCCCGTTGACTTACACCATTAGAGTCCATCTACTACGAGGAGGATGTAGGTCTAGAGTAGCGACCCAGTCAAGGCGAGACTGGAAGGAGGCGTTCATCTAGGACCTTTATTTTATTAGTTTCTCTTCACCTTTATTCACTTTTGTATTAATGCGGTCTACAAACCATGAATGATTGCCCGTATTGTACGTGGTCGCATGATGAACGTCTTGTTTTATTGATTTTCTATGGAATTTCAATAAAGTCCTGATTTATTAAATTGGGGCGCGACAAGATGGTATCAGAGCCGACTTGACTGTAGGAAGCCAAACAGACCTTCTTTAGGACTTATTTGCAAAAATCTAAAAAAAGTATCTATGAAAAAAAATTATTCTATTGCTTTCTAACCTTGACTCAATCCCACTTCATTTTATAATTGTGATCTCAAAAAAAATTGCTAGATGGCAATCTTGTTTCTCATCTATTCTCGCGAGCACGAGGGATTCGTTGAAGGACTCTACAGACGAGGATCTTCCTTTCTTCACCATCAAAACCAAGGAAATAGGATCAGAGACGACGAGCCAAGAAGCATCCCTTAGCATCGTTCGTAGAGAATGTCAAGTGTAGAAGCCCCTAGATATCGTTAGTTTCTGAACGAATTGCTTGATTTTTATAGCGTATGGTTTACATCGTCTCTTGTGATGTAATCTGAGAAACCAAGGGTTGGTTTCGGTGTTTTGTGATGAGTGATTGACAGGCTTTTTACCCTCTGTTCGAAGGGTACCTCCGAAGGGGCTTCGGAGGTGGTACCTCCGAAGGGTGTTCGGAGAAGGTTTCACCGAAGGGTGTTCGGTGTTTGCCTGCTGCAGCTGTTGCAGCGGAGTGTGCATGTCGGAGGGGTCCGACAGTACACGATGACTGGGTGTGTACCGAAGGGGGTTCGGTACTTTGGGCGGTACACCGGAGTGTGTGCCGGAGGTTGATAACCCGAAGAGGTCTCTGGAGTACTGGAAACACTTGTTTGCTTGTCTGTGGTGCGCAGGGACTTCGGAGGCAACGGACAAGGTTCGCAGCAGATGAACCTGGGTCGAGCAGGAGGCTTGATGCCAGGGGAGCGGGGAGCTCCGTCACGGTGGCTGTGAAGGTGGTCCGGGTCGGTCCTCGGGTCGAGGCGTGCCAGGTGAAGGCAGAGAGTGCGGAGTGTGGCTCCGGCTGAAGGTACTCCGAGACAAAGTCCTCGGAGGTGAGGCACTTCGAAGGTACTCCGAATGGAGTGACTTCGGAGTTGGTGGATCAAGTCCTCTGCGGAGGCAAGGAATTCGAAGTGTGCTCCGGAGGGAGACATTCGAAGGTACCCGACGAAGGTCTCAGAAGTCGAGGTGCATCGAAGGCATGGTCCGGGTGAGGCTCGTCGAGGAGTGTGCTCGGGGAGAGGCGCTGCGACGAAGGGCTCATGGAATTCTTCATGCGGAGGCCTTGGACGAAGGAGGGACTTCGAAGGGTGGTACTCCGAAGGTGGGGGCTTCGGAGGGTGGAAGGCTTCGGAGCAAGGCTAGCTCCGGAGCAAGGTTGACTTGAGGTGCTTCGGCCTGCATGGCTTCGGTACACGGACTGACGGAGTTCGAGCTGGGAGTAGCTGCGAAGCCATGGTGGTCCACTCCGGAGGTGTTGGTGCGAAGGCCCAAGGGCTTTGACGGCTTCGGCTCAAAACCGTCAATGTATCGGAGACTGACTTCGGTGGAGCGAAGGCCATCTGGCTTCAGGCTTCTCACCGAAGCTACCGCACCCTCGCGTGCGAAGGGAGGATTCCAGAAGGTCAAAGACTGCAAAGGCTGACACTGTCTGTTCTGTAAAAGGCTGACACTGTCCCCTCTGCAAAGCTGACAGAGAAGCCTCCAGAATAAAGGTGGACTACCTTTTGTACCCCTTAGTTCTGTAGAGTCAAATCTTTGTAAACCCTAGGGGTAAAGTAGTCATTTCCTTTGGGTGAACTGTGGGCTATAAATATGGGGGCTCGGTAGGTAACATTTAACACATTGAGCTTTTACTGTTGAGCTTCTGTAGCCACACTTCGATTGTAATACATCCAGAGAGTTCATTTTCTGTGTTCCTTGTTCAAGCGGCGAAGCCCTACTTCTTTGTGCTTTTGCTTGAGCTCGCGTTGCATACCTCGCCTTTTGTTGTGCACCGAAGCCTGTTGAGGCGAAGGTTGTTTTTGTGCGAAGTGTGTTTTGTCAGTGTGCGTTCGCTCTGTGTAACACGAGGCGAGACCTCGCTGCTTGCTAGCGTAGCCCTGACCGAGGCCCGTTTTGCTTCTTGTGTCGAATCCCTTAGTTTAGTCCGGTTGTGTGCGTGTAGACCTTCGTGTACGAAGCCCAGCACCAGTTGCTGCCGCCTAGTACTTGGTCGAAGTCCTCAGAGGTCTGTCCACTCTTGCGAAGGGTGAAGTGCGAAGCCTGCTAGAAGCACCCTGTGTGCGGAGCCTGCACTGACTTAGCAGAGTAGGTTTTCGAGGGTTGTAAGTGGAGCGAAGTCTTCTTGGCTTCGAACTTTTGCTCCTCCGAAGCCTGTGTTCGAAGGTGTCGAAGTACCTCCGAACCAGACCTTCGAAGGTAGTGTTCGAAGCCTGTTCCGCAGAAGACAGAACTGAAACTGAAGGCTAGTTTTTAGCCCGAAATTTTAAAAGCTCCCATTCACCCCCCCTCTGGTCGCCGTTTCTGGTCCAACATTTGGTATCAGAGCAGGTTAAGATCACCAGTTGACCTTAACCGGTTTTGTGATCTTTTGGCGACATGGATAGAGGCAGTAAAATTCATCTGTTCGATGGGACAGACTTTGCATACTGGAAGGTGCGCATGGAGGCTTACTTGTTAAGCCAAGGAAATGCAATTTGGGAGATTGTGGACTCACAATACTCCATCCCTGAGACTCACACCTCTCAGACTGAGAAGGATCAGTATAATGCCAATTCCAAGGCAAGAAATATACTGTTCATCGGTTTGAGTAGAAGTGAGTTCGATAGGGTGCAGCACCTTAGGACTGCTAGGGAAATCTGGACAACACTCACTGTTTTTCATGAGGGCTCTACTCAGATTAAGGCCAGGCGCCAAAGCACATACAACCAACAGTACCAGCTGTTTGTGCAGACACCTGGTGAATCTATAGATGCCATGTTTTCTCGCTTTGATGCGATAGTGAGTAACTTGCGATCCAACGGGACGCTTGCTTACAGTGATCATGATAGGGCTATCAAGCTTCTCTATGCTCTTGACCGTAGCATATGGGAAGTAAAGATATCCAGCATTGAGGAGTCCGCAGGATATGACACTTTGACCTGCGATGAACTCTTTAGCAAGCTGAAGTCCACAGAGATTGCCAAGGCATCTCTTGCAGTGCACAGAAGCTCCTTGCCACAGCCATTGGCATTGGTTTCTAGCACTAGCCGTGGCACCACTGCAGAACCAAGCACATCTGGCACTTGTGTTCTTGCAGATGGTTTTGCTTTGTCCTCCCTGGTCTCCGTCACAAAGGAGCAGGTGGACACTCTAGATGATGATGAGCTTGCTCTCATTGCCCGGAGGTTCACCCGCTTTCATCATGAGAGACGGGATCAGAGGAGAAGTGGTTTTGGTGGTTGTTTTGAATGTGGCGACACCTCTCATATTAAGGCTAATTGCCCCAAGCTCAAGAAGAGAGAGGAGAGTGAGCGCCCCAAATACCACAAAAATGAGAGGAAGCCTTTTGTGAAGGGCAAGCGCGGCAAGATGGCTAAGAAAGTAGCCAAGGCCGCTTCCAGAGCTTTTGTTGCTGCTCTCAGCGACATCGACACGTCCTCAACTGAGGAGTCGAGCTCTGAGGAGGAGGAGTCCTCAAGGAAGGAGGACAAGAAGGGACGAGACTTCACCGGCCTTTGCTTCATGGCTGACAGCGATCACAGCGGCGATGAGCTTGACTCATCTGAGGTAAACCTTTCATCTGACCAGCTTCTAATTAAATTAGATGAGCTGAATGAAGTAGTGCTTTTTTCAGGATAGATTACTTGTGCAAGCCGCTAGAGAAAGAAAAGACCTTAGACTTAGGCTAGAAAATGTTTCTACTGAATATGCCATGCTTAAGTCTAAATTTGATGATGCTGAATGTGAGTCCTGTTCTGTTGTCATGAGTGAGCTTGCTCAGTTGCGTTCTGTTCATGCTCAAACTCTTTCTGAGCTTGAGACTGCACAGAAGCAGCTTTTGGAGGTGGATTCTAGACCTCATGATGTTATTGATTGCATGAACTGCTCTTTATTACGCAATAGCATTAATTTACGTGATAAGCATGTTCATGATTTAGAGGCTAGATTGGAGAGAGCCGGTAGTTCTAAGGATGTGCAACCTGTTTGCGACACTTGCATTACCCTTAAGGACCAGCTAGGCACTGTTAGAGAGCGGGCTGAGAACCTTATGACTGAAAATGAATACCTTCTTTCCGTGGTTAATAAATGCACTGAGGGAAAGGGTAGGATGGATTTGCTCTTGGCCAAGACCAAGTTGTGTGCTGACAGAGCAGGGGTAGCTCTAGGTTTGGGTTTTGAGAGGATACCTTCAGACAGTAAGACCAAAACTGTTTTTACCTCTCCCACTACCTTAGAGAAAGAAAGAGCTCTGTTAGACACTCCATCAGCCAAAAAGCCTACCCATCCACCAAAGAAAACCACACCTCCTCCCAAGAAAAATCCTCCCAAGAAAACCACTCAGAAAAAACCCAAGGAGCCTGTGAGAGTTGCTCCTATGACCCATGAGAGTGCCCCCAGGAGAGTGTTTCATTGTTCCTATTGTCAGCGGGCGGGTCATTTGGTTGGGTTCTGCTTTCGTCGCTGCAAGGATGAGCGACGCTCTCAGGCGATGAGTTACCAGGACATGCATTACCCATCTTTAGGTATGCATGAGTCTGAGTTTTACTATCGTCCTGCTTTTGAGGCTCCTCGTGCTTCTTGGAGAGGTTCTGCACCTCGAGGTGTTCACCATGTTTCATATGGTGATAGACCTCGGGCTAGCAGATTTGTACCTCGTCAGAGTAGGAGACCTCGACATGTTGTTTGTTCACAGCATGTAGGTAGACCTCGCACTTTGCATCATTCTGATTATTATGTGCGTAGACCGTCTACTTTTACTGTGCCTACTACTCGTGTCACTCAGTGCTGGATGCCTCGTCATTATTTCACTCACCCCAGCACTGAGCGATCGAGACGTTCTTATCATGTGTAGGCGACAGATCGAGGCTTGGAGGGCACGTGGATCATGGACTCCGGTTGTTCGCGCCACATGACCGGAGATGCAGCATGGTTCTCCAGCCTCACCACAACCAAGCAAAGGGAACATATCACCTTCGGAAACAATCGAAGGAGTAGAGTGAAAGGTAAAGGTGTGGTAAGAATTAATTCGAATTTCACTCTCAAAGATGTTGCTTTGGTTGAGAACCTGGGATACAATTTGCTGTCTGTATCTCAGTTGCTTGATGAGGGCTTCGAAGTGCGATTTCATCGCGATACTTCGCAAGTGCTCAATTCAGATGGCGTTGTGGTGTGTAAGATCTTTAGAGTTTGGAGAGTTTTTGGAGCTGATTTTTCAGAGTCTTCTGGTTCTTCTCATTGTCTTGTTGCTCATTCGACCTCTGAGCTTTGGAAGTGGCATAGGAGACTAGGGCATATGAGCTTTGAGTTGCTTGCTCGTCTGAGCGCCCTAGGTCTGATCCGAGGATTGCCCAAGCTCAAGGTTGAGAAGAATTTAGTTTGCGCTCCTTGTCGACATGGAAAAAAGATTACTGCTTCGCATTCGCCAGTCACCACAGTAATGACTGAACAACCCGGAGAACTTCTCCATATGGACACTGTAGGTCCTTCTCGGGTTAGTTCTTTAGGCGGCAAGTGGTATGTTTTAGTGATTGTCGATGATTTCTCTCGCTACTCTTGGGTTTTCTTTCTTGCCAGCAAGGATGAAGTGTTTTCACACTTTCGGAGCTTGGCTTTGAGACTTTTCACTGAACTCCCAGGTGCATTGAAATTCATTCGAAGTGATAATGGCACCGAGTTCAAAAACAGTCTCTTTGTTGACTTTTGCATGGAGCATGGCATAGAACATCAATTCTCTGCTCCGCGGGTTCCTCAACAGAATGGTGTTGTTGAGAGGAAGAACCGCACTTTGGTTGAGATGGCTAGGACGATGCTTGATGAGCATAGGACTCCTAGAAAATTCTGGGCTGAGGCCATGAACACTGCTTGTTACATCTCAAACCGAATTTTCTTGCGCTCAATTTTAAATTTGACATCTTATGAGCTGCGTTTTGGGAGACAGCCCAAGGTTACTCATCTTCGAGTTTTTGGCTGTCGCTGCTTTATCCTAAAACGTGGTAACTTGGATAAATTTGAGTCGCGATCTTCTGACGGGATATTTTTGGGTTACACTACACATGGTCATTCTTATCGTGTTTATAACTTGGAAACTAACACTGTCATCGAGTCATGTGATGTGACTTTTGATGAATCAACCCCCTCTGTTAGTTCTGCTTTTGAACAGGCAAATGAACACGACATGGAACAGACCTTATTTGAAGAAGAAGATTCCGGAGAATTCGAGGATGAACCCCTACTACCCTCGACATCGACCCCCGAAGCTGACCCCGCTTCAACCACTTCGGCACGAGGTCCCGAAGCGACTACCTCAACATCGGTCATCTTGGACCACTCCAACGCACAAGTTGAGGGGGAGACTGCATCCCGCAGCGAGGCTCCACACCATGTTCAAAGGATGCACCCTCCCGAGCAGATCATTGGTGAGCTTGATCAAAGGGTAACACGTTCTCATGCTCATTTCATTGATTCCGCTTTTGTTGCTTCTTTCGAGCCCTTAGATGTTAGTCATGCACTTTCTGATTCTAGTTGGATCAATGCCATGCATGAGGAACTTGAAAATTTTGAGAGAAACCAAGTCTGGACTTTAGTTGATCCTCCACCAAATGTTCATTTCATTGGAACAAAATGGATTTTCAAAAACAAACAAGGGGAGGATGGGACTATAGTTAGAAACAAGGCTAGACTTGTAGCTCAGGGCTTTTCTCAACTAGAAGGGATTGATTTTACTGAAACTTTTGCACCTGTTGCTCGCCTTGAGGCCATTAGGATTTTGCTTGCCTTTGCGACATCCCGGGGATTCAAACTCTATCAAATGGATGTCAAAAGTGCTTTTCTTAATGGCTTCATAGGTGAAGATGTTTATGTAAAACAACCCCCTGGTTTTGAAAACCCCAAGTACCCACATAAAGTCCTTAAACTTCATAAGGCTCTTTATGGACTCAAGCAGGCCCCTCGGGCTTGGTATGATAGACTTAAGTCTTTTCTGCTTGAGCGAGGGTATTTGATGGGCTCTGTTGATAAAACTTTGTTTACTCTCAAGCATGGCAAAGAATTCCTCCTAGTGCAGATTTATGTGGATGATATCATCTTTGGTGGCTCTTCTCATGCTTTGGTTGCCGAGTTTGCAGATACCATGAGCAGGGAATTTGAAATGTCGATGATGGGTGAACTCACCTTTTTCCTTGGCTTGCAAATCAAGCAAAGCAAACAAGGTACTTTCGTCCACCAGACGAAGTACACCAAGGACCTGCTCAAGAAGTTCGACATGTCCGATGCGAAGCCCCTCGCCACTCCAATGGCTACATCTGTAGCATTGGACCCTGACGAAGATGGAGAAGCCGTAGATCAGAAGGAGTTCCGAAGCATGATCGGCTCCCTCCTCTACTTGACTGCTACGAGGCCAGACATACACTTCGCAGTGTGTATGTGCGCTCATTTTCAGGCTTCACCACGAGCTTCGCACCGCCAAGCGGTAAAGCGCATTCTAAAGTATCTCAAACACACCCTTGAATTTGGCATATGGTATTCAGCGTCTTCATCTTTATGTCTTCGAGGTTATTCTGATGCGGATTTTGCTGGGTGTAGAATTGATAGGAAGAGTACCTCTGGTACTTGTCATTTTCTGGGTACTTCACTGGTTTGCTGGTCTTCCCGCAAACAGTCTAGTGTTGCACAATCAACGGCTGAGGCCGAATATGTTGCTGCAGCTAGCTGTTGCTCTCAGATTTTGTGGATGGTTTCCACTTTGCGGGATTTCGGGTTAGATTATAAGAGTGTTCCACTTTTCTGTGATAACACTAGTGCTATTTGTATTGCAAACAACCCGGTTCAGCACTCCAGAACCAAACACATTGATGTACGGTATCACTTTCTCAGAGATCACAATGAGAAAGGTGATATTGAACTTCAATATGTTGATACCCAACACCAGCTTGCCGACATTTTTACAAAACCCCTCGATGCTTCTCGTTTTGCTTACTTGCGTGGGGAACTTGGCATTTGTCACCCTTACGGCATTTTGTGAGGGGGAGCTGTTTTAGATGGATGTGCCTTTGTCTAATTGTGTTGAAATTGCATTTACATATTTTGCACCTATATGCCTGCTTATAATTCATAAAATCATGTCAGCTCAGCTCTTGTTAATTCATCTGGAACATTCATGTGCATGATGTTTTCCTTTAAAATCAAATCATGCTCACTGCTTAGTCTTGAATCTAGCATGTTTAGGCAGGACTGCTGTTAGCTATCTTTTATCTGCTTGATAGCAAGACACTGTTCATTGCATGCTAAAATTGCAACTTGGAAAATTGTTCTACTCTTTCATGGACATTCATAAAGTGCCAAACAGTTGGCTCACTTAGTTAAAATCAAAAATTCCATGATTTTCATGTTTCAAGTAAAAAGATCCAGGTGGGTTTGTTTGTCGCACTACCCTATTCTAGACTGCTTACCATTGCACATTGGTCTGAACTGGAATAGTGTAGTGTATGCCAAAATCATTGCCTTAAGCTTCTTATGGTTTTCATACCTAGGCTTGGCCTGATTGGAAAGTATAAGGTGGACAAACAAATAACCCCTGGCACTAAGAAAAGAACAACAAAATTCATTGTTTATCAAGTTTGCTTTTCAAGCTCCATTTTGAACTGGACTTGTCTGTCTAGAGTAGAAATTGACTAGCTTTGCGCAGTCCTTGCTCTTACTTGTCTAAGTTTCCTTGACTAAGTGGTGATGCTTTTATTTCAAAAATGATCAAATCACATGCTTCATCATGTTTTTAGAGAATATTAATTTGAGCTGAGCCCATGATCATTTGTGTTCCTGTTGGCATATTTTTGCTTCATATGTCTTTGCTATTTTGCTCAATTCGAAGCTTTGCATCTTTTACATGCTCCTTGATGCTTGCATTGCCAAAGGGGGAGAAATTCCTCGTTCTCAGCCGCAAGGGGTATAATTTCCAAAGGGGGAGAAATCATGACATAATTCAGGGAGAAGCTCTTTGTTTGCCAAAGGGGGATAACTTAATTCAGGGGGAGTTTTTATTGCCGAAGGGGCTTTTTACTCCTGTGAGAAAGGGGGAGGAAAATTCTGTTGTCAAGTGACATGATTTGGCTCTTTTATGAGTTTTTATGGTCACTTGTGTGCTGAAAATTTTTCATATTTTCTTGAACTCGATTTGGTTGTCAATGCACTCATCAAGGGGGAGATTGAGAAACCAAGGGTTGGTTTCGGTGTTTTGTGATGAGTGATTGACAGGCTTTTTACCCTCTGTTCGAAGGGTACCTCCGAAGGGGCTTCGGAGGTGGTACCTCCGAAGGGTGTTCGGAGAAGGTTTCACCGAAGGGTGTTCGGTGTTTGCCTGCTGCAGCTGTTGCAGCGGAGTGTGCATGTCGGAGGGGTCCGACAGTACACGATGACTGGGTGTGTACCGAAGGGGGTTCGGTACTTTGGGCGGTACACCGGAGTGTGTGCCGGAGGTTGTTAACCCGGAGAGGTCTCCGGAGTACTGGAAACACTTGTTTGCTTGTCTGTGGTGCGCAGGGACTTCGGAGGCAACGGACAAGGTTCGCAGCAGATGAACCTGGGTCGAGCGGGAGGCTTGATGCCAGGGGAGCGGGGAGCTCCGTCACGGTGGCTGCGAAGGTGGTCCGGGTCGGTCCTCGGGTCGAGGCGTGCCAGGTGAAGGCAGAGAGTGCGGAGTGTGGCTCCGGCTGAAGGTACTCCGAGACAAAGTCCTCGGAGGTGAGGCACTTCGAAGGTACTCTGAATGGAGTGACTTCGGAGTTGGTGTATCAAGTCCTCTGCGGAGGCAAGGAATTCGAAGTGTGCTCCAGAGGGAGACATTCGAAGGTACCCGACGAAGGTCTCAGAAGTCGAGGTGCATCGAAGGCATGGTCCGGGTGAGGCTCGTCGAGGAGTGTGCTCGGGGAGAGGCGCTGCGACGAAGGGCTCATGGAATGCTTCATGCGGAGGCCTTGGACGAAGGAGGGACTTCGAAGGGTGGTACTCCGAAGGTGGGGGCTTCGGAGGGTGGAAGGCTTCGAAGCAAGGCTAGCTCCGGAGCAAGGTTGACTTGAGGTGCTTCGGCCTGCATGGCTTCGGTACACGGACTGACGGAGTTCGAGCTGGGAGTAGCTGCGAAGCCATGGTGGTCCACTCCGGAGGTGTTGGTGCGAAGGCCCAAGGGCTTTGACGGCTTCGGCTCAAAACCGTCAATGTATCGGAGACTGACTTCGGTGGAGCGAAGGCCATCTGGCTTCAGGCTTCTCACCGAAGCTACCGCACCCTCGCGTGCGAAGGGAGGATTCTAGAAGGTCAAAGACTGCAAAGGCTAACACTGTCTGTTCTGTAAAAGGCTGACACTGTCCCCTCTGCAAAGCTGACAGAGAAGCCTCCAGAATAAAGGTGGACTACCTTTTGTACCCCTTAGTTCTGTAGAGTCAAATCTTTTGTAAACCCTAGGGGTAAAGTAGTCATTTCCTTTGGGTGAACTGTGGGCTATAAATATGGGGGCTCGGTAGGTAACATTTAACACATTGAGCTTTTACTATTGAGCTCCTGTAGCCACACTTCGATTGTAATACATCCAGAGAGTTCATTTTCTGTGTTCCTTGTTCAAGCGGCGAAGCCCTGCTTCTTTGTGCTTTTTCTTGAGCTCGCGTTGCATACCTCCCCTTTTGTTGTGCACCGAAGCCTGTTGAGGCGAAGGTTGTTTTTGTGCGAAGTGTGTTTTGTCAGTGTGCGTTCGCTCTGTGTAACACGAGGCGAGACCTCGCTGCTTGCTAGCGTAGCCCTGACCGAGGCCCGTTTTGCTTCTTGTGTCGAAGCCCTTAGTTTAGTCCGGTTGTGTGCGTGTAGACCTTCGTGTACGAAGCCCAGCACCAGTTGCTGCCGCCTAGTACTTGGTCGAAGTCCTCAGAGGGCTGTCCACTCTTGCAAAGGGTGAAGTGCGAAGCCTGCTAGAAGCACCCTGTGTGCGGAGCCTGCACTGACTTAGCAGAGTAGGTTTTCGAGGGTTGTAAGTGGAGCGAAGTCTTCTTGGCTTCGAACTTTTGCTCCTCCGAAGCCTGTGTTCGAAGGTGTCGAAGTACCTCCGAACCAGACCTTCGAAGGTACTGTTCGAAGCCTGTTCCGCAGAAGACAGAACTGAAACTGAAGGCTAGTTTTTAGCCCGAACTTTTAAAAGCTCCCATTCACCCCCCCTCTGGTCGCCGTTTCCGGTCCAACATAATCATACTAGGTTGTTTGCTTGAGTTGAAATGATTGACCACTACACACATCAGATTAGTAAATAAAGTTGGTTAAGGTCCTACCGATAGATCTGATCTTACTCTATTTTTCACTTCCCTCTTCCCTATACGCCTATCAGATGTCTATTTTAGAAAAATGGAAAGGTGACCAAAAAGCTCGCGCTTAAAGTTTGACGCCATCGTTCGGTTAAAAGTGAACAACTCCAACCATGAAGTTAAGAAACTTCATCAAGGAAGCCCCTTTCCGAGTCAAACCCAATCTATGAAGATGTAGTCTTGAAGCCTCTAGTTTAAAAAAAATAATTCAAAAAAAAGGTTGAAGCCTATCCATAACCTTCTATTCTAGCCTTTTCGAATCTCGGGACGAGATTCTTGTTAAGGGGGTTAGAATTGTAACGCCCTGAATTTTATCAGGCGTTAAAAAAATAAAGTAATTAATAAATGAATTTCAAGAAAAGGATTCAGTATAAATCGATAAATAAGAAATCTAAAATACAAGCTTAAATTTTCATTTAAAAATAAATCGCAGCTACTGTATTTTTTCCCAAAAATCTCCTAGCCTTAAATTGCGTCCCAAAAAATTTTCAGAATTTTTGACGCAAAGGAATTAAATATAATCAATATCAGTTCATCGTAAAACTTTAACACTAATTAATAAAATATATTTCAACAAGAATTTTTGTGTGAATAAAATATATGATAAATCATTTCAATTAAAAATAATATAAAACCAAATAAAATTCAGCTAGAGAAATTTCAAGTAAATTTCTCCCACCTCAAATATATTTAGGTTTTTATTAAGAATTTTTGTAACTAGAATAGTAATCCATAATATTTCAATGATAACTTTAATAAAAAAATAATTGAATCACTCTCTTTCTAATATAATTTAAATCATCATTTCCAACTATCTATATCTTTTCCCAATCAAAAATCCGTAGGAATCAACATTCTATTTTCGGTCACGAAATTAAAATCCCATTTTAACTGCGTGTTTAAATTCCATTAAAAATCACTTAAAAAATATTTTTATATTCCCAAAAATGAATTAAAAACCTTGGTTTGATGTTCATGTTCAGAATTTATAATTTCGACGTGAATACAAAATTTATTGATTTTCCAAACTGCCGTTTATTCGTGCGTTATTTCTTTAAATCCAAGATTTCGAAATTTATTTTAAATTTCAAACTTTCCAAAAACTTTTTACTTTTTCTTAAAAATCCAAATTTGAATTCTCAGAAAAATATTTTCGTATTTTTTCCTCCTTTCCTTTTCTTTTCTTTCCTTTTTCCCTTTTTCTCTTTCCTTCTTTTCCCTTTCCCATCTCTCCCTTGCTTTCTTTTTCCTGCGCACCTCCCATCTTGGCTGCACGCAGCCACCTCCACTCCCTCCTCCTTCCATTTCTCCATTCCTCTTCCTTTTTTCCTCTTTCCTTCTTCTCACTCTATTTTCCTTCCTTTCTTTTTCCATTTCTCCCCCTTTCTATTTCACCCTCCTCCTTCCATTTCTCCATTCCCCTTCCTTTTTCCTCTTTCCTTCTTCTCCCTCTATTTTCCTTATTTTCTCTTTCCATTTATCTCTATTTCTATTTCTCCCTCCACTTTCCATTTCTCACTCCTCTTTCCATTTCTCCCATAGCCCTTCTCCCCCCTATAAAAACCATGCCACCCTCTCATTCTCCCCTCACCACCCTCTCCTCCTCCCTATGCCACCCTCTCCAAAACCATCCACGTCGGCTGCGCAGCCATGTCGTCCTGTGCCCCGTGCGCCATCCGTTGTATAGAGCCAAGCCGATACTCCGCAATTATCGTCTTTTGTTCCCTCCTGGTGAGAACACATTTTCTTTTGATTCACTTGCTCCTATCAATTAAATTGTTCCATGTCTAATTATCGCATCATAATTGTTTCTATTTCGCTATGTCATCTTGTTCACCGATACGTTTCAACTATTAATTAATATTGATCCTAAAATATCATTATCAAAACCGGATGATCCTGCTTTGATTATAATATATATAATGGGTTATTCTCGTATCGTCCCTTTATCCTTGATAATCCATTTAATCTAATTTATTCGTTATTTTTACTTGATTCTTTATCGTCAAATTAATAATATTTATCTAGATTTATTAGGTCAAAATCTAATTTCAACTACGTATTTAAATTTCATTAAAAATCCTTTTTAAAAAATATTTTTATATATTGAATTAAGAAGAGAAAAATAAATACAAATCATGATATATAACTCAGGACTTGAGATGAGTAATTTATGTTAAGTTTCTCAAGACAAAATAAATTTTTATGAGATTTTATAAATTTTAGAAAATAAAATTTAAATTATATGGACCGTGTATGAATAATAAAATGGTTAAAACAACGAGGAATTAAGAATCTCAAAAAGAATTCAAATTTTGGGTTTGGAAATTTTTATTAAATTCTTCAAGCTAAAAATATACACTAGGCTTTTTATTTGAATTTTTAATATTTTTATAACTATTACAATAAATACAAAAATCATATAAGAAATTGGTTAAAAACTTCATTTATATACTCTCCCCACAAATTCATATCTCCTTCAATTTAGCTCCAAATTCGACCATTCAAATTTTGTAAAATCTATCTTTTTATTCTCTACACTTTTATGCATTAAAAACAATATGTTTATTTGGCACATAATAATCTTATTAAATAATAAAGAAAAGTGCCCTTTAGGATTTAATTAATATTTCAATTAAATAATTCAGAAAAACATTTAATAATTTATATATTAAATCTAGAGAACTTAATGACTTTACTCCACTGTTTTAATGCAATAAAAATGGCATGTTCACTTTGCCCACTTTATTCTATTAAATAATACTGCAACAGCCCTTTTAGGATATTTAATTAATTCATATAATAAAAAGTCCACACTTTATGAAAATATCCTAAAAACTTATATAACAACTTCAGGAGACATAATAACTTTATTTCACTATTTTTAATATCATAAGAACAATAAGGCTATTTTATACCTTTTTAATCCATCCCTAAAAAGGGAAAATAAAAACCTACTTAGGAAAAATACTTATATGAAGTCATAAAATTCAAGAACCTCTTTAAAACTTAAATCTTAAATATTTAAGTAATAAATTCATAGAGCGTAAAAACCTATCTCCTTTACTTAACCCAACAAAACATGTATGCTTGTATGCTTGATTTGGGTTGTTTATTGAATGTTGTGTTTACTTTTTCCGTATCGAGAAGACTACAACGTCGCCGAAGATCCCGAGTCTTACCTCGAGGTTCCACCTTCACCGTTCACGGATCAAGGCAAGTCATCGACCACCCCTGTGGAAACAGTTGATCATTATTGAGTCCATGTTTTAATAAATTATCGCTATAACTCATAGGTTAATATTGCATTAGGCCAACATCAAGCCCTACACTTATATTTATTAGATCCACGTCCTTGTGTGCAACCCAAGACATGCTTATTGAGCCTTAACTACTTGTCACTCTACTATAAAAATATTAGCTAGTGCCCAATGTACCGGCACAACTGCTATAGGATAAAAAGAATGAGTCGTAGATAGCTGAATTCTAATATATGAATTTCCCCGTTATTCTCTTCTATAGACTCTGTTGGAGTTGGCTAAGTTATAAGTATGGTGGGTTCCGGGTGCAAGCTCGGGCATTGATTGGTCGCACTCGGGGCACTATAAGGACCGGTCTGCGGGATCTGTTGCAAAGCACTTCCGTACCAACCACAAGTCTAATGGGTAAGTCCTAACTGGAAGTGTGGAACACTCCGACTCGATGCACCATAGTGGAGGGGGCAAGGGGCAAGCCTGCGGGCGACTTGTACCGACGAGGCTCAAAGGGGGTATGGTGGGACTCTGACGCATCGGGACACCATATGAAACCTATAAGAGGGTGCTGTTGAGTCGGGGAGGACTATATGGAAGGTTTTGGCACGAGTTCCCGTGAAATGGGTCATCTCGTTACACTTTGGTGTAGGTGATGAGTGTGTGCCTTGTGGGTACAGTGGTACATCTCTGATCAGAGTAAAATCAATCTTTTCGAAAAGTCGAGCCCACGGTGAAGGGCGGGTTGTGTGACTACTCGCAGTTAGTTTACAATTGCTTGAATGGTTGAGTTATTCATGGCATATAAGGACTGTTGAGCGAGGTGGGGCTGACTGTACCCCTCGAGTTAGAAGATGATGATGCATACACATGTTTACGTTTGAGTACTAATAAATTGTTCACATTTAATTGCTTTACAAATTACGCGCTTCCGCAAAAATTAGCCACTATCTCCCTTGTTATTACCTTGCATTATATCTGCATTCGGTGGCTTGCTGAGTACCCCTGTACTCACCCCGTTGACTTACACCATTAGAGTCCATCTACTACGAGGAGGATGCAGGTCTGGAGTAGCGACCCAGTCAAGGCGAGACTGGTAGGAGGCGTTCATCTAGGACCCTTATTTTATTAGTTTCTCTTCACCTTTATTCACTTTTGTATTAATGCAGTCTACGAACCATGAATGATTGCCCGTATTGTACGTGGTCGCATGATGAACGTCTTGTTTTATTGATTTTCTATGGAATTTCAATAAAGTCCTAATTTATTAAATCGGGGCGCGACACCATCCCACTTATCTGATATAGCTGAGCTGAGAGCAAAGGGAGATGAGCAGTTGGGCAAGTTAGAGAGAGTCGGAGCTAAGCTAGAGTAGACTAAGCTTTAGCTTGAGACATTGTCAGTTCCACCCACTATTTGTCAGAACTGCTTGTCCCTGAGATCAGAACTAATCGAGCTAAAAGCTGAGAAGTCTGACCAAGTTGATGGAGAGTGTGAGATCTACTTGTCTCAGGTGGAGGTGCTAGCTTCCGTCAGATCCTAGGTTGGGTGAGTGCCAGAGAGCCACATCTCGGTATGATGATCTAGCAGTTCAAGAGGAAGGATGGGTTAGGAGTAGGTTACACCTACACCAAGGCTGACTTTGAGAGTGCCTTCAGTCATGCAGAGGAGTGGATTAAGATGACTCTAGAGCAGAGATATCCCAAGACACACTCCACTGAGTCTTTTCAGGCCTGTCAGCCCAAGGATGGAGTGTTCTAAGAACAACCTAAAGCTCCACCCAAGAACCCTATCTAGATCCCAAAGCCCAGGCATCTCCACACTTCTCTTGACTCTCTACCTAGACCCTCTCACACCAAAGAGCATACACCCAATACCACCAAGCCCAAGAAACCCAAGCCTCAACCACATCCCAAGAAGCCTACCTATCATTGCGAGTTCTGTCAGAGAGATGGGAATCTTGGGGAGTTTTGCTTCAGGAGGAAGCGGGTTGAGAGAGTAGAGAGAGCTTTAGGTGGTCAGGAGCAGTTCTACCAGCAGGGTGATAGATAGAGAGTCTCTCGACGTGGAGAGAGGCTAGAGGCCAGGGTGCATCGTGTAGGTGGTTGTAGAGGAGACGACTTTCGTGCGCGTGCTCCAGATGGTGGTTTTCGCTCCGGTAGAGCTCCAGGTCATTATGGATACGACTTTGGACCTCATGGTCGTGACTTTAGGAAGAACAAAGGACCGTGCTTTGAGCGACGCCTTGGTCCAAACACTTATGATTCTTTCTGCTTTCCTTTTTTTGAGCAGATGGCTCGACACTGGTTTAACTCTTTTGCTAAATCCGGTGTCGGACTATTTGCTCCTCCTTGTGACCATTGATATTGCAGAATCGATGCCTGGAGGACGTATGGATCATGGATTTAGGGTGCTCTCGCCACATGATGGGACATCGCAGATGGTTCTCCAGCCTCACTTCCCCGAGCTCCAAGGAGTACATCACTTTTGGGAACAATGGTCAAGGGAAGGTGCAAGGCATTGGTTCAATTCGGATCTCTGAGCATTTCTCTTTGAAGAATGTTGCTTTGGTTGGAAACTTTAGTTTTAATTTGGTCTCTGTTTCGCAACTTCTTGAGGATGGTTTAGAGGTTTGGTTTAAGAAGGGCATGTCTTCTGTTGTTGATTCTAGAGGATCTTTGGTTTGCCAGATCTTACCCTTCGGTAAGGGTTTTCAGATTGATTTCTCTAGTTCTTTTGGCCCTTCTCGCTGTTTGATCACTGGATCCTCTTCTGAGCTTTGGAGGTGGCATAGGAGGTTAGGACATTTGAGCTTTGATCTGCTAGTTAGATTGAGTTCTATGGACCTTATCCGAGGATTGCCCAAGCATAAGATGGAGAAGGATCTAGTTTGCCATCCCTGTCGTCATGGGAAGATGGTTGCCTCTTCTCACGCACCTGTTAATCAGGTGATGACTTCATACCTAGGAGAGCTATTACAAATGGATACGGTTGGTCCAGCTCGGGTACGTTCAGTTGGTGGAAAGTGGTATGCACTTGTGATTGTTGATGAATTTTCTTGATTCTCGTTGGTTTTCTTTTTGGGCTCTAAGGATGAGGCTTTTCAGTTTGTTGATGATCTAATCCTGAAGCTGAAGAATGAGAACAATGGTCGTATGCGAGAAATTCGCTCTAACAATGACTTTGAGTTCAAGAATTCTCAATTCATCAGCTTCTGTAGTGATCAGGGTCTTAAGCACCAAATTTTTGCTCCTTGCACTCCCCCAAAGAACGGCGTTGTGGAACGAAAGAACCACACTCTTTTCGAGATGGCCAGGATGATGCTCGATGAGCATAGAACTCCTAGGCGCTTTTGGGATAAAGCCATGAACACGGCTTGCTATCTGGCCACCCGCATTTTTCTTAGAGCTTACTTAGGTAAGACTTCATATGAGTTCCAGTTTGGCAGACAGCCCAAAGTGAGTCACTTGCGAGCATTTGGCTGCAAGTGCTTTGTGCTCAAGAAGGGAGGGCATTTGGATAAGTTTGAGCCTCGTTGCTGGGATGGAGTCTTTCATGGTTACACTTTGCATTCTCGAGGATTCCATGTTTGGAACATCGACTCCTAGCAGCTTGTCGAGTCATGCGAGGTTTCTTTTGATGAGTCCATGCCTTCGCTTACTCCTTCTTTTGAGATTTATGGTGATGATTAGCTTGGAGAGTCCATCTTCGAGGAAGATGATGAGACTCCTACTGTTGATGAGGGTGGGCCATCTCCACAGCCTGCAGACCTCACACCTTCTGAGACTTTGACTGAGGACGAGGAAGGACCTCTGATCACTTCTTCCACTTCGATCGAGCCCCCTCAGTCGAGTCTAGAGATGCCTGCTGTTGACTCCGGTGATGTGACATCTGATCACCTAGGATCCCAAGAAGTTCAGCGTGATCACCCCTCAAAGCTCATCATCAGCGATCTCACCACGAGATCTTTGCGTTCTCAGGCTGGTTCACTCACTGTGTTTGCTGAGTCTGCTTTTGTACCACTTTTGAGCCTAGATATTTAGCTCACGTGTGAAACCTAGTGGGGTTGCACTATGGTTTATGTCTTTGTGATGAGTGATTGATAAGGATGAGCGATCGAGTGATTGAGTAGTGATGGCATGATTGCATCAAAGGGTTCGATGTGAGGTTATGAATGGACTGTGCCGGGGGAATCGGTGTGCATCGCGTTTCTTGTTTTGGCTTGTCTCATGTGTGCAGGGTGGAAATGCTAACCAACTGTCAGTGGCGGGTGATCAAGGGTCGAGCGGGGAGCTCGATGCCAGAGGATCAAGGATGTCGGGTAAAGTTGGAGATGATCTCAGGAGTGCACGAGGAGATAGAGAAAGACATGGACGGACGGATGGTCAAGATGGCGTGACAGTCAAGTCAGTGAAAGGGAGGCCAGTGCAAGTGATCAAGCGGCTTGAGGGGATCGAGAGCGGGAGAGACTTACTGGCAGTCGAGTTCGTGGACTAACGACGATCGTCGAGGCTTTGTCGGTTTTTGCTGAAAACCATCACATCTCTAAATGTTTTAAATTCAATAATTAGGAGTCTTTTTGTTTTGAGTAATTTAGAGTAATGTGTAAACTTTTAGTATTTTTTCAGGATTTCCCAATTCTGAAAATATATTAAAAAGTTGGGTCAATTTGTAATAAAGAGTAATAGTGGTCTAGTAGAGAAATTTTCAGGATTTCTAATTCTGAAATTGTGTCATGTCCTTATGTGTAAATCTGAACATTCCAAAGGTCTCCATGTAATGCTGCCATCCTTGTGTGGGCCTATAAAAAGGGGCATCCTCACCCAAGGTGGTTGTCCACTTTTTGCACACAAAAATATCTCATGGCTGAAACAACTTTCCTCTCTTGCTTGTGATCCAAGAAACTAGAATTTCTTTTGCAATTGATGTGTGCTGTCCAAGGGGAAAAGATGGCTGATCAAGTAGATCCAAACAGGTGTGCTTCCCTGAAATGTTTAGTTTAATCTGCAGTACTATTCATCATCTAAATGTGCCTGAATACTATTCATTTTGTCGGCTGATTTTTGAGTTTTGAGTGAAACTTTGGTAAATGGTTCCTGACTTGCTACAGCGCTGCCATCTTGTGTGGTTCAATTGATGTTGTGTGATCTCTTGTTTCTGGTTGCTATATAGAGATTTATCACAGCTTTTGATCATTTACATGGCTGAGAATCATTTCTATTCTCATATCAAAACTGTGAAAATTTTGGTTCTGGTTTTGAAAACTTTCAGCACTGTTTTCTGATTTGAAGTCTGTTTGAACTTGTGCTTCAGTTTGTATCTCTTGATTCTCTTGGTATTACCGTTTAACTACTATCCATTCACCAAGAGTTAACACTTTCTGCTCTGAAATTTTTATCTGAAAAGTTTTATTTCAGGAATCAGTGTTCTGGGTCAAGAACAGTTTTACTCTTTCATGAACAGCAAAATTGAATCTGATCTTGAGTATAGTTCTATGTTCAGGATTCAAAAGCTTCAGCACAATTCTTGATGAGTCTAGATTTGAGCTGTTTATGGTTGAAGTAGAAACAGTAATTAAAAATCTAAATCATCTCAGTTTTTCTTCACTGATTTCAATTGATTCAGAAGCTAATTTATTCAGTACTGAATTCACTGTATTTGCAACTTGAAGTGATTGTTGAAATACCTTCTCTGAAACAAGTTTCTGTTAATCTAAAGAGTGTCAGTTCAGGATCTTCATTGTTCATCCATGTTGAAGTTGAGTTTTGATTTCTGATTTGAGAAACTTTGTAAAGGCCATACTATTGTATTCCTCTAAGTGGTTGCTGTTTAATGTTTTTCAACTGAAAATTCAGATCACTATTCATCATCCTGTTTTCAGTTCTTGTGTCATTTTCAGAATCAGTTCTCATAGTATTCAAGCATGTGCATTTCTCTGATTTATTACACTTCTCAGATTGAATTGATTTCACAACTCAGCTCTGAATTTAGTTGAATTTGATTCTAATATTTCACTGTTCATCATTCAGCAGTTGTCAGTTTTGTGTCTTAGAACTAAAGTCACAAATCCAAGTTTTCTCCTTCAACATTCTATTTAAAATTTTATCAACTGTGATTTGAATTAGGCTTCTATTCTGAACTGATGAACTGATCATTTAAACCATCTCTAATCTGAACATGAATTTGATTAACCCAAAATTGCTATTGTGAGTAAATTGTTCAGTTTCAAGACCTTGTCATTTCTGTGATATCTGCTGACTGCACTGTACTATTTTTGCTTGTTGAAAACTTTTAAGATTTGTTGGTAACTGAGCAAGCCTAAACTGAACAAATGATTTCAAACTTTTGATATTTCCTGATTTCACTTACACCATGAGTAATCTGTTACAATTAGTGTTGTTCTGAAATCTGATCTAGAACTTTTCTTGGTCTGAATAGTTGGTTGTTTCAAAATTCAATTGATTTCAGATTCAGTGATTAAACCTCTAGTGAGTAATGTGATTAAACCTCTAGTGAGTTGAATCTGAATTGTAATTTGTCTCAATGCAATTGATACATATCTGATCTGATCTATTATTTGCAAAACTGAATTGATGTCTATTGTGAAACTTCTATATGTGTTCTGAGTTGAATTTTTATTGACACTATTCATCATTCAGTTTGTTTAAGAATATCATTTGAATTCAGTTTGAGTGTACAGCAGTGTAGTTGTGTGTTTGAAATTGCTGAACCCTGAAGTTTGTATCAGAATATCAATTGGATTCAGTTTGAGTGTACAGCAGTGTAGTCTTGTGTTTGAAATTGTTGAACCCTGAAATTTTGAATCAGAATCTGTTTATTCACTGTTCATCATCAAGGAAATTTTCAGAAGTTCTGTGTTGTCAACTGAAATCAATTAGAGATAATCTGAATCATCATTTGCAATTCGGAATTGAGTTCAATTGTAAAGCTGCAATCTATTTTCTGAATTTTAAATTAGTGGTTACTATTTAGCATCCTGGAATCTTTAGAAGTGTATGTTTTATACTGAAAATAATTTGAATAGTGTCTGATTGAGGTAACCAACTGGTCAGATGCTAGTTTGACTATTGTGATCAATTGTTGTTGTCTAGTATTGATTCAAAGTGACAAGTGAATGAGTTAAGAGAGTTTTCTAAATTTTTGGTCTATATCGGAGTTTCAAACACTGATTTACTTTTGTCGATCATCCAGCTAACGATCTACTCATAGTAGTTCGGAATACCGATTGCTGATAGAGTGCTTCGACACTTCAAACTCCGAACAAGACTGAATTCTAAATTTGAAAAGATTTTGTTGCTCTGATTTGTACTAATTGTTTTAAATTTGACTCTGAAATTTTGGAGGAGCATTGGGTGATATGAATAGGCCATCTGATTCACGAGAATTAGTCGAGGCGCCTATTCACTCCTCCTCTAGTCGCCATTCCGATCCCACATCACGCTGTATCTGATGCAAATTGGATAAATGCCATGCAAGAAGAGCTTGAAAACATTGTTCGCAATCGGGTTTGGACACTAGTTGAGCTGCCACCAGGTTGCAACCCCATAGGCACCAAGTGGGTGTTTAAGAACAAGCAAGGTGAAGATGGGGTTGTGGTGCGCAACAAAGCTCGATTAGTTGCCCAAGGCTTTTGCCAGAAAGAGGGTATTGATTTTGAGGAGACTTTCGCCCCTATTGCCCGTCTTGAGTCCATTCGCATACTTTTGGCATTCGTTGTTTCTAAAGGTTTTAAGATTTTTCAAATGGATGTCAAGAGTGCTTTTCTGAACGGGTACATAGAGGAGGAAGTCTATCTTAGGCAGCCCCCCGGTTTTGAAAACCCTAAGTTTCCTCGATATGTTTTCAAGTTGCAGAAAGCTTTATATGGTCTGAAGCAAGCCCCTAGGGCTTGATATGATCGTTTAAAGAAATTTTTGTTGGGGAACGGCTTTGTGATGGGTTTTGTGGACAAAACTCTTTTCTTGGTTAGAGTTGGCTCAGATTTCTTGATTACTCAGATTTACGTGGATGACATTATTTTTGGTGGTTCTACTAATGAGCTTGTGTCCAAGTTTTCTGAGAAGATGCACAGTGAGTTTGAGATGAGCCTAATGGTTGAGATCAAGTACTTCTTAGGGCTCCAGATCAAGCATACCAAGGACGACATCTTCATCCATCAGAGCAAGTACACGCAGGACATGCTGAAGAAATTCGACTTCGGTGGAGAGCTGAAGCCTTAGATGACCCCCATGGGTACATCTAGGGGCCTGGACAAGGACGAAAGTGGCGTCAAGGTCAAGGAGAGAGAATATTCATGGATGATCAGATCGCTTCTGTACTGACTGTGATGATACTGGACATTCAGTTTTCCGTAGGACTGTGTGCGCGCTTCAAGTCTTCACCACGCGCATCTCATCGGTAGGCTGTCAAGCGCATTTTTAGGTACCTTACCTATGCGCCTGATCTTGGTCTTTACTATTCAGCATCATCATCTCTTGAGTTATCTGGCTTTTCCGACGATGATTTTGGTGGGTGCTGGCTGGATCGTAAGTAGACTTCCGGTACTTGCCAGTTTCTCGGTTTTTCGCTTGTTTCTTGGTCTTAGCGTAAGTAATCTAGAGTTGCACTTTCCACTACTGAGGCTGAGTACGTAGCAGCTGCTAGCTGCTGCTCACAGTTAGTTTGGATGATTTCCACTTTGAAAGATTTTGGGTTGTCTTTCCTTGCTAGAGTGCCTTTGTTTTGTGATAGCACCAGCGCGATTAGTGTAGGGAAAAACTCATGTCTTCATTCGAAAACCAAACATATTGATGTGCTCTTTCACTTTCTAAGGTATCAATATGAAAGGTGTCATTGACCTTGTTCATGTTGATACCCATCATTAGTTGGCTGACATTCTCACCAAACCCCTAGATCAGTCTACATTTGAGCATTTGCGAGGGGATTTAGGAGTTGTGTATCCTTTTTAGGATAGTTTTGAGTCTTTTCTTTCTTCCTCACTCTTTTATTGAGTCTTTTCGTGTGATTTCATATCCTGCATATTCATACATCACACTTTGAGCTTGCTTCTTTTATATGGTTGACCTACTTTACTGATTCTTGCTTGTATATGCTTTTGAAATACCTGTTGATGATCATGCTTGTTTCTGTTCACATGATGTATCTGATATCTGTCAAATGCATGACTTTTGTGCTTTAAAATTGAAAAATGATCACCATTGCTTTCGGTAACTAGCATGTGTAGGCTGAATGCTTTTGCTATCTTTAACATGCCTGGTAGCTAGTTCCTTACTTAGATGCAGATATGCAACTTGGACATCTATATGCTTTAACATGAAAAATATGCTATAAAAATAATAAAAAATCAGAAAAATGAAAAATACATGCCTTTTATGCTTAAATTAAAAGATCTAGGTGGGTTTGCTATGTCGCATTGGATTGTTCTGGACTGCTTACCATTGCACTTTGGTATGAACTAGGACATTATAATGTATGCCAAGACCAATGTCTTAAGCTTCTGATGGTCCTGTTTTGGCCTAGGCTTGACTTGATCGGTTAGCATAAGGTTGACATGCAAATAACCCCTGGCAGAAATGAAAAAGGAAAAGAAAAAACCTGAAAATTAAAAAGATAACAAGTTTGCTGAAGCTCTTTGTTATGGACAATGCTTATCTTGGTAGATATCAGCTAGCCTTTGCATCTCATGTTTTACCTTGCTTGTCAACTAGAAAATGTGGTGATGCTTTTATTTGCAAAAATCTAAAAATGCGTGCTAATGAATTTCTTTGGATATCATCTATTGCACTGATCATGCCATGTGTCTTAGACAGTATTTTGTACTGTACTTGCTAGATGTTGTAATTGCAGTCAATGCTTTTTACACTCCACTTGCACCCGAGTTGCATTCATTGCATATTTTGAGGGGGAGCTGCATTTCAGGGGGAGTTTGAGTTTGTGTCTCTTTTGAGTGCATTTAGTCTCACTTGATGAGTCCAATTGTCAATAAGGGGGAGAAATTTTGGGTTACTTGATCCTTTAGAAGAGTATAGGGGGAGTTTTGGCTTTCTCTGGGATTTATTTTAGGGGGAGTTTTAGTGTCTTTTGCCTTTACTATTTGGATATCCTTGTTAATAATTAAGAGATTGCACTCATTTGAGTTTTTTTTGTTTAACCGTAATGACTGTTTTCTAGCTTTTGTTTGGCTTTTGGTCATTAGGGTTAAATATTTTATTTTATTTTCTTATTTATATCTTCTTGTGTTTTGTTTTTGTGTTTCCACATGTTTTGTAGGTTCTAAAGCGATGATGAAGAGAGTGTTGACAATGCACTCATCAAGGGGGAGATTGAGGAGCAATGTTGAAGAACATGGGCCTCATGGCTCCAGGAGTGATGAGTGATTGTCAACGGAAGTCAATAGAGGAGACAAAGAGGAGTCAAGACTTGTCGTGTCTTGGGCCGCGTGTGACTCAGGTAAACGGGCGGCGAGCAACTGCTGGGCATAGGGGTTGCGGAGTCAGGCTGGCCCAATCCGGTTACATGGGCTAGGACCGATAGGGGATCCATTGGTCTATTGACCGGGTTTGACCCAGGTAAATGGGCAGCGAGCGATTGCCAGGCTGATGGAGTCGTGGAATTGGGTCGACCCAATCCGGGTACCCGGTGCGAAGACAGTGGATGCTTTGTCAGTTTCGGTGTAAAACCAACGCAAGCATCCAAGACCGCCCATTAGGGATCCGATGGTTCTGAAGCGAAGCCGTAGCTGCTGTGAAAGCTCCGCATCAGGACAAGTTACTTTTAGATAGGATTTTTCTATTTTTCCTTTTAGGCCCATAGTCTGTGTTAGTCAAGTCTTTAAAATCCTAAGGGCATTTTTGTATTTTCTAGTTTATTTCGGCGCCTGTAAAAAACCCTAAGGGTAAATTGAGATTTTTCCTGATTTATTGGGTTGTCTATAAATAGGGCCCCAATTCCCCTAGGGTTTCTCAACTCATCTAATGAAAAAATCAGAGTCACTTTTCATCCCCTCTTCCACTTTACTGGTCAAGCCATCATTTTCTCCCTGTTGTGCCGCAGCCGCCGAAAATTTCCCGGATGTCATAGTTTTCCTGATCGCCATCTTTGTGTGTATTGCCGTTTTTCTACACGGTGAGGCCATGGTTTGGCACGGCGGCGCTAAGGACACTGTCAGGCGGAAGGTTTTGCCATAGGAGCAACACCACAGGCGCTCGTATGTGATTTATCGTCGGATGGCCTGTGCGCCAAGCTTTTCCAGCGCGCTAGAGACGTGAAGCTTCCAAGCAGAAGCGAAGCCGAACACTGGATGTGTGGAGCCAGGTGTGTCGCTGAAGTCCAGAGGTGGTGGCACACTATGCATGCAAGATGAGAGAAGTTGCGCTAATCACATCCATCACGTGGATGCGCAGAAGGCACACTGCAGCTTGTGCGAGGCATGCTGCAGTTTGTGTGAGGTGCAGGCGATGTCTTGTCCCAACAGCAGAGCTATTTGCTGTGTGGTATGCGTGAGGTCAGTGAGGTGTCACACAGCCACGGCTTGAAGCCGCTCGCATGGACGCATTTTTCTTTGGCTGAGTGAAGCGACAGGCCCGTGCACATTAGCGCAGGAGTGAAGCCATCTCTCTGTGCGTGGCCAAGGCATGCTGTCATTGCAGTTGGCACCGGTGGCTTAGGAGATGAAGTCTGTGAGGAGACGGTCCGTAAGGTGCAGAAGCAGGAGTAGCAGTTTCCTAAAGATATGAACACAGGGAAGGTGTTTGGCTGAATGTACACCTGAATAGGAGACAACGATAAAACAGTAAACTCTTACTACCTCGATTCTCATGCACTGTGATTTATTTCTAAATATTCTAGAATAGATTGATCAACTACTAGCACTTTTTATTTTAATGCATTTTTCATCTAGATTAAATGCAATGAATAATGTGCTCACACATATTTGTGAGCTGCTCATTTGATCTGTGATGAATATTCTTCATTACTTCTAATTGATTAAATGCCTGTGAACTGTGATGATTTGATACGTGCTTGTTCGTTGTATGATGTGTTTGTTGTTACATTGTTTTGATCCGTGAGAAGTTTTAAACTGTCCTTAAGCACTGATTTGGTGTCTATTCAATTAGGACACCGGTTGTTTTTTAGGGTAGATTATTTTAGTGCTTGTGATTTTTTTTGGTTCTGTTGATTGTTTGTTGAGGTGTGTTGGGTGTTGGGAGAAGGCCATTGATTTGAAAGAATTTTTTGAGGATCCCATTCACCCTCCCTCTACGACACTACTTTCGGTCCTACACTGCGCTGAGTGCCTTCCCGCACCGAGCACCATGCCACCTAGTGTCGCACTCCTGTGGTCCTCTACGTCGCGATCCACACACCGAGCGCCAAAAAAACCCTAAGTCGTACGCCGAGAAATAGTACCCTATGCCTTGTGAGCTACATGTGTCGCGAGAGCTCCGCTGCGGCTCAGTACACCACTGAGGGAAAAACGGCTACAAAGATTCTCACAAAAAACTGGCGGTATAGAGAGACCATGGCGACACACAAATTCACTCGAGAAAGCTGAAAACACCGATGGAAATTCCAGAGAAATAAATCGGCGAAGCACAATGAAGAATAGGAGTAAAACAGAAGGAAATTTGTGGAAATTTGGTGAAGTGAACTCTGTTTTGAAAGTGGATGAGTTGGTACAAACCCTAGGACTACGGTGTCCTGTTATAGACAATTCAAATATAGGAAAAGACACAAATACTACTATGGTTTTTTATAAACTCAAGGCCCATAGGGCTAAAAAAATAAAATCCTATCTAAAGATAGTTTGTCCCGATTTGAAGCTTTCGTAGTAGCTACAACTACTCTTTAGGATCCTTTGATCTTGATCCGACGGTTTTGAGCCAAAACCGACAGAGCCATCTAGATCTTCGACACGTGTCACCAATCCATGAATTCGATCGCCAGCATTCGATCGCTAGCAAGTTTCTCCTGCTCTCAATCCCTATGTTGATAGCAAAAATGACATTAATGGTCGAGATTATCAAAATATCAAATTTGGTACTTTTGGACCGAAAATATGCATCCTAGCACAGACTGGTCCCACCGGCCATGTACGGCCGGTCAGACCGGCCATATGGGTCCGGTCGGACCGGCCCAATCCGAGTCCGATCCAATTTGATCTTTTTTGGGTTGTTTTGATCTCTAATTAAATCCGAATGACTTGGACGCATGATTTGGTCAATTTAGATTATATTTGAAGTCGAGTAATGTCAAGATCACCCCTTATATGTAAGGGCAATGTCGATTCAAAGGGGATCTCCAAAACTGATGGAGACTTGGGTGGCCCAATCTTTCGGTGAGTAAAGGATAAGATGATAAGATAATTTCGATTGGAAAGGAGATGACGTTGATGACCCGACTACAACCATACGAGATGTTCATGTTGTGCCTTAGCGATCGATACACCAACACCAAGGGTGGTTGATCTTATCGGTGATCAACCTTGTTCCTGCAAGCAATCGAAGAACGAGCAAGAACAAGATAAAGGAGCAACTAGTATTGCTGAATATGAAAGACGCACAAGGGTAGTTGGGGTTATGAAACATGAAACCGGTAATCTAACCGATCACGGGTTTACACGGACAAGTAGCATTGGCTAAACTTTTATCTAATCAAAACCCGCCTTAAAACTGAAGTCTCTAGGGGTATTTATAGCCCTAGGGACGTCCCCAAAGTTTGGAAACTTATTACATATGGAAACTACTAATTATTTCCAAAACAGAATTACTAGAAAAAGGAAACATAGATTCTTAAGCCTTTGCTGGGATTATTTCAGTGGAATAAATGTATTATCTTCCATGTAAACATCCTCAGTTTTCCAAAAAGTTTGAGATCTTATAAATCAGAGCTTCCATGTGAAAGATATGCATGTATGAATATGGTGCTCTCCTTGAAGTCTGAGTCTGAGTAATAAGCATTGTTTTGGTTATTGCAATCTCCTCGGATCGAATCTGGAAGTGTAGCTGCATCCGTTGGAAATAAGACATCTCAAGCTTTCCAAAAAGTCCACGATCATCCAAATCGGAGTTGCCATGTAAAAGTTGTGCACATTTGAATTTGTTGCTGTATTTGCACTCATTGTAGCTCCTAGCAAAATAGATATCATTGTGCAATATCACTTGTCCTTTTGTTACACTATGAGTAAGAGGAAACCAACTCACCTTGACATTCGGTTTTGCATGTGTCGGTGAAGAACAATCCTTGATGGAAGGAGACGAAAATGTGATGTTGTTGAACAACTTAACATGCTCTCCTTCTTGAAAAAAAAACCTGTGTATTTAAATCAAAACAAGAGAATCTCGAGGCAGTAGGATTAATTAACATGACTTGCTCGAGGTAATTATTTTCAGGCTTTACATGCAATTTCAAATCTGAACATATGTAAACTCTATGCAAAAAGTATATGTCCTGCTTATGGTATGTGCCAAATATATGAAAAATAACATTGGTAGGACATGGCAAATTAAACCTTGCAAATAATTTTTCTTTTAACCGAGCTTGTGAGCTCACAAAGATCCATAATTTCAATATATCCCCATGTATTTAAAGATCATAACAATTTAATTTCTTCATTCTCATTAGTAATTTGGAAAACATGTTTAAAATCAACGCTTGAGGAATTAACAATAGAAACAACACGTTCTTCCACTAGTTGTGGCATGTATATAAGTGAGGCATTAACACACAACTTTTCTTTGTCATGAGGAGTTTCAAGCAAATCATATGTTAACAAAGAAATTTCAGCAAAAGATTCCACTAATTGTTGCTCTATATTAGCATGAACATTGGATGATTGTGTTTGATGAGGAGCACACTCACCTTGATTAATTTCAGCACATATATTACCTTGCAAAACTTTCTCTCATGATGTAAGTGCATACTTGCTCTTTTTTCCTGTTCAAAGTTAGTAGAACTAGAAGGCAGACTAATTGGTCTCCCCTCTAAACCAATAGTAATCTGAAATTTAGCTTGACACGCAAGTTCAAACAATTGAGAAAGAGAATTATATGTTTCATGAAGAAGCATTTCTTGAATTTCTTTGTTAAGCCCACATAAAAACCTTTGTTCTGTAGCTTCTTCGCATTCATCTATAACACAACATAATAAACAAGCATGCATAGCATGATAGTATGAGGAAACACTTTTGCTATCTTGTTTTAAACATTGTAGTTTCTTTAATAGAATTTTGGCATAATATGGAGGAACAAAAGCATCTCTCAAATATTGTTTTAATTCTTTTCAAGATTGAGGTATTTTATCATGTTTACAAAGATGTTTCCAATGATATGCAGCATCTTTAAATAACACTTTAGAGGCAACCATAACCTTTTCTCTTTCAAACATGTTATACTTTTCAAATTCAATATCTACAGCTATCTCCCATTGAATATATGCATGAGAGTCATAATTTCCTTCAAAATAAGGTATTGTACATTTGAACCTAGCTAAAATTTCATCACATACCTCATATTTATCATTTTGATCCCTTAGGTGCCGATGAAGATGTCGATATTGAGCTTCACTATATCCTATCTCCTTGTGTATCCCTGCCATGATTAGTAGTAGACAAGAAACATACAAATAATATGTACGCTCCTATTAAGTACAAGATTGTGAAGGCACAAAGTCACACTCGCTCAATCCTATATCAAGATCTTACAAGTTCTTACAAATGCAAGCATGAAGGTGTTGTACACCGACTTAACCACAAGCACCATGGAATTAAATGTATTGATGCCTTGGCAAAACACTTGGTTGTACAAGTTGTAGTCAAATATGTGGAGCTCTAGGTAGGCTAAAATATGTAGCAAGGCAAACTAGAAACACATTAGCATGAGCAAATTGAGTAATTGTTCAACGTCTGTATTGTGCTGGTCCTAGGCTTGAACATACTAGAGATGCGAGCCTAGACACAAACGATACCACCAAACTGACAAAGGTAGAACTAGCTTTCCTTCTCTTTTGTCACAAGTTCTCTTTCTTCACTTTTTTCGCTCTTTTTTCTCTTCTTTTTTTGGTCGGACTTTTTTTCTTTTTTTGAGCACCCTTCTGCCTTTTCTTTTTTTTTTCTTTTTTTAAAGAACAACAAATGGAGAGGTGCATACACAAACTCTTACTTCAAGACTCCCAAGCTTTGTACGATCTAAAACAGACAGGAAACTACTGAATCTGAAGATGACTCTAAAATGAAAAACATAGATCTGGTTGTAAGCTTTCCAAAATATATCAAAACTCACCAATCCGAGTTTGCATGTTCGAGATATGATCACTTTAGTAACACATGCACTGCCTGCCCGAATTCTACTTGAAATCCAACAAAACAAACCGACTCCAATTTAATTTGAACTCGAAAACTAAGGGATAAAAATACACTAAATAATTGATAAACAGACTAAAACACGGTGGTAGAAACATGACAAGAACTCGAAACTCTAAATGAACTAAACACTAAGACCAGCAACTTCACAAGACGATGAAACCAAAAACTCAAAAAGTCGATACCAAGCAGAACTAGTAAAAGGCTCAAAGAGGCCTAGATCTCGGGTAAATTTTTTGTGTGGATTTTTTTGGACCGTAGGAAAAAATGAATTAAAAACTAACCGAGCAACGAAACCTCTGATACCAGTTGATGGAGACTTGGGTGGCCCGATCTTTCGGTGAGTACATGATAAGATGATAGATAATTTCGATTGGAAAAGAGATGATAGTGATGACCCGACTACAACTATACAAGACGTTCGTGTTGCGCCTTAGCGATCGATACACCAACTACAAGGGTTGTTGATTTTATCGGTGATCAACCTTGTTCCTGCAAGCAATCGAAGAACGAGCAAGAACAAGATAAAGGAGCAACTAGTATTGCTAGATATGAAAGACGCACAAGGATAGTTGGGGTTATGAAACGTGAAACCGGCGATCTAACTGATCACGGGTTTACACGGACAAGTAGCATTGGCTAAACTTTTATCTAATCAAAACCCGCCTTAATACTGAAGTCTCTAGGGGTATTTATAGCCCTAGGGATGTCCCCAAAGTTTGGAAACTTATTACATATGGAAACTACTAGTTATTTCCAAAACAGAATTACTAGAAAAAGGAAACATAGATTCTTAAGCCTTGGCTGGGATTATTTCGGTGGAATAAATATATTATCTTCCATGTAGACATCCTCTGTTTTCCAAAAAGTTCGAGATCATCTAAATCAGAGCTTCCATGTGAAAGATATGCATGTATAAATCCGGTGCTCTTTTTCAAGTACGAGTCTCAGTAATAAGCATTGTTTTTGTTATTGCAATCTCCTCGGATCGAATCTATAAGTGTAGCTGCATCCATTGGAAATAGGACATCTCAAGCTTTCCAAAAAGTCCACGATCATCAAAATTGGAGCCGCCATGTAAAAGTTGCGCACATTTGAATTTTTTGCTGTCCATGCAGTCTGAATCCGAGTCGAAAACGTGTAGAAGTTAATCTCCACTTTCTCTTGGCACATAAATAATGTCCCAAAATTGTATATTATGTTTTCATGTCCTTGACTTGGTCCCCAATCAACGTCCATGATGTTCCATGCCCTTTTTGTGCTCTCAACATGTCGCTTGATCCATGTGAGAATTTCTGTAATTGAAAATAAAAGTATCTCATGGTGTAGCATCCATGGTTCAAATAAATAAAATTTAAATTTAACGTAGAAACCAAGCACCTTAGTTTGTTTTCTCACAATCATGGTCATATCCGAGCTAGTGATGTCCTCATCAAAAACCCTAATAGATCCAATACCGTCCATATTTGTGGGTTTGCACTGTAAACCTTCTGTCCATTGCTTCGTAATCGTGGTAATCCTTGTCAATTATCTTGTGAATCGTTCGTCTAATCCCCGTAATGGATTTCTATTGTTTTTATCAGTTTCTACGGTTACTCTTGGTAATTCGGTCTCTAGACCGAATTGCTATTAATTTTTGGTGTTTTATAGAAGCAAGGACAATCGTATTCATCACAAAGAAGTGTTGCGCCCATCCACCAAAAGGAGACGATCGCTGGAGGCTAGGAGATCGATCTCTTGGAGCTATCGGTCTTACTAAGGGTAACACCCTAGTTTGATCGGCCTGTGCCACCCCATCATCAGACGTGCTGGCACACCCCGGTCTGGCCGGCAGCCCAAGGACGGTCTGACCGGTCATGCATGGAACCCCTTCAGCAACCCCTGTGCCAGAGCCCCCCTTTGGCACCCCTTCGCACTGCCGGTCCGACCGGTGGCCTATTGTTGGTCGGACTAGCCCGCCTTGGCCGGTATGACCGCTGGGACTACCTCGGTTCAACCGGCCCTGACTTGGCCGATGTGATTGTTCACTCCATATTTTGGTTAATTGAACTGCTTTCTCGAGATTCGATTTGATTCCCTGGTGACTGCACCTGATTATTCCCTTCTCACTGTCAAGGGTTGTCAGAACGTGGTGTTAGTATCATGTGACGTTTAGAGGGACACCCCTAGGTGTCTCTGTGCTTTTAGATTGCCAAACTGACGTGCGTGTCCATTGGTGCTTCATCGATAGATTTTAGCGTCAACACACTTTTTGGAGACTCCGTTGGGGACATACATGCCAAGAATGACTATGCCAACGACGGGTACGACTACATCAATTGTACCCTCTACATCAGCGAACTTGGCAGGGAGCGTGGAGATCGACGATGACAATGCCATCCTTCCCACCATCGATGACATCTCCGAGGAAGACAAGGCTGAGATCGAGGCCAAGACATAGGAGTTGCATGCCCTCATGCTTGGATGCTACACGAAGAGTCGTGCGGGCTTTGTCAAGTGCACCCCCGATCTCCATGGATAAGGTAAGGCCGCCTCCCCTCTATCATATCTAGACATTTTTAAAAAAATATTAGCAACCGTAGATCAAGCGATTAGTGCCACATTTGCAAATCGTCTAGGACTAAATATAGAGGTGATGTTTAAGAGATTCTGCTTTTCCGAGTCTGCTTCTCCGACTCTGATTGCTAGTGTACCCCTTATTCATCACATCCACGGTAGAACTGATGGGAGTACCAGGAAGGGTATCACATCTTCGACCTCACCATCTATGGCCGAGATGTCATTTCTTCATGTCGGTCAGACCGGCCCTCTAGACGTTCAGACTGATGTGTGCCAGATATTTCCACCCACAACCATTGGTCCGACCGTCAGCTAGCCGGTTAGACCAGCATGTGCTATCCTCCAGCACCGAGCGCTTACTCTAGTGCACTAGCACCCATTACAACAATCGGTCAGACTAGCTACCAGGACATTTTGACCGACCCCTATGCATTCAGTCAGACTGGACCCATGGCCAGTCAGACTGCCCTGATGGTATTTTACGCACCACCTCCACCAGCACATGCACTGCTTCTACCCACGCTACATGCACCTCCTAGTCTCGCACACCTGTATAAGCTAGATAACACTGCATATCACGAGCCGCCATGAGAGGAGGGCAATCGAGGGGAGCCATACGACCCAGACGCCTGTATACCACCACATGTCATGCCCCCGCATGAGAGACGTGCACAAGAGAGAGGCGGAGAGGACATAGATGAGTGAATCCATGCTCTTTTAGAGAGTGCATGGGTTTCACACCTTGGGATCGAACTAGGGTTTACCACAAGTCGTGCCCGCATCATTTTGATACAATTCCACATCCTCGTGTTTTTAGGGTTCCTGAGTTCATCAAGTTTGACGGTGAGGGTAACAAAACCATTTGGGAGCACATATGTCAGTTTCTAGCACGGTGTGGTGAAGCTAGTGGGTCAGATGCCTTTAAGCTTAGACTATTTTCTTTGTCACTATCCGACACTGCTTTCACTTGGTTTTCGGTGCTACCACCGAACTCCATTTAGACTTGGGCCTAGTTAGTGTAGAAGTTTCACGACTACTTTTATACTGGGAAATAGAACTTATACTCTCACACCTAACATCGGTCAATATAAAATGTACCGAGAGTGTATCCAAGTACATCAGGCGATTTAGAGACACCAAAAACCGATGTTTTAGCTTGAACATTTCCGAGAGAGTTTTGGCCGACTTGGCTTTTAATGGTTTGCATTATGATCTTAAGGAGAAGCTAGAGGGCCAAAACTTCTTAGAGGTTAGTTAAGTTTTGCCGTAGGCTCTGGTCTAGGAAGGCCGAGCCAAAAATAAGAAATTCACTAAGTCGTTTAGAAAGTCCAAGGCCGAGGTACACGTCATGGAGCACTTTGATGAGGACTCATAGGAAAGCGAGGATGATTTGATCGATATGTACACCACAGAGTGGACTTGGTCTGTTAAGTCAAATCCTATTACTTGCTCTGTGCTACAGTTGTGTCCCACTAAGATTCGGCCCAGTGAATTCAAATACACGTTTGATGTGACCAAATGTGACAAGATATTTTATTTTTGTTTAATAACAAATTCCTCGGGGTGCCGATGATTTGAAGAAACACGCTCAATGTAAGTGGCATGATTCACATCCTCATTCTAATAACGATTGCAATGTTTTTAATCGACAGGTTCAATCGACCATAGAGGAAAGACGATTGAAGTTGGAAGGGGAACACCATCGACCTTGGCGGGAAGAAGGTGCTAATTCAGCCCGAGCAGGCCGAGTCGGCTAAGGGGAAAGCAGTCGTAGTTGGAGAGCCTCGCCTGCAGATGCTTGTGCCAAAGAATCCTGAGGTAGGGGTTTGGAAGGTGAACACCAATGCGACGCCATCAGCTAAATGTCACAAGAAGACGAAGTGATATACGAGATGGTACTCTAGAAGCACAAGAAGAGGGCCGAGAAGGCGAGTACTCGGCCAGGACCTCTGTTGGCGCAACAGATTATGCTAAAAGGTTCTATAAGTTTAAGAATTAACAAATGAAGTGTTTGTGAAAGCGGACTATCTCAATCCTCCGAATTGGATAATAGCTCGAAATAGTTCGAAGTTGTGTATTGAATATCTCAATATTCGATCCCTATTACAGGATAAAAGGGGGGTATTATACGTAAAAACTCTAAGGAAAAGACCTTTTTATCCCTCAATTACAACTGACATAGTGGAAACTATTTCGGTACCCCGAATAGGGCTAAAATGGTAAAGTGTGTTAGAAGGAGATAAACATAGTAGACGTCCCATCCTTCTGACTGGTTTCCACTACTGAGGGGGAGCCCTCGGAGGGTATCTTCAGACCGGAGCCTGGATGAACCCTCCGACTTTAACTCTTCTAGCACGGAGACAAGCCTTTGACTTGGAGATTATGATTTGTTTTTGTCTTGTAATCCTGAAGGTCCTAGGGATGAAGTATTTCCCCCGAACAACCTCCAACTAGGCTGAACCCTCCACGAAGGAATGAGTTCGGCCCACGGTGGGCGGGACCACTAGAGCCGCCGATGCCTCCACCTTTGTATCAGATCCTGATGGCACAGTGGGCCCCATATTACTTTTCGCCCATTGGTTACCCATTCCCTTACTTCTTCACGGGTGCTCCATTTGTACCACCCGAGATCCATAACATGCAGGGGCAGATGAGCGCAGCGGGAGGTGACGTCTTCAGTTGGCTATTTGTTGCATCGTAGGGATGAATGGATCAGGATTTTTAGTCCAGCATCATAAAAATAGGATCCTAGGATGTCCCAATCCCCGAGGGAACCTCGCCGGAGCAAAACGGGGGCAACCATAGACGAAAGCCGAGGAGGGGCCTACCTATCTGACCGCAGCCTCAGGGCCAGTCAAACCTCCTCGACCACCCCTATCTGAGTAGCCTACTGGTGCCGGGCCGACCACCCATTTTTAGTCATCCGACAATGTTTAGTCTGACTGACAAGGCCTGGTCAGATCAGCCCGATAAGGCTGGTCCGACTAACATAGTACATGAAGGAAACCCCACTAAGTGCAAAGTTGTCGAGGCCAATCCAGGTAATTCCCATTTGGCCAAAATTTCTAGGAGCAAGTTTGTGGTGCCCAGCACAAAACCACAACCTTCGTGGGCACTTCTAGGCATGACCAAGTCCTAGAAAAGGGGTCTACAACGTCTTTGAGCATAAGAGATGAAAGAGAAGAAGGCCGAGGACGAGAAGGATGCAATCTTCGAGGAGATTTATCCCCAACTAGTACTCAAGCAGGTATGGAAGCCCAAGTCGGTTGCGGTGGACAACTCGGCTCCTACTCCAAGTGATGACAATGATGGCATGCTATACGACAACTACACACCCGTCTCAGAGGGACCACAACCTCAACTTATGGATGTGAATGTGATAATGCTTCCCACTGAGTTTGGTCTGCCAGGAGATGAGGCCAAGGTTTCTCGAGTAAACTTCAACCCACATGAAGTTGTTTTCGAGAAGTCCAAGGAGTCGGCTCGTCACTTGAAGCCCCTGATGTTCGAGGACACATCGATGGCAAGCCGATGTCTAGGATGCTTGTAGATGGAGGCGCAGTGTCAATGGCTTCAACGGTGAGAGCTTCGAGGCCAAGGACATACTTTCTCTAGAGCTGACGGTGGTCAACAAGACATTGCCCACAACGTTCTTTGTAGTAGATGTGCAAGGTAACTACAGTGTGCTACTTGGGCGTTGTGAAACCAAGTGAGGTCGCACCGTGGTTTCTGTCTTTATGATGAGTGATTGACAAGGTAGAGCGATCTGGTGAGATCAGTGAGTAATGGCTTGTTTGCATCGATGGGATCGATGTGTTGTAATGGAGAGTGGTTGCCGAGGGAATCTGTGTGCATCGCGTTTCGTGTTTTGGATTGTCTCATGTGTGCAGGGTGGAGATGCTAACCAACTATCAGCGGTGGGTGATCAAGGGTCGAGCGGGGAGCTCGATGCCAGAGGATCAAGGATGTCGGGTGAAGTTGAAGATGATCTCAGGAGTACACTAGGAGATAGAGCAAGACATGGACAAATGGATGGTCGAGATAGGGTGACGGTCAAGTCAGTGAAAGGGAGGCCAGTGCAAGTGATCCGGCGGCTTAAGGGGATCGAGAGCGGGAGAGACTTGCTGGCGGTCGAGTTTGTGGATTAACGTTACTTGTCGGCGATCGAGGAGATTTTGTTGGTTTTTGCTGAAAACCGTCTCATACCTAAATGTTTTTTAATTCCAATAATTAGGAGTTTATTTTCGTTTAGTAATTTAGATTAAGTGTAAACTTTTAGTATTTTTCGAAATTGTCAAAATTATGAAATTATATTAAAAGTATAGGGTCAAAGTTGTAATAATTAGAGTCAAAGGGGTATTTTTCAGAATAAGTAAGTCTGAAAATATCTCATGGTCTTTAGTTAAATCTGAGTTTTCTCAAGATCCGCCCCCGGATCCCCCCCCCTCGCCGGTCGAAGCCCTAACTCCGCCTAGGATCCGCCCTCGCCGGCCCCCTCCCTTTAATCCGACGCCCGCAATGAATCCCCCTCAACGTGTCGACCGTTTCCCCCTATTAATCTCGCCCGATTCGCATCCAGATGCATTGAACCGCGTTCAACCCGAGCTCACCGGCGTCAAAGCACATTTATCCCCGGCCACCGTCGATTGCGCCCTCCCTGCCCCCGCCGGTACCCCTATATAAACCACAGCCCTCCACCGCGTTCGGTTCACGCACCCATTTGCACTCAGACCAAGCCGAGCGCCCACCCTTCGCCTTTTAGCGCTCCCCTCCTGCTTCACCTCCGGCCACCGCTCGCCGTCGCACCAGACCGCCTCCGCCCACGTAGTCGCCACCTTCGTGACCGCCAAGACGTCCCCGACCTCGGCCACCCCGTCGACCCCGGACCACCGCAAGGGTACCCTTTTGTTCCCCTCAGTACCCCCTTTCCGTTTTTAGTCCTAGCTAGACTAGATAACCCTCGCCGTCACCGGAATCGCTCACCGTCGCATCGCCGGAGTCGGGGAAGAAGGGGTACTTTACCCCCCCGACACGCACTGTGCCGGATTCAATCCCGGCCGTGCGATCCAGATCCAACGCCAGAGACTAAATCATCTGTTCGATTTAAACCGGGACGTCGGATCTGAGTGAAGCGGTACGGTGCGATCTCGTGCGTCCGTTGGTATTTAAAACCCAGGATTGATCTGGAGCGTCCATCGCGTACCGGTTCGAACGTTTTAATCCTGGCCATCCACGTCACTTTAACGCGCCCCGCCTCGCCCTCGCGCGTCGGATCTGGATCCGACGGTCCAGATCGACCCGGCGCACGCGCACAGTGCGCGGGTTCACCGTGGGCCTAGCTCACCGTGGACCCGAGGGATTTAAAATTTGAAAATAAATTCCAGAAAAGGTTTAAAACTTGTAAAATTCATATCTGGCGCATTTGAACTCTAAAAATTGCCATTCCAATTTCAGAAAATTCATAATATTATTCTCTACTTGTTTATACAATAAAAATAGTAGGTTTATATTGGACATTTCATGTTTATTTAAATGAACATTTAAATACCCTTAGGTTAAAAATGTAAATTTAATCATTTAAATCCCAGTAAAGTTTGTATTTATTTATTTCCTGTTGACATGAACAAACCACTAAGTTCTCTATGAAACTTTCATTTTAAAATTATTAGAGAACCTAAAAATAAGAATAACCCCTTATAAACCCTCTTTCAAAGGATAACACTTTATTTTAATCTCTTTTAAAATCATTTATAAACTGAATTTCAGAACCCTAACAACTTGATTTATTTTTATTCAAACCAACCTAACCCTATGTGATTATTATGTGATGTTATATTGTTTGGTTGAATGTTATATTCATTTTATTTTACTTTATTATATTAAAAAGACTACGACGTCGCCGAGGAGCCGGAGTACTTCCCCGAAGTCCCTCCCTCTCCCTTTGCTGAACAAGGCAAGTCACCAAACCAATCTTTTGAGCATATTGAACCCATGTTTGATTAAACTATCGCTAAAACACATAGGTTATACATGCATTAGTCAAATGAACCCTTACAATATATTTATTTAGGATCCCCCGACCTTGATGTGCAACCCAAGCCATGCTATCTCGCCTAACCTCCTTGTCACCATATGATCAATGATATTAGCTAGTGTCCAATGTATTGACACGATCGCTATAGGATAAAAATGAGTCATAGCAAAATGGTTCTATTATATGATCCCCGTTACTTCTTATCCTTGGAAATTCTGTTGGTGATGATGAGTTATGGTTGTGAGTGTATGCATGGTGGGTTCCAGATGCAAGCTAGGGCATTGGTCGGTAGCACCCGGGGCACTATAAGGACCGGTCTGAGGGATCCGTTGCAATACACTTACGTACTAACCACAAGTCTAGTGGGTAAGTCCTAACTAAGGTATGGGTTGTTCCAAACCGAGGCCACCATTTGGAGATGGGTCAAGTTGCACCTGCGGGTTACTTGTACCAATGTGGCGCAAAAGGGGGTGCGACGTTAGCCGGGATGCGGCCCGGCGCGCCGGCGAAACCTAGAGCGGGTGGTTATCGCTTGGAACATTTCATATCGAGGTTTTGGCACGAGTTCCCGTGGTATGGGTCATCTCGTTTGGGATGAGTGCGTGCCTTGTGGGTACAGTAGTACATCTCTGATCAGAGTCTTAAATCTTTTCGAAAAGCCGAGCCCACGGTCAAGGGCGGGTTGCGTGACATCCCCCAGTTAGTTTACTTTGAATATGTATGTGCATGATGGATTGACATGTAAGGACCGTTGAGCGAGGTGGGGCTGACTGTACCCCTCGAGTTAGTTGATGTTGATGATGTTCATGTTTACTTTCCGCATGATTAAAACATGACTACACTAAATGCAATAACTGAAACTGTACTTTTTCGCAATGTTAGCCATTACCCCTTCCTTGTTTATTATCCTGCATTATTACTTGCATTTGCGGTGGCTTGTTGAGTACTTTTGTACTCATACCCGTTGGACCCCACAGAGGATGCTTACTTTGAGGACGGTCTGGAGTAGCGACCCAGTCGAGAAGAAAAATCCTGAAGAAGATGTTCGTCATGCCATTTTCTAATTATTTTCATTTACCGTTTTTATTAAAACTTTGATGTAATAAATATGGTCTGCGTACCATGGATATTGTCGTATGTAAGTTGTCGCATGATGAACCTCTTGTATTATTGTTTTTCTTCTGAAATTCAATAATGTCTCGATTTGATAAATCGGGGCGCTACAAGATGGTATCAGAGCCGACTCGACTGTAGGAAGCCAAACAGACTCGCCTAGCCATTAGCCACAGGAAATTATTTCTCGAAAACCTACTTTATAAACTTTGTTCCTCTCCTCACTTTTATTCAACTTGCTGTTTTGTAGATGCCTGTCTACCAAGTCCACAGCTACTGCCACCACTACGAGGGCTTCGTCCGGGAGCTCCGTATGATGCTCACCTTCCTCGGGTTCCTCTTCGAACCCGAATTCCAAGGAGTATATCTCGACGAGTTTGCCGGGCCTTGCGACGTCTCCCTCACCGTCCACGGCTCCGGAGAACACCTGCCGCCCTACACCACAGCACTTGGAGGCCCGACTTTCGACGTCGCGTGCCAACGAGTCGCCCTCCAGGCCCTCATGGAGATGAGGATGATCTACGATGATCGTCTTCAGAACTCGTCCTTCCGGCTTGTGCCAAAGCGTACTCCCGGAGCCCACCGTAGCATCTACCTCGGAGTTCACTCCGTGCGTGATCCGGTCATGGACCGGCAGTCGCGTCTTCTACAGGCCATGGACAATCTCCACACCGAGGCGGTGCTCGACGCCGACGAGCACCATGAGGCGGTTGAATTCCTTCGTGAAGAAACGAAGAACTTGATCCAACAGAACGGTGAACTGCAGCGCAAGATCATGCAGCTGCAGAAGGACATTGTGGAGATGGTTCCACTTCTTCCAAGGAAGAAGAAGCCCATCCGTGAGCCCCTCCCTCGCCCCAAGAGGATCCCGCCACGACCCTCCCCCGCCAGACCCTCCACCAGCGCCCCTGCACCACGCACCGGCCTCATCTCCGACTCCATCATCGAGAATTTTCTCGAGCCCACCATCCTTTCGGAGCCGCGTACTCGTGGTTCCGAGAGCACGGAGACCGCCTCCGATGGCGAGTAGGCGTTAGGAGTCGCTATTTAAAATAAAAAGCATGATTTTGTATGTGGTGCTACCCACAACGAGTGTGTTGTGGGTAGAATAAGAACTTGATTGTAATGAACATTTTTACCACTTAATTTATATGCTTGAACTATTCTTGTTAATTGTGTTGTCAACTTTTTGCCTTATAACCTTATGAATTCAGAAGATGGCCGACCACCAGAACACCGGCTCCAACAATGGAGCGGGAGGAAGCCGTGATGCGCGCGAGGGTGTTGTACCCAACTGGGGTGCAACGGGCCTGCGTTAGTCTGGGTCGCCCTCCGCCAACCAACCCCCACCTTGGCGGAGATGATGGCGAATCAGAATCAACTGATCACCGCCCTCCTCACCCAAATGCAGAACCAACAGGCTCAGTTGGACCGTCTGCAGAATGGGAACCCATCCCTCGCGCACCAGCACCCGCGCCCGCTCCGCAACTCTCCGAGTTTCTGCGCGTGCGCCCGCCCATCTTCTCGAGCACCACCAACCCGATGGAGGCTGGAGATTGGCTTCGCACCATCGGAAAGAAGCTCGACCTTCTCCCCTGCACCGACCGGGAGCGAGTGGCCTTCGCCACTCACCAACTCCAGGGTCCCGCCGCTGAATGGTGGGACAACTACCGTGAGTCCCAGCCAGAGGACCACGTGGTGACTTGGGCGGAGTTCACCATCGCCTTTCGTGCCGCCCACGTCCCCGCCGGTGTCATCGCGGTAAAACAGCAGGAGTTCCGCGACCTGCACCAAGGCAACATGACCGTCATGGAGTACCTCCATGAGTTCAATCGCCTCGTCCGCTACGCATCGGAGGAAGTGCGCACTGACGCCCTCCGCCAAGCCAAGTTCCTTCGGGGACTCAAGGATGAGCTGTCCATCCAGCTCGTCGCCACCGACTACGCCGACTTCCAACGGCTAGTGAACAAAGCGCTCATCCAAGAGACTGAGCAAAACAGGTTGGACCTCAAGAAGAGGAAGATGATCGCCTTCAAGCATCAGCAGGCGAACTCTCAGAGGCCCCGCTTCGTCCCTCCGCCACCAGCGCCCGCCTACCATCCTCGGCCCGCCTACAGGCCACCTCACGCCGCCGGTGGATCCAACGTCGGGCATCCTCGCCCCGCTCCGCCAGCTCCGGCCGCTCAGCCGACACCAGCCGCCAAGGCCCCGATCTTGAAGGATCGCCAAGGGAGGCCGGTCGTCTGCTTCAACTGCCGCAAGGAAGGGCACTACGCACACTAGTGTCCCCACCCCAAGCAAGCTCAAGGCGTGGCCCCCAACCAGGCAGTTCGTGCCCGCGTCAACCACATCAGCGCGGAGGAAGCTCAGGAGGCTCCTGAAGTCGAGCTCGGTACGTTTACTGTGAATTCCGTACCGGCCATCATATTATTTGACTCTGGAGCAACCCACTCCTTCATCTCGGAAGATTTTGTGAAAACAAATGAACTGGACGTGCTCCCTCTACCCATTCCCATGGTGATTGCCACTCCCGGCAATAGGACCTTAGCCCGCCTATACATCCCTAAGGTCCAAATTGACATCCAAGGAGTACTGTTTCGGGCCGAGCCAGTCCTCATCCAATGCACCGGACTTGACCTCATACTAGGGATGGATTGGTTGATGAAGCACAAGGGAGTGATCGACTGTGCCAACAAATCCGTCACCGTGACCAACCCTGAAGGCGCACCCGTCATTTTTCGGATGACCAGTCGCAAACCACCCGGAGCATCCCTTCGCTCGATAACTCTTGAAGAGGTACCTATAGTCAAGGAGTTTGCGGATGTCTTCCCTGAAGACTTACCCGGAATGCCTCCCAAGCGGGACATCGAATTCAGAATCGAACTTGTCCCCGGGACCACTCCAATCTCCAAGCGCCCGTACCGGATGGCCGCCAATGAACTAGCCGAAGTCAAGAGCAACATCGAAGACCTAGAGAAAAAAGGGTATATTCGACCAAGTACCTCACCCTGGGGTGCACCGGTTATATTTGCCATGAAGAAGGACAAGACCAAGAGGATGTGCGTGGACTATAGAGCCTTGAACGACGTAACCATCAAGAACAAGTATCCACTGCCTCGGATCGACGACCTGTTCGATCAGCTGAAAGGATCCTCGGTGTTTTCCAAGATTGACCTCAGGTCAGGTTATCACCAGTTGAGGATTAGAGAAGAAGACCTACCCAAGACTGCCTTCACCTCTCGCTATGGACTTTATGAGTACACCGTGATGTCGTTCGGACTCACGAATGCCCCGGCCTTTTTCATGAACATGATGAACAATGTATTCATGGAGTTCTTGGACAAGTTCATCGTGGTATTCATCGACGATATCCTCGTTTACTCCAAGACCAAGGAAGAACACGAGACTCACCTCCGTCTGACCCTCGGAAAGCTAAGGGAGCAGCAACTGTACGCCAAATACAGCAAATGCGAATTTTGGTCATCTGAGGTGAAGTTCCTCGGCCATGTTATATCTGCCAGAGGAATAGCAGTGGACCCAACCACCGTTGAAGTGGTAACCAACTGGCTGCAGCCCACGACCGTGACCGAGATCCGGAGTTTTCTCGGATTGGCCGGATACTACCGCCGGTTCATCGAGAATTTTTCCAAGATCGCCAAGCCTATGACCAGACTTTTGCAGAAGGAAGTGAAGTTTGAATGGACCCCCGACTGCGAAGAAAGCTTCCAGACCCTCAAGAAGAAGCTAGTGTCAGCCCCTATTCTGACTCTGCCAGACATCCGGAAAGACTTCCACGTCTACTGTGATGCCTCTCGTCAAGGATTGGGATGCGTCTTAATGCAAGAAGGGAAAGTGATATCCTACGCCTCCCGACAGCTAAGGCCGCATGAGCTGAACTATCCGACCCACGACCTGGAATTAGCAGCCGTGGTTCATGCCTTGAAGATATGGAGACATTACCTTGTGGGGAATTGGTGTGAGGTCTTCACCGACCACAAGAGCCTCAAGTACATATTCACCCAACCAGATCTGAACCTCAGGCAAAGGAGATGGTTGGAACTAATTAAGGATTACGACTTGGGCATCCATTATCATCCGGGCAAAGCGAATGTGGTGGCAGACGCCCTTAGTCGAAAAGGGTACTGCAATGCCATCATGATTCAGGACCAAGCTCCTTTACTGTATAAGGAGATGGAAAGGCTAAATCTAGGGATCACCACTCGAGCGCACCTCGCTGCCTTGGAATCTCGGCCTGTCTTAATAGACCAGATCCGAGAAAAGCAGAAGGAAGACCCAGACATCCTGGAGATCCGGCAGAACATGAGGAAGGGTAAAGCCCCCGGATTTTCCGAGGACGAGCATGGTACCATCTGGTTCGGAAATCGGATCTGCGTACCCGACAAACTTGAATTGAAGACCCTCATCCTTCAAGAAGCCCACGATACTCTATACTCCATCCATCCCGGAAGTACGAAGATGTATCAAGACCTAACGGAAAAATATTGGTGGGTCAACATGAAGAGAGAAATAGCAGAGTATTTGGCCAAGTGCGACACATGCCGGCGAGTACGGGCAGAGCATCAGAGGCCTGCCGGACTTCTTCAACCTCTCAAGGTCCCTGAATGGAAGTGGGAAGAAATAGGAATGGACTTCATCACGGGACTGCCCAGGACCCAAGCTGGTCATGATTCCATCTGGGTGATCGTCGACCGACTCACCAAGGTAGCTCACTTCGTTCCGGTCAAGACAACTTACACCGTCGCCAAGCTGGCTGAGTTGTATATGACCCGGATCGTGTGCCTTCACGGAGTTCCTAAGAAGATTGTATCTGACCGCGGGAGTCAGTTCACCTCCAAGTTTTGGAAGAACCTTCAAGAGGAACTCGGCACCCGGCTGAACTTTAGCACTGCCTATCATCCACAGACTGATGGTCAGACCGAAAGGGTCAACCAGATATTGGAGGATATGCTTAGAGCTTGTGCTCTAGACTTTGGCGGAATGTGGGACAAGAACTTACCCTATGCGGAGTTCTCCTACAACAACAGCTATCAAGCCAGCCTGCAAATGTCCCCGTTCGAAGCACTCTATGGACGTAAGTGCAGAACGCCGCTGCTCTGGGATCAAACCGGAGAGTCGCAACTGTTTGGGACTGATCTATTAAGAGAAGCTGAAGAGAAGGTTAAGATCATAAGAGACCGATTGAAGGCAGCCCAATCCAGGCAAAAGAGCTATGCCGACAACCGTCGAAGAGACCTAGCCTTTGGAGAGGGCGAATATGTCTATCTCCGAGTCACTCCCCTCCGTGGCACTCAAAGGTTCAACATGAAAGGCAAACTAGCACCCCGCTACGTCGGACCTTTCTAGATCGTCCGACGACAAGGAGAAGTGGCATATCAACTTGAACTGCCTCCATCCTTGGCAGGAGTTCATGATGTGTTCCAGGTCTCTCAGCTGAAGAAGTGCCTCCGTGTACCCACTGAGCAAGCCGACCTTCAACAGCTCAATGTCCAAGAAGACTTGACATACATAGAGAAACCCATCAAGATCTTGGAGACCAAGGAGAGAGTAACCAGAAGTCGCGTTGTTCGCTTCTGCAAGGTTCAATGGAACAACCATCCCGCCGAAGAAGCCACTTGGGAAAAGGAAGACGAACTAAAAGCCCAATACCCCGAGTTATTTGAGTAACGTTCCAATCTCGAGGACGAGATTCTTGTAAGGGGGATAGGTTTGTAACACCCCAAATTTTCAAAACAATAAAAATATCAATAAATTCAATTTCTTGGAATTTATATTTCTGAAAATACTTTTAATACTCTTTTATACCCTTTTGAACTACATCATAGAGTAGATGGCCAAATTAGGAAGTGAAACTTTTTGTATATGATCCTAAGACCAAGATATATTTTTGAGAATTTTTATAAAATTTTACCAAGCAGAGAAGTAGCCCTATTATTTTAAATCAATTTCTGCAATTATTTTTAATCAGAAAACAGTTTCAAATAGTAATGGGCCCTCTCTCTCCTTTCTCTCTCTCCCGGCCGGCCCAGCCCGTTACCTCGCGCGCCTTAGGCTGACAGCCTGGTCCCACCTGTCGGCGCCGATTTGCCTCCCCTCGCGCGCGCGCGCCCGACGCCTTGGCCCCACCCGTCAGCCGCCTCCCTCGCTCGTTCGCGCTCACTGGCGTGTGGCCCCCGCCTGTCAGATCCATCATCCCCGCGAGATCCGCCAACGGATCCCCCCCCCCTCGCCGGCCGAAGCCCTAACTCCGCCTAGGATCCGCCCTCGCCGGCCCCCTCCCTTTAATCTGACGCCTGCAATGAATCCCCCTCAACGCGCCGACCGTTTCCCCCTATTAATCTCGCCCGATTCGCGTCCAGATGCGTTGAACCGCGTTCAACCCGAGCTCACCGGCGTCAAAGCACATTTATCCCCGGCCACCGTCGATTGTGCCCTCCCTGCCCCCGCCGGTACCCCTATATAAACCACAGCCCTCCACCGCGTTCGGTTCACGCACCCATTTGCACTTAGACCAAGCCGAGCGCCCACCCTTCGCCTTTTAGCGCTCCCCTCCTGCTTCACCTCCGGCCACCGCTCGCCGTCGCTGGAATCGCTCACCGTCGCATCGCCGGAGTCGGGGAAGAAGGGGTACTTTACCCCCCCCCCCCCCCGACACGCACTGTGCCGGATTCAATCCCGGCCGTGCGATCCAGATCCAACGCCAGAGATTAAATCGTCTGTTCGATTTAATCCGGGCCGTCGGATCTGAGTGAAGCGGTACGGTGCGATCTCGTGCGTCCGTTGGTATTTAAAACCCAGGACTGATCTAGAGCGTCCATCGCGTACCGGTTCGAACGTTTTAATCCTGGCCGTCCACGTCACTTTAACGCGCCCCGCCTCGCCCTCGCGCGTCGGATCTGGATCCGACGGTCCAGATCGACCCGGCGCACGCGCACAGTGCGCGGGTTCACCGTGGGCCTGGCTCACCGTGGACCCGAGGGATTTAAAATTTGAAAATAAATTCCAGAAAAGGTTTAAAACTTGTAAAATTCATATCTGGCGCATTTGTACTCTAAAAATTGCCATTCCAATTTCAGAAAATTCATAATATTATTATCTACTTGTTTATACAATAAAACAGTAGGTTTATATTGGACATTTCATGTTTATTTAAATGAACATTTAAATACCCTTAGGTTAAAAATGTAAATTTAATCATTTAAATCCTAGTAAAGTTTGTATTTATTTATTTCCTGTTGACATGAACAAACCACTAAGTTCTCTATGAAACTTTCATTTTAAAATTATTAGAGAACCTAAAAATAAGAATAACCCCTTTTAAAACCCTCTTTCAAAGGATAACACTTTATTTTAATCTCTTTTAAAATCATTTATAAACTGAATTTCAGAACCCTAACAACTTGATTTATTTTTATTCAAACCAACTTAACCCTATGTGATTATTATGTGATGTTATATTGTTTGGTTGAATGTTATATTCATTTTATTTTACTTTATTATATTAAAAAGACTACGACGTCACCGAGGAGCCGGAGTACTTCCCCGAAGTCCCTCCCTCTCCCTTTGCTGAACAAGGCAAGTCACCAAACCAATCTTTTGAGCATATTGAACCCATGTTTGATTAAATTATCGCTAAAACACATAGGTTATACATGCATTAGTCAAATGAACCCTTACAATATATTTATTTAGGATCCCCCGACCTTGATGTGCAACCCAAGCCATGCTATCTCGCCTAACCTCCTTGTCACCATATGATCAATGATATTAGCTAGTGTCCAATGTATTGACACGATCGCTATAGGATAAAAATGAGTCGTAGCAAAATGGTTCTATTATATGATCCCCGTTACTTCTTATCCTTGGAAATTCTGTTGGTGATGATGAGTTATGGTTGTGAGTGTATGCATGGTGGGTTCCGGGTGCAAGCTAGGGCATTGGTCGGTAGCACCCGGGGCACTATAAGGACCGGTCTGAGGGATCCATTGCAATACACTTACGTACTAACCACAAGTCTAGTGGGTAAGTCCTTACTAAGGTATGGGTTGTTCCAAACCAAGGCCACCATTTGGAGATGGGTCAAGTTGCACCTGCGGGTGACTTGTACCAATGTGGCGCAAAAGGGGGTGCGACGTTAGCCGGGATGCGGCCCGGCGTGCCGGCGAAACCTAGAGCGGGTGGTTATCGCTTGGAACATTTCATATCGAGGTTTTGGCATGAGTTCCCGTGGTATGGGTCATCTCGTTTGGGATGAGTGCGTGCCTTGTGGGTACAGTAGTACATCTCTGATCAGAGTCTTAAATCTTTTCGAAAAGCCGAGCCCACGGTCAAGGGCGGGTTGCGTGACATCCCCTAGTTAGTTTACTTTGAATATGTATGTGCATGATGGATTGACATGTAAGGACCGTTGAGCGAGGTGGGGCTGACTGTACCCCTCGAGTTAGTTGATGTTGATGATGTTCATGTTTACTTTCCGCATGATTAAAACATGACTACACTAAATGCAATAACTGAAACTGTACTTTTTCGCAATGTTAGCCATTACCCCTTCGTTGTTTATTATCCTGCATTATTACTTGCATTTGCGGTGGCTTGTTGAGTACTTTTTGTACTCATACCCGTTGGACCCCACAGAGGATGCTTACTTTGAGGACGGTCTGGAGTAGCGACCCAGTCGAGAAGAAAAATCCTGAAGAAGATGTTCGTCATGCCGTTTTCTAATTATTTTCATTTACTGTTTTTATTAAAACTTTGATGTAATAAATATGGTCTGCGTACCATGGATATTGTCGTATGTAAGTTGTCGCATGATGAACCTCTTGTATTATTGTTTTTCTTCTGAAATTCAATAATGTCTCGATTTGATAAATCGAGGCGCTACAGCCACCTTGCTACGCTTGCCCTTCACAAAGGGTTTTCTCTCCTTCTTGTGGTATTTGGGGCACTAACTCTCATCTCTCTTCTTGAGTTTAGGGCAATTGGCCTTGATGTGAGAAGTGTCGCCACACTCAAAACAACCCCTAAAACCACTTTTCCTCTGATCCCATCTCTCATGGTGAAAACGGGTGAACCTTCTGGCAATGATCATCATCATCCAGAGTATCCACCTGCTCCTTAGTGACGGAGAGTGTGGCGGCTAGCACAGGAGTTCTACAATGGCTGCTCAAAGTGTTACCGTGACCTAGGCTAGCCTCCACTATTTATAGGCACTATTCAGCCCTGTGAATTGACTACTTTACCCCTAGGGTTTACACTGTTTTTGTCTCATCAGAACAAGGGGTACAGTTGTTAGTCTACTTTATTTGGAGGCTTCTTTTGTCAGCTTCGCAAAGGAGACAGCATCAGCTTTTGCAGAGCAGACACGGTCAGCCTTTGCAGTCTTGGAGTCTTTTGAAGCCCCCATTCGCACACGAGGGGTGCAGTAACTTCGGTGAGAAGCCTTGAGCCTGACGGCCTTCGCTTCACCAAAGTCAGCCTTCGATACAAAGACGCTTTTGAGCCGAATGCATCAAAGCCCTTGGGCCTTCGCACCAACACCTCCAGAGTGGACCACCACGGCTTCGTAGCTTCTCCCAGCTTGAACTCCGTCAGTCCATGTACCGAAGCCATGCATGGCCGAAGTACCTTAAGTCAGCCTCACTCCGATGCCCCACCTTCGGAGTACTACCCTTTGAAGTCCCTCCTTCATCTAAGGCCTCCGCATGAAGCATTCCATGAGCCCTTCGTCGTAGTGTCTCTCCCCGAGCACACTCCTCGACGAACCTCACCCGGACCATGCCTTTGATATACCTTGACTTCTGAGACCTCCGTCGGGCATACCTTCGAGTGCCTCCCTCCGGAGCACACTTCGAATGCCTTGCCTCATTGCTGAGGACTTTGTCCACCATACTCCGAAGTCACTCCTTTCGGAGTACCCTTCGAAGTGCCTCACCTCTAAGGAATTCATCTCGGAGTACCTTCAGCCAGAGCCACACTCCGCACTCTCTGCCTACACTTGGCGCACCTTGACCCGAGGACCGACCTTGACCCCACGCAGCCTTCGTGACCAAGCTCCCCGCTTGCGTGGCATCAAGCCTCCTGCTTGACCCAGGTTCACTTGCTGCGAACCGTCCATCACCTCCGAAGCCACCTGCGCACCACAGAAAAACAGATAAGTATATCTAGTACCCCAGAGACCTCTTCGGGTAAGCAACCTTCAGCACACACTCTGGTGTACCGCCCAAAGTACCGAGACCTTCGGTACGACCCAATCATTGTGTACTGTCGGACTCCTCCGACAAGCACACTCTGCTGCAACTACCACAACAAAACAGACCCACTGAACCCTTCAATGAAACAACCTACGAACCCCTTCGAATGGACCCCTTCGAATCAGTGGATAAAATCTGTCAATCACTCATCACAGACTCCGAAACTAACCCTTGGTTTCTCAAATACATAAAACATGGATATCATTTTTATGATCTTTATTGTTTTTCAGTGTAAGATTTTCATGAAAAGCGTATGATTACCAAGTTGCATTTTGAATCCAAAAGAAAAGGATTCTATCTACCAGGTAGACAAAAGATAGCCAAGGCAATTGGACCTAAGGCATGCAAGATTCAAGAATAAGCACTGATCATGTTTTGTATTTTGCAAATTAAATCGTGCTTGTAATGAAGATATATAAAGTAACCAGAGCTAAGCTAACATGATTAAGACAATTAAACAAAGACATATATGAGCAAATATAAGTCAATGCGATTGCACATAAATAGAAGCTTATGCAGACTAATTAAAACATGCTCCTCCTCACAAAATGCCATAAGGATGACAAATACCAAGTTCCCCACGTAAATAAGCAAATCGACAAGCATCAAGGGGTTTGGTGAAAATACCGGTAAGCTGGTTTTGGGTATCAACATATTGAATTTCAATATCACCCTTCTAATTGTGGTCTTTGTGAAAATGATATCTCATATCAATGTGTTTGGTTCTGGAATGCTAAACTAGGTTGTTATCAATACAAATCGCACTAGTGTTATCATAGAAAAGTGGAACACTTGTATAATCTAACCCGAAATCCCGCAAAGTAGAAACCATCCACAAAATCTGTGAGCAACAGCTAGCTGCAGCAACATATTTAGCCTCGGCTATAGATTGCACAATGCTAGACTGTTTGCAGGAGGACCAACAAACAAGAGAAGTACCTAGAAAATGACATGTAACAGAAGTACTTTTCCTATCAATTCTATACCCAGCAAAATTCGTATCTGAATAACCTCGAAGGCATAATGAAGAAGATGCAGAATACCAAATGCCGAATTCTAGAGTGTTCTTGAGATACCTTAGAATACGCTTTACTACTTGTTGGTGTGAAGCCCTTGGTGAAGCCTGAAAATGAGTGCACAGACATACTGCAAAGTGTATGTCTGGCCTCATAGTAGTCAAGTAAAGGAGGGAGTCGATCATGCTTCAGAACTCCTTCTAATCTACGGCTTCTCCATTCTCGTCTGGATCCAATGCTACTGAAGTAGCCATCGAAGTGCTGAGGGGATTCACATCAGCCATATCAAACTTCTTGATTTGCAAACCACGGAAAAAAGTGAGTTTGCCCATCATGGACATCTCGAACTCCCTGCTCATAGTATCTGCAAACTCTTCAACTAAAACATGAGAGGAGCCACCAAAGATGATATCATCAACGTAAACCTGGACTAGGAGGAAATCTTTGCCATGTTTGAGAGTAAAAAGGGTTTTATCAACTAATCCCATCAAATACCCTCACTCAAGTAGAAATGACTTAAGTCTATCATACCAAGCCCGAGGGGATTGCTTGAGTCCATAAAGAGGTTTATAAAGTTTAAAGACTCTATGAGGGTATTTGGGGTTTTCAAAGCCAAGCGGTTGTTTTACAAAAACATCTTCATATATGAAGCCATTAAGAAAAGCACTTTTGACATCTATTTGATAAAATTTGAATCCACAGGATGGAGCAAATGCAAGCATAATCCTAATGGCTTCGAGACGAGCAACAAGTGCAAAAGTTTAAGCAAAATAAATCCCTTCAATTTTTGAAAAACCCTGAGCGACAAGTCTATCTTTGTTTCTAACCCCAGACCCATCATACCCTTGCTTGTTTTTGAAAATCCATTTTGTTCCAATAAAATGAACATTAGGAGGGGGATCTACAAGAGTCTAGACTTAGTTTCTCTCAAAATTTTCAAGTTCTTCATGCATGACATTGATCCAACTAGAATCATATAAAGCATGACTCACATCTAATGGCTCAAAAGAAGCAACAAATGCAGCATCAATTAAATGAGCGTCAAAACGTGTTACCCTTTGATCAAGCTCTCCAATGATCTGTTCGGGAGGATGTATCCTTTGGATGTGGTGTGGAGCCTAGCAACAGGATGCAGTCTCGCCCTCAACTTGTGCTGGGGAGTGCTTGAAGATGACCGATGTTGAGGTAGTAGCTTTGGGGCCTCTTGCCGAAGTGGTCGAAGTGGGGTCGGCTTCGGGGGTCAATGTTGAGGGTAGTAGGGGATCATCCTCGAAGTCTTCGGGATCTTCGTCTTCAAAGATAGTTTGTTCCATATCGTGTTCACTTGCCTATTCAAAAGAAGAGCTAACACAGGGGGTTGTTTCATCAAAAGTCACATCACATGACTCGATGACATTGTTAGTTTCCAAATTGAACACACGATAAGAATGACCATGGGTAGTGTAACCAAAAAAGATCCCATCAGAGGAACGAGACTCAAATTTGTCCAAATTTCCACATTTTAGGATAAAACATCGATAGCAAAATACTCAAAGATGAGTCACTTTGGGTTGTCTCCCAAAACGCAGCTCATAAGAAGTCAAGTTCAAAATTGAGCCCAAGAAAATTCGGTTTGAAATGTAACATGCGGTGTTCATGGCCTCAGCCCAAAACTTTCTAGGATTACTATGCTCATTGAGCATCGTCCTAGCCATCTCAACTAAGGTGCGGTTCTTTCTCTCAACAACACTATTTTGTTGAGTTGCCCATAGAGCAGAGAATTGATTTCTATGCCATGCTCCATGCAAAAATCAACAAAGAGACTGTTCTTGAACTCGGTGCCATTATCGCTTCGAATGAATTTCAAAGCACCTGGGAGTTCAGAGAATAGTCTCAAGGCTACGCTCTGAAAGTGTGAAAACTCTTCATCCTTGCTTTCTAAAAAGAAGACCAAAGAGTAGCGAGAGATATCGTCAACAATGACAAGGACGTACCACTTCCTGCCTAAAGAACTAACCCGAGAAGGACCTACAGTGTCCATATGGAGAAGTTCTCTGGGTTGTTTTGTCATCACCATAGAGACAGGTGAATGCGAAGCAGCAATCATTTTCTATGTCGACAAGGAGCGCAAACTAAATTCTTCTCAAGTTTGAGGTTAGGCAATCCTCGGATCAGTCCTAGGGCACTCAATCGAGCTAGTAACTCAAAGCTCATATGCCCTAGTCTCCGATGCCACTTCTAGAGCTCAGAAGTAGAATGCGCAACTAAGTAGTGAGAAGAACTAGAAGACTCAGAAAAATCAGCTCCAAAAACACTTCCTACTCTAAGGATCTTGCAAACGAAAGCGCCATCCGAACTGTGCACTTGAATTATTGTGTTGAAAACACACTTTGAAACCCTCATCAAGCAATTGAGATACAGAAAGCAAATTGTATCCCAAATTTTCAACCAAAGCAACGTCTTTGAGGGTGAAGTTCGCATTGATTCTTACCACACCCTTACCCTTCACTATACTCCTTCGGTTGTTCCCGAATGTGATGTACTCACTTTTCCTGGTTGAGGTGAGGCTGGAGAACCATGATGCATCTCCGATCATGTGGCACGGACAACCGGAGTCCATGATCCACGTGCTCTCCAAGCCTCTGTCTAGCACCTACACAACATAAGACAACCTCGATCGCTTAGTGCTGGGGTAAGGGAGAAAATGATGAGGCATCCAGCACTGAGAGACATGAGGAGTAGGCAACGTAACAGTAGACTGTCTACGCACAGGAAAAGTAGAATGATGCAAAGTGTGAGATATACCTACATGATGCAAGACAGAAAAATGATGAGGTCTCCTAACCTGTCGAGGTACAAAGCCACTAATACATGGTCTGGCACCATATGACTCATAGCATATACCACGATGGGGTAAACCTCTCAAGTGAGCACGTGGAGCCTTGAAAATAGGACGTGAGTATGAAACAGACTCATGCATACCTAGAGAAGGGTGATGCATGTCCTGAAAACTCAACGCCTGAGAGCGTCGCTCATCCTTGATGTAACAAAAGCAAAACCCAATAAAATGACCCACCCGCTGGCAATATGAGCAATGAAAGTCTCTCTTGGGGTACTCACATGGGTCATAGGAGCAATCCTCATAGGATCCTTGGGTTTCTACTGATGAGGGTTTTCTTGGGTGGAGGAGGTGAAATTTTCTTGGGAGGTTGGGTAGGCTTCTTGGTTTTTGTAGGAGTGTCTAACTGGGCGCTCTCTTTCTCTGAGGTAGTTGGTGAAGAAAACACAGTTTTGCTCTGAATGTTTGTGGTGTTTCTCTCAAAACCCAATCCTATATCTAACTCGGCCCCGTCAGCACACATCTTGGTTTTGGCCAAGAGAAAATCCATTCTACCCTTCCCTTCAGTGCATTTATCCACAACAGAAAGAAGGTAATTGTTTTCTTACATGAGTTTTTCAACTTGCTCTTTAACAATACCGAGTTGGTCGTCCTTAAGGGCGATACAGGTAGGGCAAGCAGGCTGCACATCCGTAGAACACTCAGCTTTCTCCAATCTAGCCTCTAAATCATAAACATGATTATCCCTCAAATTAATACTTTCAATAAGTAAAGGACAGTTCATGGATTCATTAACAACATGAAGACTAGACTGTACCACCAAAAGTTGTTTCTATGCAGTCTCAAGCTCATTAATAGTTTGAGCATGCACAGAACGCAACTGAGCAAGCTCAACCATGACAACAGTGCAAGATTCACATTCAGCATCATCAATCCTAGACATAAGCATGGCATAATCAGTCGAAACACATTCTAGCGTAAGTCTAAGGTATTTTCTTTCTCTAGCGGCTTGAACAAGTAATCTATCCTGATCAAGAAATACATCATTCAGTTCATCTAGCTACCTTAATGAAAGTTGGTCATATGATAGTGGTACCTCCGATGAGTCAAGCTAATCGCCGCTGTGAATGCTGTCAGCCATGAAGCAAAGGCTGGTGAAATCTCTTGCCTTCTTCTCCTTATTTTCCTCCTTCCGTGGAGACTCCTCCTCCTCATAGCTAGACTCCTTAGTTGACGATGTGTCAATGTCACTGAGAGCTGCCACAAAGGCTCTAGAAGCGGCCTTGGCTACCCTCTTAGCCACTTTGCTGCGCTTACCCTAAGAGAAGTGTTTCCTCTCTTTCTTGTGGTGTTTGTGGCGCTCACTCTCTTCTCTCCTCTTAGGCTTAGGACATTTAGCCTTGATGTGAGAAGTGTCACCACACTCAAAACAACCACTAAAGCCACTTCTCCGTTGATCCCATCTCTCATTGTAAAAACGGGTGAACCTCTTAGCAATAAGAGCAAGCTTTTCATCATCTAGAGTATCCACATGCTCTTTAGTAACAGAGACCAGGGAGGACAAAGCAAAACCTCCTGCAAGAACACAAGTACCAGATGTGCTTGGTTCTACTAAGGTGTCACGGCTAGAGCTAGAAACTAGTGCCAAGGGAGGAGGCAAAGAATTTCTATGCCCTACAAGAGATGCCTTGGCAATCTCTATGGACTTCTGCTTGCTGAAGAGTTCATCACAGGTCAAGGTGTCATATCATGTGGACTCCTCAATACTAGATATCTTCACTTCCCATAAGCTACGATCAAGAGCATAGAGAATCTTGATAGCCCTATCATGGTCATTGTAAGCAAGCATCCCAATGAACCTAAGTTACTCACTATCACATCAAAGCACGAAAACATGGTGAGGAACATAGTGAGTTGTGTCACTATTGTTCAAAGGAATGATGAGTGATTGATAGGTTTGATTCACGAGTTGAGTCTGGTTGCCGAGGGTTCCGGCAGGGCATCGCGTTCTTGTTTTGGCTTGTCTTGTTTGTGCAGGGTGGAGATGCTAACATACTGTCGACGGCCGGTGATCGAGGGTCGAGCGGGGAGCTTGATGCCGAGGATCAAGGAGGCCGAGCAAAGTTTGGGTAGATCTCAAGAGTGCATGAAGAGACGAAACGAAACTCGAACGGACGGCTGACGGATGGACGACTGACGGATGGACGGCTGACGGACGGACGACTGACGGATGGACGGTTGCCTGCGATGGCGTGTCGACCGTGTTCGCGAGAGGGAGGCCAGGACAAGCATTCGCGCGGCTCGAGGGGATCGAGAGCGGAAGTGGCTTGCTGACGCTCGGAGTCGCGGAGCGGTGTCACGAGTCGAGGAGCTTGAAACGATTTGTCGGTTTTTGCTGAAAACTGTCGAAACTGTTTCTGTTTTTACTTTTTCAATAAAATAGTGTTGAAATGTTAGTCTAAAATTTTAGTGTCATTAGTGTATACTTTTGAGTGTATTTTTGGAATATATATTCTGAAAATATATTCAAAAGGAGTCAAATGTAATTTTTCTTTTTAGTATAGGGTATTTTCAAGTTTTAGTTTTCAGATTTGTAATTTGGACTTTCCTAAGGGGCTGATTGTAAAATTAGCTTTCTAGAACCTTGGAGGTAGGTGGATAAATATCCCCCACCTCCTCCATGGCCGGCGATGAGCTTTATCCAGAACATTCATTTGGCTAGAAATTAATTCGGTTTTGTGCTTTTGCCTGGTGTTCATCCGAAGGCTTTTGAAAGAGAATTTGAGTTTTGCCTTCTCCTGTTTTTGTTCATCCGAACTTTCATTTGAAAAATAGAAAAGAAATTTGCTTTTGCTTGATGTTGTATTCTTCCGAGTGAATCCTTTCAAGCGCATGACCGGGAACAGGACACAGCGTGTTGCCGGATCGGCCACAGTGCCATTTGCTCCAGGATCCAGCGACAGAAGTAAGTATTTCCTGGATGCGATTTTGTGATCCCCTTATCTTGCGATTTTGCTATAGAACTCAGTGTGGATGCCTATATACTTTTCGTAGTACAAGTTATGAATAATCCATTTTCGAAACTTGCATCTATTTTCGCTGAGTCTGCGAATTTCTTCTGTTGATCCCAAGTAAGGTACCTGGATCTGTTTTTCTGGCAGAAATATTTTTATCTCATTGTGCTGAATTTGGTTTACAAGGTATTTGTTCTATTGTCTAGCCCATTCATGATTGTTAGTGATCTGATAATGTGTTTGAATGGGTCATGTTGAAAGATATGAATCATCTAGTTCTGTGTAGTATTGTATCTCTCTACTGCATCTAGAAATCATTCAAGAATTCATCTATTTTGAAGATGTGTTTATGTCTGAAATATGTTGGAAATAACAGCACTATTAGGTTTAACTTATTCCATAAATAAATCATGACGTGAAACAGATGAATACGCATAACCAGGGTAGACCAGTACACTATACACATGAACAAAAATAATGTATTGAACATGGTAAAACCAATCTGTGTAACAGATGATACAGGTGTGTATCAGGTTGATACACGTGAGTATCAGGTGGTACAGGTGAGTAACAGGAGTAACAGGTTGGTGCAAGTGAGTAACAGGTTGTATATGTAAGTATCGGAAACGTACCGGATGTTCACAGTTGAAGTAGTCACAGATTGAATGGGTACCACGACGACGACACGCGGTACCGGACGACGGCGACGATGAGCAGCACTCGAGCGAAGAGGAAGACAAGCCGTGGTGGATGAAAGCGAGCAGTCGCACGAAGCGCTTCCCAAAAACCTTATTCGCCCTCTCCCGGTGCAGGATCTCGAAGGCGATGGGTTCCGGAGACCTGCTCTTCCGCTCAACGGTGCACGCCGATGAGGGAACGAAGTATACTACAAATGGCAGCACAACACAGAGAGACTGGCAAGTGTTCTTCTGTTTTTTTCACTCCTTTTGATCCGTCGCCTGGTGGAGAAGATATAGACGTGTGATCAGGACGTCTCTTCACTCTCCACTGTAACTGCTCTGAAGTTGAATCGGAACCGTTTCAAATTCCACAAGCAGCAAAACGGAATGGCAAAAGTGAGCCGCATCTGCGCAAGCAATCGGAGCCGATTTCGGCGGACCATTCACGCGCATGTCGTGCGCCCGCGCCCCTCGGCCCCGGCCCATGCCCGTGCCCGAGCCCGGCCCAGCGAGGCGAGGCGAGGTGAGCGAGCGCGCGCGTGTGTTTCTCTAGTCTCCTCTCACCCACATAGGTCTAGTTGCAAAGAGAGCATCATCCCTTATAAGTTGGTCTTCCTCTCCTAGAACTAGCAAGGTGGGACTAAAGGTTCACATGCTCCCTCTACATGGTGGGCCTTTGAGATTTTTCCAGGAATTATTCTTCAAATAAACTTGGGCCAAGCCCATTTATTTAACAATCCCCCACCATAGCTCAAAGTCCCACAGAGATTTGCCTGATTCTTTGTGTTGTTTATATACCAGTGTTTTGATGGAGACCGGTTAAGGTTGAACATCCATCTAGAGCTTCAAGCTACACTCACTCACAACTTGAACAATGGACTATGCCTTGAATTGCAAGTTTTGTGGAAGTAAGTTTTACTTAAAGTCTTAACTGATACTAGGCTGCCAGTAGCCTACCCCTCGGGTGGAGTGTATAAGTCATACTCCTTGGTCTCTTCATGAGCTTACTAGGAGACTGCCCAAGTCTCCATAGACTGCGACCAACAATCGAGCCCATATAGGTGTGTTCTTTCAAGAATGCTCTGCAGGATAGCATCTTCACTAATATAGCCAACAGAACACATTAAGACAGTCGTCAACCTACCTAGCAGTTTTTGAGAGTATTGCATCTTCACTTAGAGTGGGTTAAAATTACTCTCTTCAGTTAACTGATGGCTTGTTCTTCCCAGGTCCTAATTCACGGGATCGCCGATCACATAGGTTGGGTTACTACCATAGTATAACTCACATGGGTCTCATACCCATCTCCTTCGATGCATTGTCTATCACATTCCGTGATAATCCCTTTGTAAAGGGATCTGCCAGGTTTTTAGATGTTTGGATATAATCCAATGTTATAACTCCGGAGTTTCTCAACTTCCTGACATATTTCAATCGTCTCTTTACATGTCTAGACGATTTCATGTTATCCTTAGAACTATTCACCTTGACAATGACCGTTTGATTATCACAGTTCATAAGGATAGCTGGCACTGGTTTTTCAACCACTGGTAAATCCATCAATAGATCACGCAGCCATTCTGCTTCATCAGTGGCTGTGTCTAGTGCAGTGAGCTCTGCTTCCATGGTTGACCTCGTCAATATGGTCTGTTTGCAAGACCTCCATGAAACAGCTGCACCTCCAAGAGTGAACACATATCCAATCGTGGCTTTGATCTCATCAATATCAGAGATCCAGTTTGAATCACTATAACCCTCTAGTACCGAAGGGTACCCAGTATAGTGAAGTCCAAAACTCATAGTACCTCTTAGATAGCGCATGACTCTCTCAAGCGCACGCCAATGATCATCTCCCGGATTAGAAGTAAACCGGCTCAATTTGCAAACAGCAAAAGAGATGTCAGGCCTAGTAGCACTAGCTAGGTACATGAGTGATCCAATAATCTGGGAGTATTCCAATTGATTCCTAGCAACTCTCTTATTCTTTCGAAGTAACAAACTAGGATCATAAGGTGTTGGAGAAGGCTTACTGTCCATATAGCCAAAGCGGCTTAAAACCTTTTCCACATAATGAGACTGCAAAAGTGTAATCCCATTTTCATCCCTTATTAGCTTGATGTTCAGAATTACATCAGCTACTCCCAGATCCTTCATATCAAAATTTTGAGACAAGAAAGTTTTGATCTCATTTATCACATTAATATTTGTCCCAAAGATGAGTATGTCGTCGACATATAGGCACAAAATAACTCCCTCACCCCCACCATAGCGATAGTATACACATTTATCTGCCTCATTGACTGCAAAGCCCGCAAATGTTAAAGTTTTATCAAACTTCTCATGCCATTGTTTAGGAGCTTGTTTCAGACCATACAAAGATTTTAATAGCTTACACACCATGCCTTCTTGACCTTTTACTACAAATCCATCAGGCTGATCCATGTAAATTTCCTCATCCACCTCTCCATTAAGAAAAGCTGTCTTAACGTCCATCTGATGAACGAGAAGACCATGTGAGGTAGCCAAAGAAAGTAGTACTCGAATAGTGGTCAATCGAGCAACAGGTGAGTAAGTGTCAAAGAAATCTTCGCCTTCTTTCTGAGTATAGCCCTTGGCTACAAGTCGAGCCTTATACTTTTCAATAGTACCATCAGGCCTAAGCTTCTTTTTGAACACCCACTTGCACCCTACAGTTTTGCAACCATAAGGTCGTTCTGTCACCTCCCAAGTCCTGTTAGTAATAATGGAATCCATCTCGCTACGGATAGCCTCTTTCCAGTAGTCTGCATCAGGAGATACATATGCTTCTGACAAAGACGTGGGAGAGTCATCAACAAGGTACACAGTGAAATCATCACCAAAGGATTTATTTATCCTTCGTCTCTTGCTCCTCCTAGGAGCTTCACTATCATCCTCCTCAGGGACAATTTCATGTGTTTGTTCAAAAATTCAGGTGGTGAGATTGAATTGGGAATTATCTCAGGATTTTGACTAGAAGTGCTATGAGTATCTTTCATTGGAAATATGCTATCAAAAAATGTTGCATCTCGAGACTCCATAATTGTACCAACATGCATGTCTGGTACCTCAGATTTTACTACTAAAAATCTATAGGCAATACTGCGATGAGCATATCCTAGAAAGACACAATCCACAGTTTTAGGTCCAAGCTTGCGCTTCTTAGTTATTGGTACATTGACTTTCGTCAAGCAACCCCATGTGCGCAAGTAAGAAAGTGATGGTTTTCTTCCAACCCACATCTCGTATGGGGTTTTGTCCTTATTCTTGTCAGGAACTCTATTTAATACATGACAAGAGGTCAGTAACGCCTCCCCCACCATGCCTCAGATAATCCCGCATTGTCTAACATGGCGTTAACCAAGTCAGTCAAGGTGCGATTCTTCCTTTCGGCAATCCCATTTGATTCGGGTGAATAGGGAGGTGTTCTCTCATGTATAATTCCATGTTCCTCACAAAATAAGTCAAACTCATTTGAAAAATACTCTCCACCACGATCTGACCTAAGTCTTTTGATCTTTCTCTCTAGTTGATTTTCAACTTCTGCCTTATAGATTTTAAAATAGTCAAGAGCCTCATCTTTCGTTTTTAATAGATAAACATAACAAAATCTAGTCGCATCATCAATTAGTGTCATGAAGTATCGTTTTCCACCCTTTGTTAACACGCCATTCATTTCACACAGATCTGAATGTACGAGTTCTAGTGGTGCCAAGTTTCTCTCCTCGGCTGTCCTGTGAGGCTTACGAGGTTGCTTTGACTGCACACAACTATGGCACTTAGAACCTTTAACAATGGAAATGTTTGGAATTAAGTTCATACTAGAAAGCCGAGACATCAAACCAAAATTTATATGACGTAAGCGTGAGTGCCAAACATTGACATCATCACCAACATTGCCACATATATGGTTCACAGATTTATTGTAGAAATCAGAAAGGGAAAAGCGAAACAAGCCACCACATTCGTAGCCTTTACCAATAAATAGTCCATGTTTCGACACGACTACTTTATTAGACTCAAACACCAATTTAAACCCATCCCTACACAGACGGGAGCCACTGACTAGATTCTTGTTGATAGAAGGGACATGCTGCATGTTCTTCAGCTGCACGATCTTTCCCGAAGTAAACTTCAGATCTACCATGCCAACACCATGAACAGAAGCATGAGACCCATTCCCCATTAGGACGGAAGAATCCCGAGTGACCTGGTAAGAAGAGAACAAAGAGATATCAGCACAGACATGTACATTAGCCCCTGTATCAACCCACCAATTGGTAGATTGATCAACTGAAAGAACGGTAGGAAAATTACCATACCCATTCCCATCTTCAGTATTGCCAATGGTCACATTGACAGACTTTGAAGTCTGTCCTGCAGGAGCTTTCATCCCTTTGCGATGTGGATACTTCTTGGCCCAATGGCCAATTTCTCCACATACAAAGCAAGGCTTCGCATCTGTGTTACTCTTCTTCTTCTTGTAGTTGGTAGTTTGTTTAACTTTAAATTTCCCTCTGTTCTTGCCTGAGGGTTGATGCACCATGTTGGCGCTCGATTGCCCCTCACCTTTTGCCGCAGCGTCCTTTTCCCTGGCTTTCTCCTCAACATCAAGAGACCTTATCAAACTCTCAACAGAGAATTCCTGTCTCTTGTGTTTGAGTGCAGTACCGAAACTCCTCCATGAAGAAGGTAATTTCGCAATAATGCAAGCAGCCACAAACGTGTCGGGTAAGGCACACTTTAGGAGTTCAAGTTCTTTAGCAATGGCCTGTATATCATGAGCCTGATCCACCACAGAACGGTTATTAACCATCCTGTAATCATGAAATTGCTCCATGACATACAAATCATTGCTAGCATCAGTAGCACCGAATTTGGCATTCAGTGCATCCCATAACTCCTTCGCATCTGTCATGTGCATATACACCTCGCACAGACGATCAGCAAGAACACTAAGAATGCATCCTACAAAGATTGTAGTGACATCCTTGAAATCTTTCTCTTTTTCAGCAGAAAGATCTCCTTCAGGTTTGCCACTACTAACCCAGTAGACATTCATAACTGTTAGCCACAAAGTGACTTTGATCTGCCACCTCTTGAAGTGCACACCGGAAAATTTTTCCGGCTTCAGTGCATCGGCAAATCCAGCCATATCAAAACCACAGTGCCTAAAATAAGGTTTTTGGATTGTTGGAAATAACAGCACTGTTAGGTTTAACTTATTCCATAAATAAATCATGACGTGAAACAGATGAATAGGCATAACCAGGGTAGACCAGTACACTATACACAGTGCCATTTGCTCCTGGATCCAGCGACAGAAGTAAGTATTTCCTTGATGCGATTTTGTGATCCCCTTATCTTGCGATTTTGCTATAGAACTCAGTGTGGATGCCTATATACTTTTCGTAGTACAAGTTATGAATAATCCATTTTCGAAACTTGCATCTATTTTCGCTGAGTCTGCGAATTTCTTCTGTTGATCCCAAGTAAGGTACCTGGATCTGTTTTTCTGGCAGAAATATTTTTATCTGATTGTGCTGAATTTGGTTTACAAGGTATTTGTTCTATTGTCTAGCCCATTCATGATTGTTAGTGATCTGATTATGTGTTTGAATGCGTCATGTTGAAAGATATGAATCATCTAGTTCTGTGTAGTATTGTATCTCTCTACTGCATCTAGAAATCATTCAAGAATTCATCTATTTTGAAGATGTGTTTATGTCTGAAATATGTTGGAAATAACAGCACTATTAGGTTTAACTTATTCCATAAATAAATCATGACGTGAAACAGATGAATACGCATAACCAGGGTAGACCAGTACACTATACACATGAACAAAAATAATGTATTGAACATGGTAAAACCAATCTGTGTAACAGATGATACAGGTGTGTATCAGGTTGATACACGTGAGTATCAGGTGGTACAGGTGAGTAACAGGAGTAACAGGTTGGTGCAAGTGAGTAACAGGTTGTATATGTAAGTATCGGAAACATACCGGATGTTCACAGTTGAAGTAGTCCCAGATCGAATGGGTACCACGACGACGACGCGCGGTACCGGACGACGGCGACGACGAGCAGCACTCGAGCGAAGAGGAAGATGAGCCGTGGTGGACGAAAGCGAACAGTCGCACGGAGCGCTTCCCAAAACCTTATTCGCCCTCTTCCGGTGCAGGATCTCGAAGGCGATGGGTTCCGGAGACCTGCTCTTCCGCTCAACGGTGCACGCCGATGAGGGAACGAAGTAGACTACAAATGGCAGCACAACACAGAGAGACTGGCAAGTGTTCTTCTGTTTTTTTCACTCCTTTTGATCCGTCGCCTGGTGGAGAAGATATAGACGTGTGATCAGGACGTCTCTTCACTCTCCACTGTAACTGCTCGGAAGTTGAATCGGAACCGTTCCAAATTCCACCAGCAGCAAAACGGAATGGCAAAAGGGAGCCGCGTCTGCGCAAGCAATCGGAGCCGATTTCGGCGGACCATTCACGCGCATGTCGTGCGCCCGCGCCCCCCGGCCCGTGCCCGTGCCCGGCGAGGCGAGCGAGCGCGCGCGTTTCTCTAGTCTCCTCTCACCCACATAGGTCTAGTTGCAAAGAGAGCACCATCCCTTATAAGTTGGTCTTCCTCTCCTAGAACTAGCAAGGTGGGACTAAAGGTTCACATGCTCCCTCTACATGGTGGGCCTTTGAGATTTTTCCAGGAATTATTCTTCAAATAAACTTGGGCCAAGCCCATTTATTTAACAAAATATTGATGGACTGATTTTCAGTGCTTGATTTCTGGTTGAGTTGGCTTTGCAAATTGAAGCAAACAGATTTGAAAGGTTCTGAAAAACTGATTCGATTTCAGTTCTGTTTTTCAGTGCTATTATTCATCATCAAATATTGCAGATCTGTTTTGAGTTCAGTTCTGTTGCAATAGTTGTTGAATTTTCAGATTTGTTCATTAGTAATCTACTTCTTGCATATGTTCTGAAAGTTTTGGAGGAATCAGTCTAAATTGTGAGTTGAGTTTTAAAATCAAGCTGAAGCAATCTGTTCTTCCAAGCTGTTGAAATTCATGTGCATGCAAATGAATAGTGTGAGTGTTTGTGTCAAGTTTACATTGCAGCAGTGCTGTTTTATTTGTCTGTCCTTCTACAGTGTCGACATAATGGTGTTCTGTTGATCATTTGATGACTGAATCAAACTGCTGTTGAGTAAACTTTGTGGTTAAGTATTCAATTAATTCTAAGACAAAATTACTTTTGCTCTGTACTGTCTACAGTGAATCCAGCTTCGACAATCACTGTTACTGAAAATTCTGTGCTGTTTCTTTCTTACATAATTTGAGTAAACAGCAGTTGTGTTTTTCAGAATTTTTGCTAAAGTATCAAGGGCTGAATAGATTTTGTGCTGAATAGAAATGATCATGAGAATGAATTATGCAATCTGAATTAGTATACAATTTATATCTGTCATAAAATTCAGTATTCATTCCTTGAATTTCAGTTTGTCAAATGACTGTGAACAGTGCTGTATTTGCATGCTATTAATTTTGTAGATGAAGTGCTGTATTGATTTAAGAACCCTGATTTTAGGTCATTGTTCTTTGGATTGTTCAGTAGTATTGTAAGTGTTACCAGAGCTGAACTCTTTAGTTTGTTTGGATTATTTTTGCTGCTGAAGATTACCTGTGATCTAAATTGTTGTTTGTCAAAACTGAACTTGAATTCTGTATTCAATTCCCTGAAGCTTTAAATTTTCACTTGACACATCAGTTCTAAGCATTTTTGGCTGTTGAGGAATAGTGCTGAACTGAATTGATGTTGTGTCTTCTGAAGTGATATTCTGTCCTGATTTTGTTTGTCAGACCAGGAACAGTCTCGTGGGCTGAAGGTTTATTCTGAATCTTCTTTTTGACTTGATCAATTGTGAATACTCTCAGGTTTCTAATGAATGATTTAATATGAAGGTTTTGTTATTTTGAGCAAGATTGAAATGTATGTGAATCTGAATTCAGTGCTCACTATTCATTGTCCGATAAATTTCAGATTTGGATGAAACTGAGTTGAGATTGATTTGAAACTATCTGAGTTATGCTTTTATTTGAGAAGTGTTCTTCACAGTGAGTATTTCTGATAGGTGTTGTCTAGGAACTCGAATCGAAGCCGATTTTGAGAATTTGACTCTGTTTGAGACTCGCATTCGTACTGTTCGGGTTGAGTCGTGATTTTGTGTTTTTAGAGGAGCGTTGGGTGATCTGATTAGGCCATCACTTCGGAAGAAAGTGTCGAGGCGCCTATTCACCCCCCTCTAGTCGCCATTCCGATCCCACACATGGCATCTATAGATTTGCCATGGCCTTGCACAAACAGTTGATACTATTGATTGTATGTGCTCTGGCGCCTAGCCTTGATCTGTGTAGAACCCTCATGAAAAACAATGAGTGTAGTCCAAATTCCCTAGCTGTCCTAAGGTATTGTACCCTATCAAACTCACTTCTGCTCAAGCCAATGAACAATATATTTCTATCTTTGAAGTTAGAATTATACTGATCCTTTTCTGTTTGAGTAGTGCGAGTCTTAGGGATGGAGTATTGTGAATCCACAATCTCCCATATTGCATTTCCTTGGCTTAGCAAGTAAGCCTCCAAGCGCACTTTCCAGTGTGCAAAATCAGTTCCATCGAATAGAGGTATTTTACTAAGTCTGTCCATGTCGCCAAAAGATCACAAAACCAGTTAAGATCAACTAGTGATCTTAACCTGTTCTGACACCAATTGTTGGACCGAAACAGGCGACCATAGGGGGGTGAATGGGAGCTTTTAAAATTTCCTTTCTGTTAAATAGAGTTCAAACACACCCTTCGAAGTGTCTGGATCAGAGGTATAGAACACAATCCGAACACATGCTTCGCATAGGGTAAAAAGTTCAAAGTCCAGAAGACTTCGCTCACACTTCGAAACCCCAAGACACTGAATTCAACAAAGTTTGTGCTGGCTCCACACACATAGGTGCCTACAAGTAGGCTTCGCACGAGAGTACTTCGCATGAATGTGTTTCCCTCAAAGAGCTCTGATCATATGCTTTGCACTAGTAACAAATACTTAGGCATCGCACTGAATACTTTGAAACAAACAGCAAATATGTATAACTAGGTAGACTTCGGCAAGCTCAGAAATGGCAGGTTCACACATACTCAAAAAGGTACTTCGCTAGTAATCCATGAGGACTAACCTCTGATATACACAGAGCGAATGTACACCTAAAAACATCCCGAAATTCCAAGCATGTGAGACAGAGCGTTTCGTAAGTACAAACACAAAGTAGAAAATAGGGTTTGCACAGAATAAAATGAACTACAGAGACCTCAACCCAGACAGTGTGAATAACATACATACAAGTTCATGCAATCAATGAAAAACAGAATAGAAATTTCATTGCAAGACAGGGAACACAAAACTCACAGATTCAGAGAACAATTCATGGCGCTTGGCCCAAGCTACAAGGAACATAGAAGGTTCTAAAAGTGGAGTACACACTGTTGCCCTAGACCTCAGCCTGCCTCTCCTTTTATATGCATTACTCTAACCTGCGAATAGACTACTATACCCCTACGGTTTACTAATTTACTGCCTCTCGCAGTCACGAGGGTACAAATGGTAGTCTACTTTATTGGAAGCTCCTTTTGGTGTCAGCTTTGCAGACTGGAATCTTCGGAGCCCCGGTTCACACATGAAGTGCTGCAGTGGCTTCGGTAGTAGGATTCGAACCCGTAGGCCTTTGCTACTTCCGAAGTATGTCTTCGATACAGTGATGTTTTCAAGCCGAAGCCGTGAAAGCCCTTGAGTCTTCGCACCATCACCTCCGGAGTAGACCACCATGACTTCATAGCTACTCCAAGCTCGAACTCCACCCGTCCCTATACCGAAGCCATGCATGACCAAAGTACATCAAGTTATTCACACCCTGAAGCCCCACCTTCGAATTACCTTCACCACCTTCTGAAGTCCCTCCTTCGTCCTAGGCCTCCACATGAAGCACTTCCATAAGCACTCCTTCAAAGTGTCTCCACCTAGAGCACACTCCCGAAGAGCCTTACCCAGACCATGCCTTCGATGCACCTCGACTTATGAGACCTTCATCAGGTGACCCTTCGAGCGCCTCTGTCCAGAGCACACTTCGAATGCCTTGCCTCATTTTAGAGGACTTTGCCTTGGGGTACCTTCAGCTGGAGCCACCCTCCGCACTTTCTTCCTTCGCTTGGTGCACCTTGTCCTGAGGACCGAACTCGACTCAACGCAGCCTTCGTGACCAAGCTCCTCGCTCGCCTAGCACCAAGCTCCCTACTTGACCTAGGTTCACTTGCTGCATACCGTCCCGAAGCCTCCGAAGTCACCTACACACCACCAACATGCAAACAAGTGTATCTGTTACCCTAGAGACCTCTCCGGGTAAACACCCTCTGGTACACAGTCTGGTGTATCGCCCAAAATATTGAACCCTTTGGTACATTCTCCGAAATGTATTCTATCGGACCCCTTCGACAAACATACTCTACTGCACACTTGTACAACCAACAAGCACCGAACCCTTCGGTGAAACATCTCCGAACCCCTTCGGAGGGACCCCTTCATCAAGAAGGAAACTTGTCAATCACTTGGTTTCTTCGAGGTTGTACAAGCCGACGCTTTGGCACATGTTGCTTTGGCCGATGAGTTCATAGACGCCATCCACGATAAGGCAGAATGTTTGTCAGGTTGGGACCTCTCAGATTACGACTTTGGTAGCGTATCCAAGGTAAGGTTTGTTCCAGTATCTATAAAGTCGTCTGGTGTAGCTCAACTTTCTCTAAACTAGTTGTCATGTCAAGTAGAAGCAATCTTGATTGGCTAAAGTCTCATGTAGGTCAAGGTTTTGCATTGACGACCCTTTAGAAGAGGTAGACATAGGAGATGGTAGTATTTCGAGGCTGACTTTTGTAAATCAGAATTTATAGGCTTGTGATAAGGCCGAGGTAATAAAGTTACTTCGGTCGTACGTCGATTGCTTCACATGAGAATATAGCAAGATGCCCGGACATAGCCGTGAGCTCATAGAGCATCGGTTGCCTATCAAACCCGGGTTTAGCTCTTATAAACACCCTCCTCGTCTCTTTAATTCGACCGTGTATGACCGATTTAAAGAAGAGATAGAGCGATTACTTAAGGTTGAGTTTATTAGGCCATGCAGGTATGGTGAATGGGTTGCGAACATTGTGCCTGTTGAAAAGAAAGGGAGTGGCAAGATTCGTGTGTGTATTAATTTCAGGGACTTGAACAAGGCCACTCCACAGGACGAGTATCCCATGCTGATAGCCGACATGTTGTTCAACGATGCTTCAGGGAATGAGATACTAAGTTTTCTTGTTGGTAATGCTAGTTACAATGAAATCTTTATGGCCAAAGAGGATGTTTCCAAAACATCCTTTAGATGTCTTGGTTTTGTCGGCTTGTTTGCGTGGGTTGTGATTTCTTTTAGTTTAAAGAATGTTGGCGCTACATATCAACGTGCTATGAACTCGATCTTTCATGACTTGCTAGGAGTTATGCTAGAAGTCTATATAGATGATGCTATAGTCAAATCGGATGCTATTGGTAACCATTTAGCTGATTTGAGAGTTGCTTTTGAAAGAATGCGATAGTATGGCTTAAAAATGAACCAACTCAAGTGTGCTTTTGGTGTATCGTCGGGCAAGTTCTTAGGATTTATGATTCATGAAAGAGGTATTGAGATTGATCTTAAGAGACTTTAGAGGATTAGGAACTTTGAAGTGCTGACATGTAAGAGAGACATGCAAAAGTTGCTAGGCAAGGTAAACTATTTGCGTCGCTTTATATCTAACTTGTCTGGCAAGATTGATGCTTTTGTCCCTATACTTCGGCTGAAGAACAAAGCCGAATTCACTAGTGGGGGCAAGTCAACAACGTGCTTTTGCTCGAATCAAGGAGTGTTTGTTGCCATCACGTGTGGTAAGAGCACCAAAGGCTGGGATTTCGTTCGGTTGTACGTTGCTACAGAAGATAACATGATAGGAGCTATGTTAACTCAGGAGGTGGAGGGAAAGAAATACATCATCACATTCTTGAGTCGCCGCCTATTAGATGTCAAGACGAGGTACGTGTTTTTAGAACATTTATGTTTATCACTTTACTATTCATGTACCAAACTTCGCCACTATCTTCTATCTAGCACATGTATTGTCACTTGTCAAACTGATGTTATAAAGTATATGTTGCAAAAGCCAATTCTAAGTGGGAGAATCGGAAAGTAGGCTTATGCTTTATTTGAGTATGACTTTGCTTATCAACCCTTAAAATCCATGAAAGGCTAGATCGTCGCAAACTTTATAGTTGATCACCATGTAGATGTCAATTGGAGTGGTGACACTGTTCCGATTGAAGTAGTACCATAGAAACTTTACTTTGATGGTTCATCTTGCAAGAATGGACAAGGTGTCGGAGTGGTACTCATATCACCTAGTGGTATGAGTTTCGATCCTCGGCCTGTTTAGAAATTCCTTGTACTTATAATCAAGCTGAATATTAAGCTCTATTGCTAGGACTTGAACTTTAGATTCCATGAGTGTTAAACATGTTCATGCATATGGTGATTCTCTATTAGTTGTCCGACAAGAAGCTAAGGATGCCCAATGTTTTAATGAGTTGTTAAATAGCTATTTGGATTAATGTCTAGACATAATTGGTACTTTTGATGATTTCAATATTTCTCATGTGTCTAGAGAAGCCAACTCATTTCAAATGACTTGGCTCAATAGGCATCTAGTTACCAAGTCAGGAGAGGCAAATTTTTTGTACAAGGGAAACCGATGCTTGACATATTCTTACCATGTGAGTCAGAACATATCGATCTAACAGGTTTGATATGGCCGGTCCTACTACATTTACGTAGTCGGTCTGACAAGCATGCCAGGCCAATGAGATCGCCCCGTACCGAGTGACTGACAATGGCCAGTCTGACCACGCTATGTCAGGACGATTCAGGGCACGGGGGCAAGTTGAAAGTTTTGATTTAAAGGCCAATTCAAGTAATGATTTGGCAAATACTTCTGAAAATCATGAGGATGATTATAGGACTCCAATAATTCTATATTGAGAGATCCTAAAAAGCGGGTTGATCAGAATGTTCGGTGGCAAGCATTTAAGTTTGTGTTACTTGATGATGAGTTGTATCGTCAAAAAACTGGAGTACTTTTGAAACGTTTAAATGCCAACCAATGTAGACTTTCTATGGGTGAAGTTCACAAAGGACATTGTGGTACTCATCAGTCTACCCAAAAAATGAGTTGGATGCTTAAAAGAGTGGGTTTTTATTGGCTGACTATGACTGTGGATTGCTTTAGGTATTATAGAGGATGTGAATAATGTCAAAGGTTTGGTAATATTCAGCTTGCTCCCACGTCTTTGCTTAATCCTATTATCAAACCATGGCTTTTCTGAGGTTGCGGCTTGGACTTCATCGGCCAAATTCATCCTTCCTCATCAAAAGGACGCCGGTTCGTGTTGATGGCTACAGATTACTTCACGAACTAGATCGAGGTCGTGCCTGTCAAGAATATGATGCTTAATGAGAAAATCGGTTGTATGTTGAACCATATTTGTTGACACCCAAATTTAGCATTAATGTTGTTGATAGCAAAAAATGGCATTAAATGGTCAAGATTGTCAAAATATCAATTTTGGTAATTTGGGCCAAAAATACACATGTCTTGGATCTGGCCGAAGCCCTACAAGGCCGAAGGCCCATTGAGCTTTGGGCTTTAGAAGCCTTCCAGCGGTCTGCTACATTCGGCCCAAAGGCCTTTGGAGGCCTACCTCGCCGAAGCTTTGGCCTGAGGAGCAGGCTTCGGCAGGCCTTGCCGAAGGCACACTTCAGGCTGATTTCCAAAGATAGAGTTTGAGTTTGATTCTGGCTAATTTTATCCCTAAATTTGATTAGGCCAAATCCTACTAGATTAATCTTAGAGATAAGAATACTAGCTCCTATAAATATAGGGGTGAGGCTAGTTCATGAAACCTTCCAACACAAATCAATCACAAAGCCTTATCTTTGAACCGTACCTTAACTTTTTTTTACCATTCTACAACCTTCGTGGGTTTGCCTGGAAGCCCTCCACCGGCCACGTCAAAACCGTGGTAAGCCTTGATACTTTGCTCATGAAGTACCCGTTAATCTATGTAATAGATTGCTATCGCCTTGTAGCTTTGCCTACGATGTATCCATTAATCTACGTAACAGATTGCTACCTTCGTTCCTCTACTACTAGACTTAGCAGATTCGGTCCCTAGGCCGAATAGGCGCTTCATCTCTATTTTGTTGCAGGTTTTCATGCTCGGAGCCACTTCACCGGAGGTGTCCGGAGCCAGGAGAATGGTTTCGGAGGCTGCCAGAACACCCTTCGGTAGAAATACTGCTTCGACTACCCATGCCGGACCGTCACGTTATTGTCGGTTTGACCAAGTCTTGCACACTAGCACACCCATACTTTGCTCCGAACGAAGTCACATCAGTGCGTTGCACTTGAGTGTTTGTATCGTGTTAGACTCTTCGCGCCAAACCCCGTTGTTCAGAAGTGATTTCGCATCGAGATCTATTCAGAGCCTGCCTTCGGCTAGATCGATCCGAATGCCGAAGACATCCTTCGGCGAGACCCTTTGCACCAAACGCCGAGGGTACCGTTCGATAGAAACATTCGCACAGTACCCTTCGAATCAACAAGGCTCTGGTTAGCTTGCTGGTTTATTTTATCTAATATATTTCTTTTCGGCTAATTGGATTATTTTTGTGTGAACTGATTACCTAATGACTCCACCCTCCTTGCCACTGTTAAGGGTAGTCGAAACGCGACGTCAGTGTTGTGTTACGCTTAGGCCTGTCCCTAAGTATCCGCACACTTTTGTATCGTCGAACTGACCTAAGTGTGGGGGCATGTTTTCGTGTCAACACACTTTTTGGCGACTCCGCTGGGGAGGGCTATGCCAATATGATGAGTACTTCTACACCGGCCACAAGCACGTCTGCAATGACTACTACGTCTATAATGCCGATGGATCCCATGGGAGGCACAGATATCGACAACCGCAACATCATGACGCCTACCCTTGAAGATATTCCCGTAGAAGACCGAGCGGAGATTGATGCAAAGATGAAGGAACTCCAAGACCTCATGCTTGGAAGGTACGTCAAGACATGCGTGGGCTTCATCAAGCGTGACGTCAATGTCCCCGACCTCGCTCGGACCCAGGTAACACCAGTGTCTCCTTGTTTATCTTCTTTAGAGATTGAGCAAAATATAGCCGCATCGATAGACCAAGCCATTAGCGCTTTGCTAGCCAACTGTTTAGATTCAGCAGTTAGCTCTCAAGTAGCGGCGACATTTAGAAGGTTCGTCTTTACCGAAGCCGTACCTCTAGCTCCTATTGCTACTACACCTCCGATATCCATGGCCGAGACCAGTCATTATGGTTAAGGCTAGACTAGCACCGCTCACTATGCGCCACCTCCACCTACGCCGGCACCTGCTTTACCCACGCTGCCTGCGCTGCATGCACAAGCGCATAGGCCCAAACACGTCATACAGCCTGAGCCAGTGCATGAGGAGGAAACCCGTGGCCGACCCACCAACATACTGCCATGTGTCACGCCCCTGCATGAGAGACGCGTGCAGGCAGTGGGCTAGGACGACATTGAGGAGCGAATCCGCACACTATTTAGGGAGTGCACTGGCTTCGTACCTAGGGGTCGAGCTAGGGTTTATCAAAAGCTGTACCCTGAACATTCACCAAGTTTGACGGTGACGGTAACAAAACCACACTAGAGTATGTCAGTCAGTTTTTAGCATAGTGTGGAGAACCTAGTGGGTCAGACCCTTTAAAACTCAGGTTGTTTTCCCTCTCACTACCCAGCACCGCTTTCACTTGGTTTTCGGCGCTCCCGCTGAACTCTATCCAAACATGGGCTTAATTAGAACAAAAATTCCATGACTATTTTTACACGGGTGAAATAGAACTTAGGCTTTCGCACTTGACATCGGTCAGACAGAAATCTAGCGAGAGTGTCTCTGAGTATATCGAGCGTTTTTGAGATACTAGAAATCAGTGTTTTAGTCTTAATATTTCAGAAAGGGATTTGGCGGATCTGACTTTTAGCGGGTTGCGTTCTGATATTAATGAGAACTAGACAACCAGCACTTTTTACAGGTTAGCCAAGTCTTGCAGTGGGATCTTGTCCAGGAAGGCTGAGCTAAAGATAAAAAGTTTATTAAGACATTTAACAAGCCCAGGGCTGAAGTCCACGTCATGGAACACTCCGACGAGGAAGAATCAGAGGAGGAAGAAGATTCGGCCGACATGTACGTGGCCAAATGGGTATGGAACGCTAGGAGTAAGCCTGTTACTTGCTCCGAGTTACAGCCGTCTCCCACCAAGAATCGGCCTAGCGGGGTCAACTACTCGTTTGATATAAGTAAGTGTGATAAAATATTTGATTTCATCTTGAAGAACCAGCTTCTTAGGTTGCTTAAAGGCCAAGTCATTCCATCTGCCGACGAGTTAAAGAAACACCCATACTGTAAGTGGCATGATTCACATTTGCATTATACTAATGACTGCAATGATTTCGTCGACATGTTTGAGAAACCAAGGGTTGGATTCGGAGTCTGTGATGAGTGATTGATAGATTTTATCCTCTGGTTTTGAAGGGGTACCTCCGAAGGGGTTCGAAGGTTGTTTCACCGAAGGGTTCGGTGGGTTCGTTTGCTGCACCTATTGCAGCGGAGTGTGACTGCCGGAGGGGTCCGACAGTACATGATGACTTGGTCGTACCGAAGTGTTCGGTACTTTAGGTGGTACACCAGAGTGTGTGCTGGAGATCGTTTACCCGGTGAGGTCTCTGAGGTACTGGATACACTTGTCTATTTGTCAGTGGTGCGCAGGTGACTTCAGAGGCGACGGACGATTTGCAGCAAGTGAATCTGGATCAAGCGGGAGGCTTGATGCCAGGCGAGCGGGGAGCTCAATCATGAATGTTGCGTGGGGTCGGGGTTGGTCCTTGAGTCAAGGTGCACTAGGCGAAGGTAGAGAGTGCGGAGTATGGCTCTTCCTGAAGGTACACTGAGATAAAGTCCTTAGAGGTGAGGCACTTCGAAGTGTGCTTTGAAAGGTGCAACTTCGGAGTATGGTGGACAAAGTCCTCAGCAAAGAGGAAAGGCATTCGAAGTGTGCTCCGGATGGAGGCACTCGAAGATTCACCCAATGGAGGTCTCAGAAGTCGAGGTGCATCAAAGGCATGGTCCGGGTGAGGTTCATCGAGAAGTGTGCTCAGGGAGAGACACTGCGACGAAGTGCTCACAAAATGCTTCATGCGGAGGCCTTGTATGAAGGAGGGACTTCGAAGGGTTGTACTCCGAAGGTGGGGCTTTGGAGTGTGGTTGTATTGAAGTACTTCCGTCATGCATGGCTTCGGTACACGGACTGACGAAGTTCGAGCTGGGAGTAGCTGCGAAGGCCATCTGGCTCAAGGCTTCTCACCGAAGCTACCGCACCACTCGCGTAAGAAGGGGGCTTCAGAAGACTCCAAAACTGCAAAGGCTAATCGTGTCTACTCTACAAAAGCTGATATTGTCTCCTCTGCGAAGCTGACAAAAGAAGCCTCCAAATAAAGTAGAGTACCAACTGTGACCTCTTGTTCTGATGAGATAAAACCAGTGTAAACCCTAGGGGTAAAGTAGTCTATTCACAGGGCTGAATAGTGCCTATAAATAGTGAAGGCTGGCTAGGCAATAGTAACACTTTGAGCAGCCATTGTAGAACTCCTGTGCTAGCCGCCACACACTCATGTATTCAAACCTGCGAGTTCATTTTGTGTTCCCTGTTCAAGAAATGAAACTTTGATTTTGTTTTCATTTTTGCTTGAACTTGTATGCCTGCTTTGCACTACATGTTTTGATTTTGTTGAGCACCACTTCTTCTTGGTTTGAGTTTGTGCACTAGTTCTCTTTTGGAGAAGTGTGTGTGTGATCTGTACTTGTGAAGTGTGTGTTCTCAGTGTGTGTTCGCTCCGTGTAAACTAGAGGCTAGTCCTCTCTGATGACTAGCGAAGCATTGTCTATGGCTTAACTCGAAGCCTGATGTCTTCCCTATCGAAGTCCTCAGCGCAGTGTGTTCAGTGTGTGTTCAGACCTCCGAAATACAAAGCCTAGTACCTATTGCTAGTGCTATGTATTAGGTCGAAGCCTGTAGAGGGTAACCTACTCCTGCGAAGGGTGAAGTGCAAAGTCTGCTCAAGGCACCTAGTGTGCGGAGCCTGCACTGACTTAGCAGAATTGATGGTTTGGTTTTGTGGGTGGAGCGAAGTCTTCTTGACTTCGAACATTTGCTCCTTGCGAAGCCTAGTTTCGGAGCTGTGAAATACCTCTGAACCAGAACTTCGAAGGGTGTGTTCGAAGCCTGTTCCGCAGAAGACAAAATTAAAACAGAAGGCTATTTTTAGCCTGAAATTTTAAAAGATCCCATTCATCCCCCTCTGGTCACCGATTCCGGTCCAACAATTGGTATCAAAGCAGGTTAAGATCACCAGTTTACCTTAACTGGTTTTGTAATCTATTGGCGACATGGACAGAGTTAGTAAAATACCTTTGTTCGATGTGACTGATTTTGCATACTAGAAGGTGCGCATGGAGGCTTACTTGCTAAGCCAAGTAAATGCAATATGGGAGATTGTGTACTCATAATACTCCATCCCTGAAACTCACACCTCTCAAACAAAAAAGGATCAGTATAATGCTAACTCCAAGGCTAGAAATATATTGTTCATTGGTTTGAGTAGGAGTGAGTTTGATAGGGTTCAGCACCTATGGACAACAAGGGAGATTTGGACTACACTCACTTTTTTCATGAGGGCTCTACACATATTAAGGCTAGGAGCCAAAGCACGTACAATAAACAGTATCAGCTTTTTGTGCAAGTGCCTGGTGAATCTATAGATGTCATGTTTTCTCGTTTTGACGCTATAGTGAGTAACTTGCGGTCCAACGGGATGCTTTCTTATAATGATCTTGACAGGGCTATCAAGCTTCTCTATGCTCTTGATCGTAGTATATGGGAAGTGAAGATATCCAGCATTGAGGAGTCCACAGGTTATGACACATTGACCTGTGATGAGCTCTTCAGCAAGATAAAGTCCACAGAGATTGCCAAGGCATCTTTTGTAGTGCACAGAAACTCTTTGCCACAACCATTGGCACTAGTTTCTAGCACTAGCCGTGGCACCACTGCAGAACCAAGCTCATCTGACACTTGTGTTCTAGCAGGTGGTTTTGCTTTGTCCTCCCTGGTCTCCATCACTAAGGAGTAGGTGGATACTATGGATGATGAAGAGCTTGCTCTTATTGCCAGAAGGTTCACCCATTTTCACCATGAGAGACGGGATCAAAGGAGGAGCGGATTTAGTGGTTGCTTTGAGTGTGGCGACACTTCTCACATCAATGCCAACTGCCGTAAGCTCAAGAAGAGATATGAGATTGAGCGCCCCAAATACCACAAAAGGAGAGGAAACCCTTTGTGAAGGGCAAGCGTGGCAAGGTGTCAAAAAGGGTAGCCAAAGTCGCTTCTAGAGCTTTTGTTGCTGCTCTCAGCGACATCGACACTTCCTCAACTGAGGAGTCGAGTTCTAATGAGGAGGTGGAGTCCCCAAGGAAGGAGGAGAAGAAGGACAAGAAGGGACGAGATTTCACCGGCCTCTGCTTCATGGCCGATAGTGATCACAGCAGCGATGAGCTTGACTCATATGAGGTAACACTATCCTATGACCAGCATTCAATTAAATTAGATGAACTGAATGAAGTAGTTCTCGGTTAGGATAGGTTGCTTGTGCAAACTGCTAGAGATATAAAAGACCTTAGACTTAGGCTAAAATCTGTTTCTACTGATTATGCCATGCTTCAATCTAGAGTTAATGATGCTGAATGTGAATCTTGCACTATTGTCATGAGTGAGCTTGCTTAGTTGCGCTCTGTGCATGCTCAGACTCTTTCTGAGCTTGAGACTACACAGAAGCAGCTTTTGATGGTTCATTCTAGTCCTCAAGATATAAATGAATGCATGAACTGTTCTTTATTACATGAGAGCATTGATTTACATGATAAGCATGTTCATGATTTAGAGGCTAGATTAGAGAGGGTCGTTAGTTCTAAGGATGTGCAACCTGTGTGTGACACTTGCATAACCCTTAAGGACTAGCTAGGCACTGTTAGAGAGCAAGCTGAACACCTCATGACTGAAAATGAATACCTTCTTTCTGTGGTTAACAAATGCACTGAGGGAAAGGGTAGGATGGACTTGCTCTTGGCCAAGACCAAGATGTGTGCTGACAGGACAGGGTTAGCTTTGGGATTGGGTTTTGAAAGGATACCTTCAGATAGTGAGAACAAAACTTTTTTTACCTCACCCACTACCTTAGAGAAAGAAAGAGTCCAGTTAGACACTCCATCAGCCAAAAAGTCTACCCAAACTCAAAAGAAAACATTCCTCCTGCGAAGAGAATTCCTCCCAAGAAAACCACTCAGCAGAAGCCCAAGGAGCCCATGAGAATTTCTCCTATAACCCATGAGAGTGCCCCTAGGAGAATTTTTCATTATTCCTAATGTCAGTGGGCAGGTCATCTGGTTGGGTTTTGTTTTCGTCGCATCAAGGATGAGCGACGCTATCAGGCGATGGGTTTCCAGAACATGCATTACCCATCTTTAGGTATACATGAGTATGAGGTTTACTCACATCCTGTTTTCGAGGCTCCTTGTACTTCCCATAGAGTTTTTGCTCATCGAGATGTTCACCATGTTCCATATGGTGGTAGACCCCGTGTGAGTAACTTTGTGCCTCGACAGGTTAGGAGACCTCGTTATGCATTTGGGTCACAGCATGTAGGTAGACCTCGCACTCTGCATCATTCTAATTTTCCTATGCGTAGACAGTTTATTTTTATTGTGCCTACTACTCGTATCACTCAGTGCTGGATGCCACGTCATGTTTTCACTCACCCCAGCACTGAGCGATCAAGATTTTCTTATTATGTGTAGGCGCCAAACCGAGGCTTAGAGGGCACGTGGATCATGGACTCTAGTTGTTGGCGCCATATGACCGGAGATGCAGCATGGTTCTCCAGCCTCACCACAACCAAGTAAAAGGAACATATCACCTTCGGCAACAATCCAAGGAGTAGAGTGAAAGGTAAAGGAATGGTAAGAATTACTTCGAATTTCACTCTCAAAGACGTTGCTTTGGTTGAAAACTTGGGATGCAATTTGTAAGATCTTTAGAATTGGGACAGTTTTTGAAGCTGATTTTTCTAAGTCATCTGCTTCTTCTCACTCTCTTGTTGCACATTCGACTTTTGAGCTTTGGAAGTGGCATAGGAGACTAGGGCATATGAGCTTTGAGTTGCTCGCTCGTCTGAGTGCCCTAGGTCTGATCTGAGGATTGCCCAAGCTAAAGTTTGAGAAGAATTTGGTTTGCGCTCCATGTCGACATGGAAAGATGATTGCTGCTTCGCACTCGCCAGTCACCATGGTGATGACGGAACAACCCGGAGAACTTCTCCACATGGACACTATAGGTCCTTCTCGGGTTAGTTCTTTAGGAGGCAAGTGGTATGTGTTAGTCATTGTTGGGGGAAATTACTCCATTTTCAGGACTTAAAGATTAATCCTTCAAAGGCTGATGAGGACCCCGAAGCTGGCGGACTATTGTTCGAAGCATGCGTCGAACGACCAGAGGGTGCTACGGTGCGAAGCCCTGGAGAACCCCCCGAAGGGAAGATGGAGGCCTCGAAGCCGAGAGACATGATTGATTGGATGTCCAGCTTATCCATCTACCTTGCAGTGCTTTACCGTGTATAACCTTGTTTATAATACTGAATGGTTTCCACTATGTCGGTTGTAATCTAGGGGTAAATAGGTCTTTTCCTTATGCTTTTTCCCCTATAAATACCCCCCATTGTACCCTGTAAAAGGGATCCAAAACAAGTTGTTTATCTACACATACTCGGATTACTTGAGCTATTATCCATTTCGGAGGCTCAAAGTAGTCCTAAAGTACAAACTTCCTGTTTGTCCGTTCTTGATTTCAGAGAACCTGTTAGCGTAACATTTGCGCCAACAGTCATAGTCAACGATTTCTCTCGCTACTCTTGGGTCTTCTTTCTTGCCAGCAAGGATGAAGTGTTCTCACTCTTTCGGAGCTTGGCTATGAGACTTTTCACTGAACTTCCTGGTGCATTAAAATTCATTCGAAGTGATAATGGCACTGAGTTCAAGAACAATATCTTTGTTGACTTTTGCATGGAGCATGGCATAGAACATCAATTCTCTGCTCCGTGGGTTCCTCAATAGAACGGTGTTGTTGAGAGGAAGAACCGCACTTTTGTTGAGATGGCTAGGACGATGCTTGATGAGCACATGACTCCTCGAAAATTCTGGGCCGAGGCCATAAACACTGCATATTACATCTCTAACCAATTCTTCTTGCGCTCACTTTTGAACTTAACCTCTTATGAACTGCGTTTTGGGAGACAGCCCAAAGTTACACAACTTCGAGTGTTTGGTTGTCGAAGCTTTATCCTAAAACGTGGAAATTTGGATAAATTTGAGTCGCACTCTTCTGACAGGATCTTTTTGGGATACACTACTCATTGTCATTTTTATCGTGTTTTTAATTTGGAAACTAACACTGTCATCGAGTCATGTGATGTGACTTTTGATGAATCAACCCACTTTGTTAGTTCTACTTTTGAACAGGCAAATGAACACGACATGGAACAGACCATCTTCAAAGATGAAGATCCCGGAGATTTTGAGGATGAACCCCTACTACCCTCGACATCGACCCTCGAAGCCAACTCCGCTTCGACCACTTTGGCACAAGGCCCCGAAGCAATCACCTCAACATCGGTCATCCTGGACCACTCCAATGCACAAGTCGAAGGGGAGACTGCATCTCTCCGTGAGGCTCCTCACCACATGCAGAAGATGCATCCTCCTAAGTAGATCATTGGTGAGCTTTATCAATGGGTAATACATTCTCATGCTCATTTCATTGATTCCACTTTTGTTGCTTCTTTCGAGCCCTTAAATGTTAGTTATGCACTTTCTGGTTCTAGTTGGATCAATACCATGCATGAAGAACTTTAAAATTTTGAGAGAAACCAAGTCTGGACTTTAGATGATCCTCCACCAAATGTTCATTTCATTGGAACAAAATGGATTTTCAAAAACAAACAAGGGGAGGATGGGACTGTAGTTAGAAACAAAGCTAGACTTGTAGCTCAGGGTTTTTCTCAATTAGAAGGGATTGATTTTACTGAGATATTTGCACATGTTGCACGTCTTGATGCCATTAGGATTTTACTTGCATTTGTAGCATCCCATGGTTTCAAACTTTATCAAATGGATGTTAAAAGTTCTTTTCTTAATGGCTTCATAGGCAAAGATGTTTATGTAAAACAATCCCTAGCTTTGAAAACCCCAAATATCCGCATAAAGTCCTTAAACTTCATAAGGCTCTTTATGGACTCAAGCAGGCCTCTCGGGTTTGGTATGATAGACTTAAGTCTTTTTTGCTTGAGTGGGGGTATTTGATGGGATCTGTTGATAAAACCCTGTTCATTCTCAAGCATGGCAAAGATTTGCTGCTAGTTCAAATTTATGTGGATGATATCATCTTTGGTTGCTCTTCTCATGCTTTGGTTGCCGAGTTTGCAGATACCATGAGCAGGAAGTTCGAAATGTCCATGATGGACGAACTCACATTTTTCCTTGGTTTGCAAATCAAGCAAAGTAAACAAGGTACATTCATCAACCTGATGAAGTACACCAAGGACCTGCTCAAGAAGTTCGACATGGCTGATGCAAAGCGACTCGCCACTCCTATGGCTAAATCTGTAGCATTGGATCCTGATGAAGATGGAGAATCCGTAGATTAGAAGGAGTTCCAAAGCATGATCGGCTCCCTCCTCTACTTGACTGCTACAAGGAAACAGAACATTGACATCCCTTCGGCTAAGGCTCACAAGAGGCCAAAGGTAACATACAAGATGTTGTTGAATAAGCATCAAAGAAAAGCCAAGGAAGCAGGTCCCCACGCTAAAATACTAAGTCAACCGAAGGGCCCAATATTTCTGGAGGGTGGCTTCAGACCGTAGTGGCTGAGCCTTCCTCGTGATGGCTTTGGACCGCAGTGGCCGAACCCTCCGCACGGCGACTTCAGGCCACAGTGGCCTAACACTCCGTACAGTGGCTCGACCCCCAATGGATGAACCCCGCACCGCACTAGGCGAATGTACCTCCAGCCTAGCAGGATCCCTCACTTATATGGTCCGAGAAACCGTCGACTTTGTCGAACCCCCCTCCAGGTAATGGGTTCGGCCCACAGTGGGTGAGGCCACTGGAGCCGCCGATGCCTCCGCCTTACAAGTGGGCAGGAACGCCGTGGGCTCCATATGTATCACAGCCAGAGTACCCTCTGCAACCTAACACTATGCCTTATTTTCCTTAGGAGTATTATGGATGGCAGGAACAAACAGATGCAGTGGAGGGAGGCATCGTCCACAGACTGTCTGTGGTACCTCCGAATCGGCCCGCGCAGAGCGAAGTCGGAGGATACAAGTGCGAAGAGGCTGAGGACAGGGAGTCCAAAGCTATCACAGTCAGAGTGGGGTCCCAAGAAGTCCCAATCCCGAGGGCCTTGTCGCCGAAGCCCGATGGAGGTTAGTCCCATGCTTCTACCGGAGCCCGTGCCGAAGCCTGGTCCGATCGGCCGAATGAGTCCAGTCCGACTGCCGAGGTCCGTAGCGAAGGACCCTCCAAATACAGAGTGCGCGAGGCCAAGGTTGGCAGTAATACTTCAGCCAAAGTTGACAGGAACTAGGAAGTAGCACCTGGAAACAAGCCACAACCATCTTGGGCACCTCCAGGCATGTCCAAATCACAAAAGAGATGTCTGCAACGACTACGGGCACAGGAGATGCGCGAGAAGAAAGCAGAGGACGAGCGCGATGCTATCTTTGAAGAAATCTGCCATCGGCCAACCACAAAATGGGTATGGAGGATAAAGCCGGTTGCGATGACCAACTCGACTCCTAGTCCGAGCAACGACGATGACATGCTCGACGACGACTATTCACCAATCTCCGAGGGGCCCGTACCCCAGGCGATGGACATCAACATCGTCATGTTGCCCGCCGAGTTCGCCCTGCCGCAGGACGAGGCCGAGGTCGCTCAGCTAAACCTCGACCCGCACAACGCCATTTTTGAGAAGCCCGAGGACTCGGCTCATCATCTGAAGCCTCTCTACGTCAGATGTCACATTGGCAGGAAGCCGATTTCCTAGATGCTTGTTGATGGCAGCGCTACCGTTAACTTAATGCCTTACTCGTTATTGAAGAAACTTGGCAGGGACGAAGGTGATCTGAAGAAGACCAACTTGATGCTTAACGGATTCAACGGCGAGACTTCCGGGGCCAAGGGCATACTCTCCCTAGAGTTGACAGTGGGCAACAAAACGTTACTAACAACATTCTTCGTCGTCAACGTACAAGGTAACTACAGCGTACTGCTTGGCCGTGACTGGATTCACGCAAATTGTTGCATTCCTTCTACTCTGCACCAATGCTGATTCAGTGGGACAGCGATGAAGTAGAGGTCATTCCCGTGGATACTTCAGCCCAAGTGGCGTTGGACGATGTATCAGTCGACGCCATCCACAACAGAGTAGAGTGTCTGTCAGGTAGAGATCTTTCGGAATACGATTTTGTTAGCGTATCCGGAGGACGTTTTGTACTAGTGTCTGTAAAGCTGGCTGATGTAGCACGACTGTTTTTGTATTAGTAGTCATGTCTAGCAAGAGCAATCTGGATTGGCTAAAGTCTCGTGTAGAGCAGTATCGGTCTAATAAATACGGTATTGCCGAGGCCATCGAAGACTTTAGCGAAGTAGAAAAATTAGGACAAGGTTTTGCGTCGGCCGATCCCTTAGAAGAAGTTGACATAGGTGATGGTAGCATCCCGAGGCTGACTTTTGTAAACCAACATTTACAGCCTGATAAAAAGGCCAAAGTAATAAAGTTGCTTCAGTCGTATGTTGATTGTTTCGCATGGGAGTATAGCGAGATGCCGGGACTAAACCGCGAGCTCGTGGAGCATCGGCTACCTATCAAGTCTAGATTTAGGCCTTATAAACAACCTCCTCGTCGTTTTAACTCAGCCATCTATGACCGAGTTAAAGAAGAAGTAGACCGACTGCTCAAAGCTAAATTTATTAGGCCATGCAGGTACATAGAATGGGTTGCTAACATCGTGCCTGTAGAGAAGAAAGAGAGCGGCAAGATACGGGTATGTATTGATTTTAGAGATCTAAATAGAGCCACTCCGAAGGACGAGTATCCAATGCCGATACTCGACATGCCAATCAACGATGCTTCAGGACACAAGGTACTAAGTTTTCTTGATGACAATGCTAGTTATAATCAAATCTTTATGGTCGAAGAGGACGTCTACAAGACTGCCTTTCGATGCCCTGGTTTCATTGGTTTGTTTGAGTGGGTCGTTATGACTTTTGGTTTGAAGAATGCTGGTGCCACATATCAACGCGCTATGAACTTAATCTTTCATGACTTGCTAGGAGTTATGTTAGAAGTCTACATTGATGATGTTGTAGTCAAATCGGATGCTATGGGAAACCATTTAGCCGATTTGAAAATTGCTTTTGATAGGATGTGACAGTATGGTTTGAAAATGAACCCACTCAAGTGTGCTTTTGGCGTATCAGTGGGTATGTTCTTAGGTTTCATGATTCATGAAAGAGGCATAGATATTGATCCTAAGAGGCTTGAGAAGATTAGAAACATTACGGCGCCGACATGTAAAAAAGATGTGCAAAAGTTGCTAGGCAAGATGAATTATTTGCGTCGCTTTATATCCAACATGTCTAGCAAGATTGATGCCTTTGTCCCCATACTCGGCCTCAAGAACGAAGCCGAGTTTGGTTGGGGGGCAAGCCAGCAAAGCGCCTTCAAGAAGATCAAGGAGTGCTTGTCGTCACCGCCCGTGGTGAGAGCACCCAAAGCTGGGATTCCGTTTCGGCTATATATTGCTGCTGAAGATGGCGTGATCGGGGTCGTGCTAACCCAGGAGGTCAAAGGAAAAGAGTACATCATCACGTTCTTGAGCCGCCGCCTACTATACGCCTATGTGTTGTCGTTTGCCAAACTGATGTTATAAAACACATGTTGCAAAAGCCGATTCTAAGTGGAAGAATCAGAAAATGGGCTTACGCTTTGATCGAGTATGATTTGGCCTATGAACCCCTAAAAGCTATGAAAGGCCAGATCGTAGCCAACTTTATAGTTGATCACCATATAGACATCAGTTGGAAAGACGATGTTGCTTTGATTGAGGTAATACCGTGGAAACTTTACTTTGATGGTTTAGCTTGCAAAAATGGCCAAGCTATTGGAGTGGTTCTCATATCGCCTAGCGGAATGCACTTTGAGACCTCGGCTCGTTTAGAGTTTCCTTCTACTAATAACCAAGCTAAATACAAGGCTTTACTACTAGGGCTTGAGTTGTTAGATTCCATGGGTGTTAAAGATGTCCATGCGCATGGTGATTCCCTGTTAGTAGTACAGCAAGTGGCTAAGAGTGCTCAATGTTTTAATGGCTTGCTAAACAACTACTTGGATAAGTGCTTGGACATAATTGCTACTTTTGATGACTTCAAAATTTCTCATGTGTTGAGAGAGGCCAATTCGGTTGCAAATGATTTGGCTCAGCAAGCATTTGGTTACCAAGTCAGCAAAGGAAAGTTTTCTGTATAAGAGAAGCCGATGTTTGGTCTCACTATCGAAGCCAGTGACTTCGGGCAGGCACACCCTCCAGGTCGGACCCCTCCGGTTGCCGGAGGCTACCGCACGCCGAGGTCCCAGGACCGGAGTGCTCTGCCCACCGAGGGGTCTGGCACATCGGAGACCGTGAGCCGAAGTCCTTCGCATAGTGAGGGCCTCCGGGAGCACGGACCCTCCAGTAGAGGACTTTGGCCTGAAACACTTCGCACGACCAGTCCGACCAGGCTTCAGCAGGAGCAGGAAGGGCTCGGGGGCACCCCGAAATCAGTAGCTTAGAAAGTTTTTTAGGGAGTGAGCAAGCAAAACCCTCCGAAGCACATAAGGGCGATTGGAGAGTTCCAATCATCCATTATTTGAGAGACCATAGCCAAAGGGTTGATCGGAAGGTTTGGCGACAAGCGTTCAAATTTGTGTTGATAGACGACACACTGTATCACCGAACCATTGACGGAGTACTATTAAAGTGTCTATACCACGAATGATCCTGGGTGGATACGGGAGAAGTCCATGATGGACTTTGTTGCACCCATCAGTCGGCCCAGAAAATGAGTTGGATGCTCAAGAGAGCAGGGTTCTACTGGCCGACTATGACTGAGGATTGTTTTAAGTATTATAGAGGGTGTGAAGTGTGTTAGAAGTTTGGCAATATTTAGTTAGCTCCTGCCTCATTACTCAACCCTATTGTAAAGCCATGGCCGTTCCAAGGTTGGGGTTTAGACTTCATCGGTCAAATTCACCCTCCCTCCTCAAAAGGGCATCGGTTCATGTTGATGGCAACAAATTACTTCACCAAGTGGACCAAGGCCGTACCTCTCAAGAACATGACTCACAACGAGATACTTGACTTTATTTTGAAGAACATACATAGATTCGGCATTCCTCAAACTCTCACTACAGATCAAGGTAGCTCATTTGTTTCTAAAGAGGTGAGGGACTTCGCCGAATATTATGACATTAAGTTGATAAGCTCTTCACCTTACTATGCTCTAGCCAATGGTCAGGCCGAGTCTAGTAATAAAACCGTGATTAAGCTCATTAAGAAGAAAATTGAAGAATTCCCTAAAAGGTGGCATGAAGTGCTTTCCGAGGCACTATGGTCTTGTAGAATTGCAAAGCACGGTGCTACCAAAGTCAGTCCATATGAGTTGGTATATGGACAAGAAGTCGTTCTACCTTTAGAAGTAGATCTTGGCTCTTTAAGAGTGTTAAGGCAAGATGGCTTATCGGTCGACAAGTATGAAACTCTTTTGAAAGACAACCTAGAGGAAGTGATCGATAAGAGATTGAAGGCTTTAGAAGCCATAGAAGTAGACAAGAGGAGGGTAGCTAAAGCCTACAATAAGAAGGTTAAACCAAAATCGTTTCATGTGGGATACTTGGTTTGGAAGACGATTTTACTCTTAGGCACTAAGAGTCCCAAGTATGATAAATGGTCACCTAGTTGGGAAGGCCCTTTCAAAATAGTCGAAATAGCTCCTAGCAATGCATACGTGTTAGAATCTATGCAAGGAGAGCGGTTTCGAAGAGCTCTGAATGGTAGATACTTGAAAAGGTATTTCCCAAGTGTGTGGCAGACAACGTAAAAAGTGCCGAAAGGTCGATACAGAAGGTATCATCTTTAGCTCGTTGTTCTTTTAGTTCACTTAGTTCACTAAAAGGCAGGGGGCATGTGTTGACAGCAAAAAATGGCATCCATGGCTGAGATTGTCAAAATAGCAATTTTGCCAATTTGGGCCAAAAATACACATGTCCCGGGTCAGGCTTAAGCCCTACAGGGCCGAAGGACCATTGGGCTATGGGCTCTGAAAGCTTCCAGCCAACCGACGGCCTTCAGCCAGGAAGCCTTCAGGGGCCTATGCCACCGAAGCTTCGGCTCGAGGAGCGGGCTTCGATGGGCTTGGCCAAAGGCCCACTTCGGTAGAGATAGAGTTGGGCACGATTTCGGCTAAGTTTTTATCTCTATCCAGCTGAATTATAGCAGATTAGATCAGAGGTTTAGCCCCTATAAATAGAGAGGCGAAGCCAGTTCAGAGACCCCCCAATACAAATCAAACACAAAGCCCTAGCTTTGATCGCATTTACTTTATCTTTACTTTCTATACCACTTCGTGGGTTTGCCTGGAAGCCCTCCGATGGCCACTTCAGAATAGTGGTAATCCTTGTTACTTTGCTTGTGAAGTATCCGTTAATCTACATAATAGATTGCTATCGCCTTGTTACTTCGCCTGTGAAGTATCCGCTAATCTACGTAACAGATTGCTACCTTCGCTACTAGTGCAACACTTGGCAGAATTCGGTCCTTAGGCCGAATTAGTACATCGAATCCTATGTATTACAGGTTACCTACGTTCGGAGCTACTTCGTCGGAGGTTTCTGGAGCTAAGAGATCGGTTTCAGAGGTTGCCAGAACACCCTTCGGCGTGACTTTTGCTTCGATAGCGTGCTCTGGCAGCAGACTTCGTCACGACAGGCTTCACTACGCTTGCACCCAACTCCGGACGAAGTCACGTTCGCGCGTTGCGTTTGAGCCATTATCCTGTATCTTACTGTATCAGAGAGTTCACGCCGAACCCCGCTGTTCGGAGGTGATTGTCGCGTCCAGATCCATTCGGAGTTCATCTTCGGCTAGATCAGTCCGAACGCCGAAGGTACCCTTCGGCGGGACACATCGCACTAGATGCCGAAGGTACACTTCGGCGACCCCTTCGCACCATACTTTAAAGCAGACAGGGTCAGACCGGTTTGCTGATTTATTCTGTTTAATATATTTCTTTCAGCTAATTGGATTATTTTGTGTGATCTGATTTCCTGGCGACTCCACCCCCCTTACCACGGCTAAGTGTAGTCGGAATGCGACGTCGGTGCTATGTTACACTTAGGCTTGTCCCTAAGTATCCACACACTTTTGGATCGTCGGACTGACCCAAGTGTGGGGGCATGTTTTCATGTCAACAACTGTATCAAAGGCTGACTTCGGTGAAGCGAAGGCTGTCTGGCTCAAGGCTTCTCACCGAAGCTACCGCACCCCTCGCGTGCGAAGGGGGACTTTAGAAGACTCCAAAACTGCAAAGGCTGATCTTGTCTGCTCTACAAAAGATGATATTGCCTCCTCTCCGAAGCTGACAAAAGAAGCCTCCAAATAAAGTAGAATACCTATTGTGCCCTCCTATTCTGATGAGACAAAATCAGTGTAAACCCTAGGGGTAAAGTAATCTATTCATAGGGCTGAATAGTGCTTATAAATAGTAAAGGCTGGCTAGGCAATAGTAACACTTTGAGCAGCCATTGTAGAACTCCTGTGCTAGCGGGCACACACTCATGTATTCTAACCTGTGAGTTCATTTTGTGTTCCCTATTCAAGAAATGAAACTTTGATTCTGTTTTCATTTTTGCTTGAACTTGTATGCCTGCTTTGCACTGCATGTTTTGATTTTGTTGAGCACCACTTCTTCCTTGTTTTAGTTTGTGCACTGGTTCTCTTTTGGAGAAGTGTGTGAGTGATCTGTGCTTGTGAAGGGTGTGTTCTCAGTGTGTGTTCGCTCTATGTAAATTGGAGGCTAGTCCTCTCTGATTACTAGCGAAGCATTGTCCATGGCTTAACTCGAAGCCTGATTTCTTCCATATCGAAGTCCTCAGCGCAGTGTGTTCAGTGTGCGTTCATACCTCCAAAATACAAAGCCTAGTACCTGTTGCTAGTGGTGAGTATTAGGTCGAAGTCTCTAGAGGGTAACCCACTCCTGTGAAGGGTGAAGTGTGAAGTCTGCTCAAGGCACCTAGTATGCGGAGACTGCACTGACTTAGCAGAGTTGAGGGTTTTGTTTTGTGGCTAGAGCGAAGTCTTCTTGAATTCAAACTTTTGCTCCTTACGAAGCCGTGTTTCGGAGCTGTGAAATACCTCTGAACCACAACTTCGAACGGTGTGTTCGAAGCCTGTTCCGTAGAAGACAGAATTAAAACAAAAGGCTATTTTTAGCCTGAAATTTTAAAAGCTCCCATTCACCCCCCCTCTGGTCGCCGATTGCGGTCCAACAAGGTTCAATCGGCCATAGAGGAAGGACGATTGAAGATAGACCACAGTCTGAAGATGAAGCTGGACAAAGACTGCTTTACCATGAACACCGTTGATCTCGACGAAAAGAAACTACTGATTTGGCCAGAGCAAGCCGAGACCACAAAGGAAAAGCGATCATTATTGGAGAATCACGCACATAGACACTCGTACCTAAGAACCCCAAGGTGGGAGTGTGGAAGCGGAATGTTAACACATCTCCTTTCGCTAGGGCTCGTAAGAAGCTGAAGGTAACATATCAGATGTTGTTAAACAAGCACCAAAGAAAAGCTAAGGAAATACGCCTCCGCGCCAAAAGGCTAAGTCAGCCGAAGGGATCCGAGCGGTCGGAGGGTGGCTTCAGACCATAGTGTTCGATCCTTTCGCATGAGGACTTCAGGCCACAGTGGCCTAACACCCCCTACGGTGGCTTCATACCCTAGTGGCTGAACCCTCCGTACAGTGGCCTCGGACACTAGTGGTCGAGCCCCATGTAGAACAAGTTCGGCCCACAATGGCTGAACCAAGCCCCGCTCTAGACGAACCCTCCGACGGGAGTCTTTGGCCCGCACTGGCCGAACATACCTCTAGCCTATCAAGACCCCTCACTAATATGGTTCGAGGTACCGTCAACCTGGCTGAACCCCCTCCCAAGTAATGGGTTCGGCTCATAGTGGGTGAAGCTACTAGAGCCACCGATGCCCCCGCCAAAAACATGGGCGGGGACCGTGTGGGCTCCGTACGTATCACAATGAGAGCACCCTCCGCAACATAACACTATTCCTTGTTTTCCTCCGGAGTATTATAACTAGCAGGGACAAACAGACACAGCGAAGGGGGAAATTGTCCACGGGCTGTCTGTGGTACCTCCAAATCGACTAGCGCAGGACAGAGCCAAGGGAGATGTATGCGAAGAGGCAAAGGACAGGGAATCCGAAGCCATCATAGTCAGAATAGGGTCTCAAGAAGTCCCAATCCCCAAGGCCCCTTCACCGAAGCCTAACAAAGGTAAGTCCCCTTCTCAGGTCAGAGCCTGCGCCAGAGCCTGGTCCGATCGGCCAAACGAGGCCGGTGCGATTGGTAGGGTCCACAACAAAGGCCCCTCCGATTATGAAACATGCGAGGCTTAGCCGGGCAGTACCACTTCATCCAAAAATGACAAGAACCAGGCAATGGCACCTAACACTACTAGAAATCGCTACTGTAGTGGCGTTGGAGTTTTCCACTGTAGTGGCCGACCATTAGATGCCCGCCACTAGAGTTGCTGGTGCTGACGGCAACGCCAGCACCCGCAACTACTATTGGTAAAGTAGTGGCGATCGGTGCTGACGTCAGCCCGGACCGCCACTACTTTACCAATAGAAGTGGCGGGCGCTGGTGCTGCCCGCCGCTGCTACGCTGTCCGCCACTAAAGTATTGATGACATCACTTGCGACCGCCACTACTATTCTAGCTATAAATGTGCACCTTCTTCCTCCCCGAGCTCTACTAGAGTTCGCATTTATTTTTGTCCGTACAATGGCAACAAAAATCTAGATAAAGAGGTGGGAGGCTTTGTTTTCGTTTCTTTTGAAGGATTTCAGTCTAGGAGGTAAATCCATGGCGATTATGAGACCATATGTTGAACAACACCTGCAAGAGCTTCGTGAAAAGAATCAAGATCGTGATGAACAATGGATTATGAAACAGCACAAAATTCATTTCACATCATGGCTGAGGGATCTAAACCTTTCGATTGGAGAAACCGATGAAGAGATGATGATAAATAAATTGTCTTACGGTCCATTGAGCATGGTTAAAACATGCCAAGCGTATGACATCAATGGTTTCACATTCTATACCAAAGCAAATGATCAAAAGAGTCAGCGCAAAAATAGTGGTGTCAGAGCAGATGTAGAAGACAACACTGGAAAAAAGAATGCTTACTATGGATACATCGAAGAAATATGGGAACTTAACTCTAGGAACTCTATAGAAATCCCTGTATTTAAGTGCCAGTGGGTCAGACATCCAGAAGGTGTGGAGGTGGATGATTATGGGTTTACGATAGTTTACCTTAATAAGGTGGCTTATAAAGATGACCCTTGAATACTCGCTCAATCCGTGGCACAAGTATTTTATATACTTGATCCTAAAGACGAGAAAAAATACATCGTTGCTCTAGAAAAACAATGAATTGTTGGAGTTGATGGAGTCGAAGACGAAGAAGAATACAATCAATTTGATGAAGTGTCGTTTTTCGTTGACATATCAAGGATCAATGTGGTTGAAGCAAAACTATCATTTGGCTCTGTGATTCCTTATCTACGCACCGATGGCGATGGAAAATTAGTGCAAGGCTAGATCATTTATATTTATTAGCATGTATTTGTAAAATCAATTATGTCCTTTTGTTTAAGATATTGGTAATATAGGTTATTATTTAATTATAGTTAATACATGTATTTTTATGATGTATTTTTATTGTTAAAACATGTTCAAGATGAAACGAGGATTTAATTAAACATGAATAAAAAAGTTTTGAAATTTTTTATTGTTTGGGGTCAACAGCAAGGTTCAAACCTTAAACCGCTTGCCGGCAGCAAGGTTCGAACCTCGAACCGCATGTCCCCAAGTGAGCCACCCGCACCACTGCGCTACAAAGTGTTTCTCGACATTGTAGGAAGTGTATTATATGCTAGATATATAATTCCTACCTGTATTAGTAGTGGCGGTTGGATTAGTAGTGGTGGGCTGGTGACATCATCGCCCGCCACTACTAAGAGAAAATAGCAGTAGCGGGCAGGATGACGTCAGCATGCCCGCCACTTCTAATACACCTATATATACTTTTCACTCCCATCGTCTAAAAACATAGTTTCATTTTCTAAACCCTAAACTCCCGTGTCGCCCCCTCCGCCCGTCGCCGCCCTGGAGCACATCGCCGCCGCCCTCCGCCCATCACCGCCGTCCTCAGAGCCCGTCGGCGCCGCCCCCAGAGCCCATCCTCGTCGCCCATCGCCGCCAGTAAGTAAATGATTATTAACCTAGCTTAATTGGTCTTATTTTATCTGAGCTTAGGGTTAAAATGATTTCTGATTTTTATATTAATTTATGCATGGTAATATAATTTAGTATAATATTACTAGTGAATGCACTATAACAATTTTGTTTTTTAATGTACTATAAAAAACATTATCAATGTGACAAAAAAAATTGCAGATGCTATATATACATATATACATGAGCCATATATTCACGAGATTAATTAACCAAAGTATATATGATGCCCACAAATTTCCCACTACCATTCTCGACCCCCAACCTCGACGGCAGCGCCACCCAGCCTCATCGTCGACCCCCAACCTCGACGACAGCGCCCTCCTCGCCGGTTCACGATGGCTCCTCCTAAGATTGAACCAAATAGTGGATCCTCATACTCGACAACAAGTGGCGTGTGTGAGGTTTGCAAATGCGGTAAACATAAGGTACATGGTATAGTTTACAGTTGCTTGGTGAAGAAAGTGATTCTCATGTTGTACTCCGACTCGGAGGATGACTCGCGATCGCCGCAACCAAATAGGGTAAGTGCTAGCAGACGGAAGAATGATGAGGCAACCGGTGGCAGAGGAAAACATGACGAGGCTAGCGGTGGAAAAGGGAAGCATGCAAAGCAATGCGGCAGCAAGAGGAGGCAGGAGGCAAGATCCTCTTTTTATGCAAATTTTATATTTTTATCATCCAATTAAATCATTGATAAGTTGTTCTCACTATTGCCGCCGCGTGTATTTTCTTGTTTAGGAACATAGAGAGCAGTTCAGACTTCCTGATGATGCTGAGTTGGTTGAGTATTGGCAAGTTGAGGCTTTTCATATGTTTAACCAGAAATAGGTTGGGTTTGTGCCTTGGAAGAAGAAGAAGAAGCTCCAAACCATATCTTTCTTTTAGATTTGACCGGTAGTGCGTTTCGATGTGTAAGCTAGTTTCTCCAGCCTGGACTTGTGTTTGATTTTTTGAGCATTAAAAAATTATAAAGATACAAGTTGTCGATCGAGTGTTGTGGCAACCTACATTTTTTATGATGGTTTTAAATTTATTGGATAATAACTAATAATAAAGTCAAAAACATGAATATGGTTTTTCTATAAATTTTGGTTAATTATTTCATGTCTTATAGTTCAAATTTAACTTATTTTGACTTTGATCATAAAAACACACTTAATGAAATAAAAACATAAACTGAGGCAAAAAAATACCAAATTTTGCAATTAGAATAGTTGTGTTGTTTTTTATTGTACAAAAAGTTTCAAGTTCAAAGGAAGAATCAACTATAGGTTTTGCTTTCAAACCTCAGTCATTTCATCTCTAAACCCTAATTCATCCCCGGAGAATCTCAAGTTTCTTAACGCCCTACATGATTATTTTCTCGAAACAATTTTATTTTTTATGACAACATCTATGGATTGATCATATCGTAACAACATGACAAGTCTTATCTTTTTTAGACTTTATTTTATTTTTTGAGGATTAAAAAACTATAAAAATACAAGTTGTCGATCGAGTGTTATGACAACCTACATTTTTTATGATGGTTTTAAATTAATTGGATAATAACTAATAATAGAGTCAAAAACATGAATATGGTTTTTCTATAAATTTTGGTTAATTCTTTCATGTCTTGTAGTTCAAATTTAACTTATTTTGACTTTGATCATAAAAACAGAATTAATGAAATAAAAACAGTAAACCGAGACAGAAAAATACCAATTTTTCCAATTAGAATAGTTGTTTTGTTTTTTTATTGTACAAAAAGTTTCAAGTTCAAAGGAAGAATCAACTATAGATTTTGCTTTCAAACCTTAGTCATTTCATCTCTAAACCCTAATTCATCCCCGAAGAATCTCAGGTTTCTTAATGAAATAAAAACAGTAAAGTGAGGCAGAAAAATACCAATTTTTTAAATTTTATAAGTTATGATGTATTTTTATTGTTAAAAAAATAAAGTTCAAACGAGAAGTTAATTTAAACATCAATAAAAAAAGTGATGACAATTAGAACAGAAATGAGAAAAATATTTGGAGGCCAACAGCAAGGTTCAAACCTCAAACGGCCTGCAGGCAGCAAGGTTCGAACCTCGAACCGCATGGCCCCAAGCAATACCCCGCACCACTGTGCTACGAAGTGTTTCTCGACAATGTAGGCAGCGTATGCTAGATAATCCCTATTACCCCTATTAGTAGTGGCGGTCGGGTGTAATCAATGGTGGGTATGCTGATGTTACTAGCCCACCCCTGCTATTCCTTTTAGTAGCGGCGGTCGCATGACGTCATCAGCCCGCCACTACTAAGTCTAGCACCAGCGGCGGGCGGATTAGTAGTGGCGGGCTGGTGACGTCATTGCCCGCCACTACTAAGAGAAAATAGCAGTGGCGGGCTGATGACGTCATCATGCCCGCCACTGCTAATCCGCCTATATATATAAAATTTTTGCTCCTGCCGTCTGTTGGCATAAAAGATTAAGCTAACAGGTTTCTAAAGATTAGAAACTAACAAACAAAGTGTTTGTGAAGCAAACTATTTCAAGCCTCTGAATGGATAATAGCTCAAAACAGTTCGAAGATGTCTTTTGAATAACTCAGTATTCGATCGTCATTACAGGGCAAAACGGGGGGTATTTATAGGCCCAAACATTAAGGAAAAGACCCTTTTACCCCTCTGTTACAACTGACATAGTGGAAACTATTCGGTACCCTTAATAGGGCTAAAATGGTAAAAGACTAATCTAATGAGAAAGAAGGTAAGTCTTCCATCCTAGCTGGCAAAGAAGCTCTCGGAAGAGTCCATGTTCGAAGATATACTTTGAACTAAAGTTCGTCTTTATACTTCGAAATGGATCCAATATACTTCTAGAGTTGGATGCTGGAAGCCTTTGATTAAATCACCTGCTTTTGTCCTGTTATAGCAATAACCCCGAAGATGAAGTATTTTCCCCCAACAGTAGCCCCTCGAATACGCTTCTCCGCTAGATCTGTAATGTTAGGAGAGCAGTATACGCAAGAAAAATAAACATGCGTAGGGGTTAACAGATTTAATCAATCTCCAGAATATGCGGAGATTCAAAACTTCGAATCAACTTATAAGAAAGTTACATTCGAACTATCTTGGAATTAACCTGAAGAGCCCGAAAGCTTTTTTAGACTTAGAAGAAATAGCCGTTGGCTTTTTCCTTCCAACGGAAGTTACGCGATGCGTTAACTTCGCAAGGGGTAACGGTCAAGAATGCGAAACGGCAAACGTAAACGGTAAAAAATCGTGGGCCTGGGCTATAAATAAAGGACCCAGACCCTTCCTGAATATCCTTCTCACTGCTTTTGTGCAAACAAGCCCTAGCCTCCAAATTTCCTCTTTAGCAATCAGTGCGACTCCATGGCGAAGACAAGCTTCAAGGTCCCTGGGGTGGCTTCGGCCCTAGCCTGGCAACAGGCTGCGGCCGCGGCAGCAGCAGTGGCAGTGGCAGTGCCTTTAGTTGTGGTGGCTCCGACGGCAGCAGTGGCAACACCAGTTGTAGCGCATCAAGGAATCCCCAAAATGTTAGTCATCATGATCTTCTCCCGGCGTCTTCGAAATATTCAGACCAGTCTTATCAACTAGGGCCGTCTACCTGCAAGAGGGAGTCGCTCGCAGCAGCAGTGGAGGGAAAAATTAGCTCAGAGATCATAGTTCGTAAACTTGGAAAAGAGGCCATCCCTTCGCCAAGGCCTAGAGAAGTGGTAGTCTTCGAAGCATTCTTCGAAGCGGGGTTAGGAGTTCCGGCAGTCGACTTTCTATTGGAGGTATTGGATTTATTTCACATCACCCTCCCCCAACTATCTCCGAATGCAATAGCGCGCCTGGCCATCTTCGAATGGGTGTTGCGAGCTGAGGGCTGCGAGGGAAGAGCAGAGATCTTCGCAGCACTGCACATGGCATCTTGCCAACCCAAGACTTACCTAGGCCCTGGAGGAGAAAAGATCGTGGTAGCCTTCGGGAGCATCAATTTCCGACTTCGGGATGAGTTTGCTCTAAGATTTCCAGCGAAGGCCATCAATGCCAGATGGTACACGGATTGGATCCTCTGGTGGTTCTATGCCGAAGTTGGGGCAAGGAACCGTCTGGCCGGACCCCTGAAGGACATAAACTTTCGATGGGAAGCTCTAGTTCACCCAGATCTCGGCCAGCTCGAAGCTCGCCTCAGCTTGCTTCAAAGAATTAGTCGCCGCCTGAGCATGCGGGACCTAGCGAAGGAGTTCCTCCGACTTCAAATTCCTTCTCTGATGGCCAACTAGCCTATCAGCTTCAAAGAAGATCTGGAGGGCGGCCTCCGAAAAATCTCTTCGAACTCGAGCCCTGTAGATAACTTTGAAAACTAATGCCAAATTATCTTTCAGCTTCTCTAGCCCCCATGACTTTGGAGCAAATTGTTCGAGCTTCGGAGAAGATTCTGGGAGTTCCAACTCCGGCTGAGAAGGAGTGGAGAACAAAGCTAGTGGGTAATTGGGAGCGGCTCAACCGAGTATGGGGTGTACTCGGAATTGCTCCCCCTCCTCTTCCAGACTAGGTACCTTCAGAGCAAGGGCCGAAGAAAAGGAAGGCGAAAGCCAGAACTTCAGCTCCTGTTAAGACTCCGGCAAAAAAGGTAGCCCGAAAACCAAAGAAAGTGGCGCCTTCAAGTCCGGTGGCTTCGGTCACCGATTCCTCTCAAGACGATGGAAGAATCCTCATTGACCTGATCGACGGTGATGAAATCCATGCGGATGCAGATGCTGGTGACGCCACAAACACGCTAGATGTTACGAGTAGCTCCGGGCAGGCTGGAACTTCGGCTGTCCAGCCAGACTTGCCGCGTGAAGAGGCCCCTATGACTGAAGGTGGACCCGAAGTTGCTGCTGATCCAGCTTTGTTTCCGGACGAAGCGATGGTTGTAGCTCCAAGAGAGGCTCCGAATGTCGACCCGTTGGTTCTGAACTTCGAGTCCGATGAAGACTTCAAAGTGGCCTTTGACCCTCCAAGCAGTCCCGTGCTCACCCGCCGACAAAACTTCGGAGGTAAACTTCACATGAATCCTTTGTTCTTTTTCCCTGCAAAATTATGCAATATATATAATACCTTTGTCTTGGCAGGGTCCGCTCCCATGGAAGTGGCTCCTCCCGAAGATACGGCTCCTGGGACCTCAACAACTCCGAAGCCAATTCCAAAAGTCACTCAAATGGGACCTGGAAAAGGTAAAGGCAAAATGGACCCCTTCCCTGCTCTGAATTTAGGATTAACTCCATCTGAATCAACAGATGGGGGTCAATCTACGGAGGGGGTCTAGTCTACCGAGGTCTCTGAAGACACAGCCCAGCGCTCCGACCCCTCGCCGAACGAGGACGACCAGAGGGCTCTGTCTATTCTCCCCCTTATAGCTCCTTTCCTGGAGCGAAGGGCCAGACTTCGGACCCTGCTCGAGCCTTTGGATCGAGCTAACCGTGAAGTTGGGGAGACAGACCTAGTTGCCATCGTTAGCGAAGCTGAGGGCTCGGAGCTCAACACAGCTTTGGAATGGGCAGCATACCAGGTACGAAGTATCTGCAAAACAATATCAATTTCCACTTTGGAATGGGCAGCATACCAGGCTCGAGCTGCAGCTGTATCGAACGAGCGCGGAAGTTTTCATCTTCAGGAGAAGGTTACTGCTCTCTAGAGGAGTCTTAACATCTCCGAAGTTCGAGTTTCCCGCTTAGACGAAATGGTTTCAGCAGAGATGAGGGACATACAAAATTTGGAGGCTGCGAATAAAAAGCTCGAAGCTGAATAGATTGTGCTTCGGGCTGAGGTAGAAAAAATGTGGGCAGAGCACGCTACGGCGGGAGCTGAGCTAGTCAGGCTCCAAGAAGAAAAGGCTAAAGCTACGGAGGAGGCTAGCAACTTACATAGCCAGAAGAGTTTTCTGGCTACGGAGGCAGCTAGGCTCTCCTCTGTGGTGGATGAACTGACTTCGTCAAAGGATTCTTTGATTGAAGATAAGGTGAAATCGGAGAAGGTAGTTGTGGAGGTCATGAACAATCTCTTAGGCATTCTAGAGTACTTCAGTACTCTTTGGACACTACCTTCGAGCGACAACGTCTCCCTGGTCTGATGGCTAAAGATGATCCAAGGAGCTGTGAAGATGATGAAGACAGCAGGCATTCAGTATGGAGAGATCTCCGGCCAAGTGGCTGCTCTCGGAGTACTTCGCTACTACGAAGATCTAGAGCTATCGATAACGTTAGACTCGGGGGCGGCTCCCATTACCTTCGACGAGAACCAACTTCTTAATCCTTCTGAAGACGTGGCCGCAGCTTGGCAAGCCTTCCAGGCCTCATGGAGAGCCAAAGGTTGCACTGCGATCAAGGCTTGGATCGCTGACGGGCATCGCCAGAAGCAAGCTCGGTCTCAAGCCTCGAGCAGCCAGCCTCCGCCGAACCCGTAGGTCTAGCTTTGTTTTAGGATCCTGACTATGTAAAAAATCATGCTTTCATACATTATGAATGAAAATTTACTTATCATGTTTTTAGGCTTCTCAACCCCGTATGGATGATGTCGAAGTGTTAAACGTTACCGAAGAACTCCGCCTGCTATGGGCTACCTTCGATCTTTTAAAACTTCATAAACGACCTCGATTTTTGATTCCTCGAGATAACTCCGGTGCAATTGCGCCCAAAATATGTAAAGATATATTATCTTATATTAAGGAGGAAGAAAAAGAGGTTAACTTGGAAACTTCGTCTTCTAAAGACATTGCGTGGTCCGAGGACGAAAGTATTGCTGAAGATCAAGGGAAAAAACCTGAAGAACTTCGAAGCTGGGAGAGGAGCCCCGAACGACTTCGAACATGGGCTGATCTTCAACAAGAACAAAAACATTTTAGAGCTTCGAAGGGAGGTAGAAGAGTTAAACGCAAGGTTGTTAGAACTCCCGGCTCTGGAACTAGTCGTTCCGAGTTTAGTGGTAACTCTAGAGATCGAAGGGGTCTTCGATTCCTTCTCGGCATAGACACTGATTTTTCGTGAAGTAATTGTAATTTGTTCGAATAATAAATATTTATTTTTAAAATTGTTTCTCTACATCCCAGCCCCTCTTTGGGCGTAAGCAACTTCGAACTATAATCGAAGATGGTTAGGCGCAAAGAAAAACTTAGGAGCACAATTTTGGAGGCTCGGAGCCCCTCAGCAAATTAAAGATTGATTAAAATCTTATAAAATGTCTGACCACTTGGAGTCATAAAACTGGTAACTTAGTACCTTTTGTTTGAAAGAAGTCACTTCGGACAAACTTTCTGGGTACTTTAATGTCACAAATTATTGGTCACTTTGGACTCTTTTCACTGATATTCGAAGCATATCAGCTCAAACTCTGTTTTGTTTTGGCCTCCTTCGGCTCTTTTTGCGAATGCTATCAAACCAGTGGTTTGGAATTCGCAGTGGTCTCCTTGTACTCTTTTTACGGATGCTTTCAAGCTGGTGGCTTGGAATCCGTTTTTCGGTGACTTTCCCACCTCATCGGAAGATTCTAACCAGTGGTTCGAAGTTCGAAAATTTGGTTCAAATTAATGACACTTCCCTCCCAGCCAACTTCGTTCTTCCAGTGCGTCCACTAGAAGTATGAAGTGTTTGAGAGGTAGGCATTATCTGAACCATGAGCTTTATTAATTCAAAAGGTGTTTACAAATGATTACAAAGAGCCCCTTTGCGAAATATCGCTTTAAGTGCTCCGCATGCCATGTATGCGTTAACTCTTCACCTTCTAAAGTAGCTAACTTAAAAGAACTAGGGCGTCCTGAAGGGAGAATTATATATGGACCTTCCCCTTTATTCCCTAGTTTCCCTGGTGCTATAACACATTGCACAACAAGATGACCCGGCTTAAGTTCATTAAGCTTGTCCTTTGGGTCAAACCAAGTCTTCGTCTGCTGTTGATACTTTGATAAATTTGCGACATCTCGAAGTCTTGTTTCTTCTATTAAATCAAGCGAAGTTTGCCTTTCTGCTTCTATTTCCGGTTCGGTGCTGCGAAGGGATCCTCCTTTAAGCTCCGTTGGCGTCATAGCTTCGTCTCCAAATAATAGTCTGAAAGGAGTGAAACCCATGGATCTTGTTTGAGTGGTCCGGATGGACCATAGAATCTTTGGGAGCTCGTCGGTCCATAGTCTTTTTGCCAATCCTACTATTCTTCGATTTAGCCCTGACAAGATATTACCATTGGCTCTTTAAAAGCTCTGTTAGACTGAGGATGTCGCACTGCAGCAAAGCATAATTGGATGCCTAAATCTTCACAAAACTTCTTGAAGGGCTCTGCATCAAATTGTGTTCCATTGTCAACTGTGAGTTGCCGAGGCACTCCGAACCGGCATATGATATTTTTCCAGAAAATTTTTTGTACATTATTGGAAGTGATAGCTGTTAGGGGCTCTGCTTCGACCCACTTGGAAAAGTACTCAATTGCTACCACTGCGAATTTCAAATTTCCTTTTGCTACTGGGAAGGGGCCAATAAGGTCCATGCCCCATCTGGCCATGGGCCATACCGGGGCAATGACTTGAAGAGTTGTTGGCAGGCGATGACTTCTTCTTCCCATCCATTGACAACCCTGGGAGGTGCGGACTAGGCTCTCTGCATCAGCTACTATTGTAGGCCAATAAAGTCCCTGGCGAAGTGTTTTTCCTGCTAAAGCTCGAGGGGCAAGGTGGCTACCACAAAGGCCTTCATGAATTCCTCAAAGAATCTCTTGACCTTTGGCTTGAGATATACATCGGAGCAGAGGGGAACATACTCTGGCCTTGTACAAAATACCGTTGATTATATGATAATTTTGAATTCTGAGCTTCAACCTCGAAAGTTGTGGCCCTTCTGGCAAATTTGCTTCTCCTTGCAACAATTCCATAATTGAACTTTGCCAATATGTACTTGGAATGCAAAGGACTTCCGCAGAAGGGATCTACGTTACTGAAGGTGTACTGAGCTCTTCGTAAAAAGCTTCTTCTAGAATGTCCATAGCTCCGGCAGCAGCTTTCGCCAAGATATCGGCTTGCGTATTTTCAGCTCTGGGTATACTTTGAATGGAAATCCCTTTAAATGCTGCTTCAATCTTGCGGATCTCTTCCAAATATTTCACAAGCTGTGGATATTGAACTTGAAAACTCTTATCTACGTGCCCCCCTACAATTTGAGAATCTATTTTAATAACAACTCTTGTAGCCCCCAAAGCACGTGCCTTTCGAAGTCCTAACAAAATTCCTTCGTACTCTGCTATATTGTTGGTAGAATTAAAGTTGAGTCTTGCGGAGTACATTGCCTTTTGCCCTGAAGGCGAAATTATTACTGCTCCTACACCTGCTCCAGATGCTTGGAAAGCTCCGTCAGAGTATATGGTCCAAATTTCTTCGCCTGGCTTCTCCGGAGTCCATGCTGCAAGTGTAGTCCAATCTGCCACAAAATCAGCCAACACTTGTGACTTAATTGCTGTCCTTGCCATGAAGGAGATACCAAAGGGTGCTAATTCAACAGCCCACTTCCCAATTCTTCCTGTGGAATCCTTACTTCAGAACATATCTCCCAAGCGATACGAAGTTGGTACGATCACATTATGTGCCAAAAAATAATGTCTTAACTTCCTCGAAGCCATTATCAGAGCGTAGGTGAACTTCTCAAGCTCGGAATATCTTGTTTTTGCTCCGGACAATGCTTCAGATACAATATAGACTGGATTCTGCACAAACTTCCCATTGAAATCAACTTCTCTAACAAGGACTGCACTGACCGCGGAGCCAGTAGCTGCAAGGTAAAGGAGTAGGGTTTCGTTCGCAACAGGCACCATGAGTGTAGCGAGGTTACTGAGATAATTTTTAATATCGTCGAAGCTTTTTTGGCACTCCGGTGTCCATGCAAAATCTTCGGACCCCTTTAATGCCTTGAAAATGGGCAAACTTCTCTCTACAAACCTTGCCAAGAATCTGCTAAGTGCTGCAAGATGACCAGCCAGCTTTTGCACTTGCTTTAAATTCTCCGGAGGAGCCATCCTTTGCAGCGTAGTTATTTGAGTGGGGCTAGCTTCGATCCCTCTGCTTGAAACTAGATACCCTAATAATTTTCCAGCCTGAGTCCTGAAGATACATTTTTCGGGGTTAAGACGGATCCCACATGCCCGAAGGCTATTGAATGTTTCTGCTAAGTCTATGCTATGCTGGTGCTTTAAAGCACTCTTTATTACAATGTCATCCATATAAGTTTCTACATTTCGGCCTATTTGATGACCTAGAGCCTTAGCAGTTAACCTCGAAAAAGTTGCCCCAGCATTTCTTAAGCCAAAGGGCATTCTTACATAGCAGAAGACTCTCGAAGGAGTTACAAAGCTCGTTTTGATTTCATCTTCGCGCTTTAGCCAGATTTGATGATAGCCGGAATACGCGTCAAGGAAGCTTAATAACTCCGAACCAGTAGTGGAGTCAACAAGTTGATCAATTCGGGGCATGGGATAGGGTTCACGGGGGCATGCTTTATTCAAAGATGTAAAGTCAATACACATGCGCCATTTCCCGGAAGATTTATTCCTAACAAAGACTGGGTTTGCTAGCCACTCCATATGAGCTACCTCTCTGATAATCCCAGCCTTCAGAAACTTTTCCACTTCATCTTTAGCAAGGATAGCCCTCTCCGTAGATAGCTTTCGGTGTCCTTGCCGAACAGGCCGAACCTTCGGGTTCACAAGTAAACTATGCTCAATAATATCCCGACTGACTCCGGAAATGTCCTCATCGGACCAAGCAAAGATATCTAAATTCTTTTCAACTACTTTTTCTAATGAAGTAGCGACTTTTGGAGGCAAGTCCTTGCCAAACTGAAATGAATATTCTTTGCCATCTTTGACAATAACCTTCGTTAAGACCTCCCCTTTAGGGCTTGGCCTTGGGAAGGACTTCTTCGAAGGTTCGCTTGAAGCAGAAAAATCCTCCAGGTTGACTTGAACGTTGTTCACCTGTCTCGGGTCAAGAGGAGGGCCATGACCATATTTCGCTCTTCGCGCAGTGGCTTGATCTCCGAAAATAGTGAGCACTCCCGCTTGTGTGGGCATCTTCATACACAGATAATTATGATGCGCCACAGCTCCGAATTGATTCAACATGCCTCTTCCAAAGATAACATTGTATGCATAAGGGGCATCCACAACATCAAAAATCACTTCCTCCGTGCTGGCCAGTAGCCCCTCTCCGAAAGTAACCTCCAGGCCTATTTGGCCGAGGGCATCAAGAGGGGGTCCTGCGAAGCCTTGCAAAGGACGAGCTGCTGGGAGAAGATGCTTCCTGGAGATGTAGAGTTGATCAAAATCTTGGACAAAGATAATATCTGTTGAACTCCCTCCGTCGATCAATACTCTCCATACCTCAGTCCCTGCTATGTCGGCCGTGATGACAAGTGGGTCTGCATGTGGAAACTTTATGCCAGCTGCATCATCTGCAAAAAAGATATAGGCACATGGGACCATTTAGGCATAGCAGCTGCAGACGAAGAAGTTCCAATATGGCCCACTTCTCGGACATATTCTCTTCTCTGCCTCTTCGACATACTTCCGAGTGTCCCTCCTCCGGAGATGGGGAGGACTACTCTTTTCCCTCGATCCTGATCATCTTCCTGCTTCAGAGGTGGCATAACATTGACCACCGGAGGCCGTCTTGCAAGGTCGAAGTTATCTATACGCGCCACAACCTGGCCAGGCTCCGGACGCACCTCGGTCGGAACTCGGTCGGTAGTGCCTCAACCCGAAGTTCTTTCAAGATACTCGCCACTTAAAGCGAGTATAGATTTACACGCATTAGTTGCGTGACTTCGATTCTCACCATGGACACAGCAGAAGAAGGTCTGGGCTTTGCCAACCGGCTTCCCTAGCGACCTCCAGTCGCTGGTCTTGTTTCCTGAAGGTTGCGAAGTCCTTGGGGAAAATTTCTGCGGAGGTGCAATGTTCGACACTTCTGAACGAGGATGCTTTTGCCCCCGACGACAATCATGCTGAGCTTCAAAGCTAGGCCCCTGCGATTGTGTTGAAGTCTTCACATCCATCTTGACATCTTGTACAATTGACGGAGTTGCGGTAGTTCTTCAAAACCATCCCTCTTCTGACCTTGCATATTCTTCGAAATAAGACATCAACTGAGCAACAGAAGATATCTGCTTCCGGTGAAGTTTATCAAGGAGGCCCGCATGGGTAACTCCCTCTCGAGCTGCATCAACTACAGAGGATGTAGTTAACCCTCGAATTTGCGACTTCGTATGAGCGAAGCGCTTGAAATACTGCCTTAAAGTCTCTCCGGGGAGCTGCTTCACCTAGAAAAGACTTCCTGTTGACATTGGGGGTACAAAGGTACCCTGAAAATTTCTTATGAACTTCTTCCTTAACTGCTCCCAGGTTCTGATTGACCCTGGCTTCAGGGACCAGAACCACCGCAGAGCCACCCCTTCAAGAGCTAGAGGGAAGCATTTTGCCATAGTGTCTCACACTCCTCCACTGGCCACAATTGCTAATGCATAAGAACGGGAGAATTCCCCAGGGTCTTCATCTCCAGCATATTTGCAAATCTTTGAAGTTTTAAACTTAGGATCAAAGCGCACTTTCTGTAACTCGGGATATAGCGGAGACTCGGTGTTGAAGGAAGCGTTCACGGGGGCTTCAGGATAATGAAGTTCGTCGTCTTCAGGCACTTCGGGAATGACTGGGGTGGCCTGAGAACGAAGCCTAGCTACGGCTTCTTGCCGCCACCTTGCTACTTCAGCTTGGAGACTAGCCATTTGAGTGGCCATATCGCCAAGACCATCATCATCTCCTCCGAAAGGATCTTCCGGGTCTTGAGAGCTGTATGCATCAGTTCGAAGTGGAACTTGAGGTGGAAGAGGAACTTCGGTTGGCCGAAGTATGGATGGAGTTGGGGGAGGAACTCCGTATGCTCGAGGAAGGAGAATCCCTTCCAGAGTCTGAGGTGGAGGAAATGTCGAAGGTCCTCCGACCTCAACTGCTCCGGAGGTCCGAGGGAACCTCCGAGTAGGACTACCACATGAACTCCGCTTGGGAGCCATGGTTTGAGAACATGGTAGAGAACGAGGTTTTTTGGACTAGGTTCCCCACGGATGGCGCCAACTGTTGGCGTAAAATATTACGCTAACAGGTTTCTAAAGATTAGAAACTAACAAACAAAGTGTTTGTGAAGCAAACTATTTCAAGCCTCCGAATGGATAATAGCTCAAAACAGTTCGAAGATGTCTATTGAATAACTCAACATTCGATCCTCATTACAGGGCAAAACTGGGGGTATTTATAGGCCCAAACATTAAGGAAAAGACCTTTTTACCCCTCTGTTACAACCGACATAGTGGAACCTATTCGGTACCCTTAATAGGGCTAAAACGGTAAAAGACTAATCTAATGAGAAAGAAGGTAAGTCTTCCATCCTAGCTGGCAAAGAAGCTCTCGAAAGAGTCCATGTTTGAAGATATACTTCGAACTAAAGTTCGTCTTTATACTTCGAAATGGATCCAATATACTTCTGGAGTTGGATGCTGGAAGCCTTTGATTAAATCACCTGCTTTTGTCCTGTTATAGAAATAACCCTGAAGATGAAGTATTTTCCGCCAACACCGTCTGAAAACCTAGTTTCATTTCTAACTTGCGTGTGGCAAACACTGTCAGTTGTCGCCGCTCCCGGAGCCTGCGACACCCTCAAAGCCCGTCGCCATCGTCGCCGAAGCCAGTCGCCGCCGAACTCCACCCGTCGCCATCGTCCCCAAAGCCCATCATCGCCGAACTCCGCACGTCGCTCTCGGAGCCCGTCGCCTCCATCCCCAAAGCCCGTCGCCGCCCATCCCCACTGCCCTCCACCAGGTTCTCTCCCTCTCCCTCTTCCCTCTCTGCCTCTCCCTTTCCCTCTCCCTCTATCGGAACGGTCGTCGTCAGAGACGGGGCGGTGCGCTGACGAGATTGCGTTCCATCGATCTGTGCTCATTTTTTGTTCTGATTTTTGTTCGGTATGCAATTTACTATATGCAAATTACAAAGGAATTACCGTATGCAACAGAAATTAATGTTAAATTGTTCTTCTTAGTCTATTGGGTGAAATGAAGTAATTGCAACTGTAATGTTTTTCAGTTTTGCTAGTTTTCAGTCAACTAAATTTTTTTGTCTAATTGCCACAATAAGTTGAGTTTGCTAAGATTGCAGTGTCAGGCAATAGGCAATGTCTAGTTTTTACTGCAATTCTGTTACTGTGTGGGTATTCCTTTTTATGTTGGTCTGAATAATTGTTTTTGTATGTTGGAAAAGGTTGGTGAGATTTTATTCAACATTCTTTCTATAAGAAGGGTCGTGTGATAAACCAAGTAGGGGAAGTGTACTTCCCTGAACAAACAGAAGTATAACCAGTTTTACAGAATCATTTGGATGGCAGTTTCTTATTTGTGACCTATGTCAACAGGGCATGTCACATAGTTGCTAAAGTAATGTAGGTGTGCTTTTGGTTGGTGCTTGTGTCATCTATTCATATGTGATAACTTTCTGTTTGAAGGGGGAATAAAATGTTTTGCTAAATTTGTCTATATGTGGCATGGTTGCCAAATTAGTTTAGGTTATGTTGTCATTGGTGCTGCTTGTGGCGTTTTTGTCCACTTCAATGTGTCTTACTTTTATTCTACCTTTACTTTCAATATGTTATGCTACATTGTTTCCTTTTCTTCTCTTGTGCGCTCTCTTATTTATGCTACAATGTACAAATGTATTAGTTGAGATACATAGAAGTTATTATATGAATTTATATTTTATAAAGAATATTATAAATGATGCCACCGCCCGACTAGCGCCTAGCGCCTTTTAGAGCACTGTTAGGGATTAGATCTTCAAGAGTCCTGTTTAGATTATATTGCTATCTTTTAGAGGCCTATGATGCAAATTGTTAGAGTTATCTCATATATGTCATCAAAGCCGTGAGACACATCCATTCCTTGCAACAACTTCTTCTTTCTCGTGATGCTAGCAGGGAATGGATGTGCCCACGGGTTCCATGGCATCCATGAACATATTTGGAAAACAACACAAAATATGTTGAGGCCTCAACAACACTAGAGATAGAGAACAACACAATCTCCTAACTTGAGGATTAGTATAGTAGCACTATATTTTCCTGCCTTATTCGAAGAAACCCCTAGGGAACTGAAAAATAAAGGAAAATGGGCTCTGCCCTAGGCGCCGCCTAAGCGCTTCTAGGCGCTAGGTGCCAGGCCGCCGCCCGACTAGGGCCTAGCGCCTTTTAGAACACTACTAGGGATTAGATCTTCAACAGTCCTGTTTAGATTATATTGCTATCTTTTAGAGGCCTATGATGCTAATTGTTATTGAGTTATCTCATGTATATCATTAAGCCATGTGACACATCCATTCTCTTCAACAGTTTCTTCTTTCTTGTGCAATTTCCAAGGAATGGATGTGCCATGGTTCCATGGCAGCCATGAACATATTTGAAAAGCAACACAAAATATGCTAAGGCCTCAACCACTTTGTGCATTGTTTCGTACATGGAAATACGACAGCGGACCTTTTTTGCATAACCAAAATTCTGATACATTAGCCTCTTAACTATGAATAGTTCATCTATGACGGAAGAAGGATGTCCCATCGAGGATCTCATCTATGAGTCTCCCTCAAAAATAAATAAAGAGGGTTAATCTGAAGGATCCTCCGATAGCGAATCTTCGTACCACTCTCCGGAGAATGAACATCCAATGGAGCCTAGGAAGAAGAGAACGAGAGAAGACACCGATGAGGATTACATTCTTGAAGCTCAATCGGAGGTAATTATTGCGTTAGTAACAAATCAGAGCAGCTTCTAACCGAGGATTACATTCCTGAAGCTCACATTGTCTATCGTGGTAGGACCGTCCAAAGCGAGGAAGCAAGCGTCGATTATTCCAAGTCGAGAAAAGAATAGCTATTGTTCCAGCTGTTGAGTCATTTGAGCCAACAGATGCTAAGCCCGCTGCCACTACATCCTCTGCAAATGCGAAGAGGAGAGGCAAACGAGAGAAGAACAAGCTGCATACAACTATCTATGAGGTTGAAGAAGTGCATGTTGATGGGGCTCCAAAGAAGCTGAAAGAAATCACAGCTAAGTGGCGTAACGACAGTGGATGTCTCGCCAGGGAGCGATGTAAGATAGTTTGGAAAAACTGGAAGAGTGTCCCTGAAGCTACAAAGAACGAATTTTGGCAGCATATAAAAGTGCATTATAAATTCCCAGAAGATCGCTTAGAAGACACTAAAGCTGCAACATTGAAGACTATTGGGAAGGCTCTCCGTACATTTAGGACTAAACTGAACACACAGTACCTTCAAAAAGGAGAGTCGCCGCTCAACGACTACGGCTTTATAATGCCAAATGAATGGAATGAATTCAAAATGCAGCATTGCTCGGAAGAAGCCAAACAAGAGATCATCATGTTCAAAGAACTTAATAAGAAGAATAAGTTCCCACATAAACTTGGGCCAAGTGGATATAATGCCAAGGAGGATGAGTGGAGTAGAAAGGAGGAGGAGGACTGTGCGGCTGGGTTACCTGAACAGTTTTCAGGTGCTGATCAGCGCACTAAGAGATGGCTCCTAGGTTGAGCTAAAAAAACACCCGAGGGCCAATATATGCTCTTTGACTCACGGACTAGTGAAGTATTTCAGAAAGCATAGGAAATCGCTGAGTTGGAGAAGGCTAGAAAGTTCAATCCTGAGGGATGTAATGACCAGCTTACATCTGCTCTCGGAAATGAGGAACATCGAGGGCACACCCGAGGTGTCTCTTCTATAGCACCCTGGAAAAATATTTTCAATAAACAGGAGGGTGCCACATACAAGAAGCGTCAAGCATGCATAGACGACACCGTAGAGCACCGTGCAGAGTGGGAGCGACACTTTTTTTAATTTATTAATGAGAATCCAAACATAAACAGGCTGCAGCGGGACAAATAATTGTGCCAGAGGTACGACTTGACATACCAAGCAGTGTTGGCTCAGTACAAGAAAAATTTCTTGTAGATTATATTAAAGAGAACACACCATGCAGTCTGCATGTACCGATAGGGTGCAAAGGGCATTGCCAAGAGGCTGCACAAGGCATTGCTATGCCTGGGGATTTATTTCACAATCGGCCTATTCCTGCTAAGTATACCAAGGTTCAGGTCAATGAGATCATCAACGACAGATTTATTAATGACCCCTTGGATCTTCCAATGCCTAATGAGGGGATTGAAACAATCGGATATGCGCTGAATAACTTTGTCCTATGGGCAAGCCGAGATATCAAATTACTGCAGACAAGTTCTCAGAGTAAATCGCCTATTGTCTCATCACAATCCCCCACATATCTTTCATCTCAAGATGTGCAAAATATAGGATCTTTATCACCTGTTAATGAGCGTGAGATAGAGGAAGAGGCAGAGATAGAGCTGGTGCCTGATAAAGTGGCAGAAGTGATAGAACCGAAAGTGGCTGAGCCTGATCAAGTGACAGAGCCAGTGCCAGTGCTTGAGCCCACTGAGCCCAACACAAAAGTGTCAGAGTCTGATCAAATGCCAGTGCCAGTTCCGGCCGAGCCTCAAGTGCCAGTGACTGAGCCAAATGAGCCCAACACAAAAGTGCTAGTGCTAGTGGCCGAGCCTGAAAAACAAGATGCATTCCCAAAGCCAGCAATCCACAAGACAATTGTTCAAGCTGGGAAGTGTTCTGCGCCGAAATCTGAAATGCTTAAATTTTTTACTACTGTGGGGCAAACACGTTCTACGCCCAAAGTGGCTCCCATAAAGGCTCTAGTACAAAAGAATGTGGGCTCACTTTCTATTGATAAATGAACCTACGGAGACGAGGATTATATCGAATATGAACCAGGCAAACCATTATTATCCCCAACGAGTACTTAAGAGTATGTGTTGGTGGATGAGAACATTTCATGACTGATACCTCAAAACGTCTTCGTTAGGAGTTACACAAATAGAACTGAAGGTTCCAAAAGAAATATTCAACTGCTCAAAGTTTACTCTTGCATTATTTTTCGACGACTTCCATCGGATGTTCTGTCTACACTGAACCGACATCACAAGCATGATGCTCCGGTGCATGTAAGTACTTTTTACTTTGTCAATACAAAGCAAAAATCAATCATGTCTTATATTGACTATTGTTTCATAACATATACAGTTTGAATTCATGTTGTGACATGTCTATTAAATATGGGTACTTAAACCCATCATTGATAAGCCAAAGTGCACTGAAACCGGCACTAAACCGAAACGATGACAAGTACTGGACCGCAGGTTAGATAAAATTTCAAAGGAAGATGTTCAATAAAGACCAAGACACACTTAAGAAGAGTAAAAGGAATTGTGCCGCGTTGTACATTGTGTGGTGCATGTTTCAATGGAAGGACAAAGAAATGATAAGTGGGGTATATAACTTTAAGTAAGTATACCCACTATATCCACTTAATCACGTTTTATCGATTATGAAACTAACATAATCATATATTACTTCTTTCGATAATGATCATTGGATTGCACTTTTGATATACCCGAAGTAATCAAGGGTTTATGTGCTCGACTCTCTCGACAAACCCAAAAAAGAATATCAAAATATATTAAATGTTATTCAGAGTGCATACAAATACTACGTGGAAAGGTTAGGTGGCGCACATGATCCAAAGAGGCCGAAAGATATGCTTATCAGAACCAACTATCCGGTAATATTATATTTTTAAATTTCTTAATTCAATTGATAAAGCCAAACTATATATCATTCTAACTTTGTCTATTTTTAAGTGTCACGAACAATCTCCTGGTTCGGTGCATTGCGGGTATTATACTTGTGAATTCATGAGCAATAACTTAGGAAAGTTTGCGCGGATAGTATCTGAGGATACTAAAGAAGTAAGTTGATTTATTGTGTGTTAATCTAATATAAATTGCAGCGTATGTACTTATATGTTACGTATGCAGGTGTCAGGTCCATCAACCGTTGCCTAGAATAGCCAACTCTCAGAATCAGAAATGTACGACATCGTATCAAGGATGTGCCGCTTCACGATGCATCAGGTTCTTCATGAGCTTGGAGTGTTCTTCGATCTTGAGGGTGAAGTGGCCAAGCATCCAACTCTGTATGATTGGGCCGGAAGAATGAAAAGGCAAGTACAACAAATCGATAAAAATGTTGAAGCTGAGAAGCAAAAAAAAGATGCGCAAGATATGAGTTGGCCTTCCAAGAAAACATAAACCGCATGAGCATGTATTTGTGAAACAATGGTTAATTTTGAAATTTTGATTGATGTAAACTTTTTAAACTTGATGTGTGATGAAATGTAAACTTTGTAAATTTGTAAATTGATGAGATGGGTTGTTGTTGTGTTGATGTGTTGCTTTTGTGGATGTGTATGTGGATATGTGGATGTTTTGCTGTTGTGTATGTGGATGGCTGTGTGAAGCATATAATTTATGTGTTTTGGTTTATGGGACCGTGTGAATTAAGGTTTACAACATTCTATGTAATGAGGTAAACAAAGTAGTGGCGGGCGTGATAACATCATCTGCCTGCCACTGCTATTAGCAATAGCAGTGGCGGGCAGATTAGGTCAGCGCGCCCATTACTGTTGTTGACATAGTGGTGGCGGGCTCACTGACATCATCTGCCCGCCACTGCTACGACTAACAGCAGTGGCCGGCAGATGATGTCAGTGTGCCCGCCACTGAGCAGCGGCATTAGAGCAGTGGCGGACTGGATGCCCACCACTACAGGTCGTTTTTGCCCGCCGCTACTGTGTCGCTTTGTAGTAGTGTGGTACCAAACCACAACCATCTTGGGCACCTCCAGGTATGTCCAAATCACAGAAGAGGCGTCTGCAATGCCTACGGGCATAGGAGATGTGTGAGAAGAAAGCCGAGGATGAGCGAGATGCCATCTTTGAAGAAATCCTCCCTCGGCCTGTTGTGAGACAGGTATGGAGGATCAAGCCGGTTGAGATAAACAACATGGCTCCTAGTCCGAGTGATGACAATGAAGACATGCTCGACGACGACTACTACGAGGCCGAGGTCGCTCAGTTGAACCTCGACCCACGCAATGCTATTTTTAAAAAACCTGAGGACTTAGCTCGCCATCTAAAGCCTCTCTACGTCAGGGGTCACATTGACGGGAAGCCGATCTCCTGGATGCTTGTTGACGGTGGCGCCACCGTTAACCTAATGCCTTACTCGCTATTGAAGAAACTTGGTAGGGACGAAGAGGATCTAAAGAAAACCAAATTAATGCTCAACGACTTCAACGGTGACAGTTCCGAGGCTAAAGGTGTGCTCTCCATGGAGTTAACAGTGGGCAACAAGACATTGCCAATGGATTTCTTCATCGTCGACGTGCAAGGTAACTACAGTGTGCTTCTCGGGCATGACTAGATTCACGTGAACTACTGCATTCCTTCTACTTTGCACCAGTGTCTAATTCAGTGGGACGGCGATGAGGTAGAAGTCATACCCGCAGATACTTTGGCCCAGGTAGCATTAGCCGATGTGTCCGTTGACGCCATACACAACAAAGTAGAATGTCTATCAGGTAGAGATCTTTTGGATTACGATTTTGTTAGCATGTCCGGAGGGTGTTTCATACTAGTGTCTGTAAAGCCGGCTGGTGTAGCGTGGCTGTTTCTAAATTAGTAGTCATGTCTAGCAGGAGTAATCTAGATTGGCTAAAGTCTCGTGTAGAGCAATATCAGTCTACTAAAGATGGTATTGCCCAGGCCATCGAGGACTTTAGCGAAGTAGAGAAATCAGGACAAGGTTTTGCGTCGGCTGATCCTTTGGAAGAAATTTACATAGGCAATGGTAGCATCCCAAGGCCGACTTTTGTAAACCAACATTTATAGCCTGAAAAAAGGCCGAAGTAATAAAGTTGCTTCGGTCGTATGCTGATTGTTTCGCATGGGAGTATAGCTAAATGCCCAGATTAAGCCGCGAGCTCATGGAGCATCGGCTACCTATCAAATCAGAATTTAGTCCTTATAAACAGCCTCCTCGTCGCTTTAAATTGGCTGTCTATGACCGAGTTAAAGAGGAAGTAGAGCGACTACTCAAAGCTGGGTTTATTAGGCCATGCAGGTATGCTGAATGGGTTGCTAACATTGTGCCTTTAGAAAAGAAGGGGAGCGGAAAAATATGAGTTTGTATTGAATTCAGGGATCTAAACAAGGCCACTCCAAAGGATGATTATCCGATGCTGATAGCCGACTTGCTAGTCAACGATGCTTTGGGACACAAGGTACTATGCTTTCTTAATGTAATGCCAGTTATAATCAATTTTTTATGGCCGAAGAGGATGTCTACAAGATAACCTTTCGATGTCTTGGTTTTGTCGGTTTATTCGCGTGGGTCGTTATGACTTTTGGTTTAAAGAATGCTGGCACTACATATCAACGTGCTATGAACTTGATCTTTCATGACTTATTAGGAGTTATGTTAGAAGTTTACATAGATAATGTTGTAGTCAAATCGGACGCTATGGGAAACCATCTAGCTGATTTGAAAGTTTCTTTTGATAGGATGCGACAGTATGACTTGAAAATGAACCCACTCAAATGTGCTTCTAGCGTGTCGGTGGGCAAGTTCTCAGGATTCATGATTCACAAATGCGGTATAGAAATTGATCCTAAGAGGCTTGAGAATATTAAAAACTTTGCAGCGCCGACATGCAAGAAGGATGTGCAAAAGTTGCTAGGCAAGATGAATTATTTGCGTCGCTTTATATCTAACTTGTCTAGCAAGATTGATGCCTTTGTCCCTATAATCCGGCTAAAGAATAAAGCCAAGTTCACTTGGGGGGGCAAATCAGCAAAGCGCCTTTGGAAATATTAAAGATTGCTTATCGTCGCCACCTGTGGTGAGAGCACCAAAAGTCGGGATTCCATTTCGGCTATACACTACCGTCAAAGATAGCGTGATTGGGGCCGTGCTAACCCAGGAGGTGGAGGGAAAAGAGTACATCATCACATTCTTGAGCCGCCGCCTACTAGACGTCGAAACCAGGTACACGTTTGTGGAACGCTTATGCCTATCACTTTACTACGCATGTACCAAATTAAGTCATTATATTCTCCCTACTACATGTATTGTCGCGTGTCAAACCGATGTTATAAAATACATGTTGCAAAAGACGATTCTAAGTTGAAGAATCGGGAAGTGTGCTTATGCTTTGATTGAGTATGATTTGGCCTATAAACCCCTAAGAGCTATGAAAGGCCAAATTATCGCTAACTTTATAGTTGATCACCACATAGACGTCAGTTGAAGTGACAATGTTGCTCTAATTGAGGTAATACCATGGAAACTTTATTTTGATGGTTTAGCTTGCAAAAGTGGCCAAGGTATTGGAGTGGTTATTGTTTATAGAAAAAATGGCATTAATGGTCAAACTAGGCAAATACTGAAAAATGGTATTTTGACCGAAAATGTGTCAAACCTGGCAAAGGCCGGTCTGACCGGATATGGTAGGCCAGTCCAACCGGCCAGGTCCAGTTAGACCGGACCCATGGGCTCGGTCAGACCAGCCAGGGTTCGGGATATGGATCCAAGGAGGATTCGAGCTATTTTTACCCAAATCTTATCCTAACAGAGTTTTGGCCGAATCTTACTCTATCTCTAGCCAAGGATAACCAGCCCACCCCCTATAAATATTAGGGGCAAGGTTGATTCAAGCAGCTCTCCCCAATCTCGAAAATCCAAATCCCTAGCTTTGAATCGCGTTTATTTCCTTTACTTTCCGCATCTTCGTGGGTTTGCTTGAAAGCCCTCCGTCTGCCTCATCCGTAATCACAGTAACCCTTGCTGGTTCGCTTGTGAACCTCCTGTTAATCCACGTAATGGATTGCTATCTCTTTTTATCGGTTTTTATCGCCCTACTCGGTAATTCAGCCCCTTGGCCGAATTGTGTTTGATCTCTTATTATCTTTGCAGAATAATTGTCTTCCTGAACACCTCTACAATATTTGGAAGCGGTCGGATCTTGTTTGCTAGGCCGTCCGACCTCTAATAGATCGGATCTGTCACTGCCAGTCTGACTGGTGGCATAGGGCCGGTCTGACCGCAGCCCCTTCGTCAGACTGTTTTCGGCAACGACCGGCCAGACCGAAGGCGCCCCGTCGGTCCGACCGGGACCCTCCGCACCACGCCGAAGCCCTGATCACCGGAGTTCTATGTGCCGAAGTCCACGCAAACTGAAGTCTGCTTCACCGGTCCGACCGGGAGTACTTCGCCAGTCAGACCACCGGAGCCCACCTCGCAGCTACCTTCGGGACGCGCTCCCGAAGCCCCTTCGCACATCCGGTCCGACCGAGGTCATATCTCTAGTTTGACCAGGCTTGAGGCTGAAGGTGCCCTAGGGACCCTTCATACAATCTTCATTGTAACTCCGAATCGGCCTCCGAACTAGCCGATTCCAGGTATTTTGATCGTTTTTCTACTGTTTACATTGTTACTAGTACTTTTCGGCCAATTGGATTGAAATATCAATTATTTATCTTATTGCCTGGCGACTCCAAATCCCTTGTCACTATCCAGGGTAGTCGGAACGCGGCGTCGGTATCGTTGCGATACTTTTGGACGTCGAACCGGCCCAAGTGCGGGGTGCATTTCTACGTCAACACACTTTTTAGCGACTTCGCTGGGGAAAATGCCAACCATGACTACTACCACTACATCAGCAGCGAGTACCTCTACTACGTCTACATCCACTACATCATCGATAAACACTATGGGGGGCGCGGACATCGACGACCGTGACATTATGACGCCCACCATGGCAGACATATCTGAGGAAGACCGAGCAAAAATTGAAGCGAAGAAAAAGGAACTCTAAGAGATGATGCTTAGGGAATGGATAAATACATGCTTGGGCTTCGTCATGCGCGACAACCTCAACCTAACCCAGGTACGCCCGTCATCACCCCTTTATCTGCCTCGCTAGCCAACAAACTAGAACCCACAATTGTCTCGCAAGTGGTAGTAGTATTTAGAAGATTCGGTTTTACTGTAAATGTTTTTGTTAATTCAATAAATTTGTGTCTTGTAGTAGTTTAAATTTTCGGTTTCTTAGTGTAGCCTTTTGGTATATTTTTTGGAGTGAGACTACTCTGAAAATGTATTAAAAGGAGAGTATCTTTGTAATTTTTCTTTTAGTTTTAATAGGGTATTTTAAGAGTTGTGATTTCAGAAATTTCTAAGGGGCAAAGTGTAAATGTGTGGCTTCTAGAACATGGGGGCAGGTGGGATATTATCCCCTCCCCCTATACTATAGCTGGACAGAACTTGAGGAGAGAAACAAACTTTTGCTCAGAATTTTTCCAATCAAAAATGTGAGAAACAATTTGTGAGATGATTTCTGGGATGAAGCACAATGATCGGGTGGCTTTTCAGATGTGATACAGGAATTTCGGCAAACCCTGTTCACAGAAATTTGTCTCCAGCGTAGGTAACCGCTGTGGTTGAATTCAATTTTGGATGCGAATTCTGGTGAATCTAGTGCATAAGTTGATATTGATGTTTATACATCTTTTGTTGTGCATGATTTGAATGATCCATTTTTGAAAGTTTCATGTGATTTCTGTAACATCTTCTTGATCTTTTTGCTGATCAAAGAAGGCACCACTGTACTGAAAAATATTCTAAAAAGTGTTTCAGTTTTTGGTTTTAGCTCTCTACATGTTTGATGAAGTGTTTCATTAAGTCTTCATCAATCTCTAGGCTGATCTTTGGAGTGTTTTGTGAGTGAAGTCATGATAGAAGGATGAACAAGTTATTTTGGTAGGAGAATCAAGTTCTCAAACATTCTGTCCAGAAATCTGATTTGGGGTTTTTGACTCACTTTCTCTTTGAAACTTTGAGTTATTGCTGTGAACCTTGTTTAGTAGAATGTATCTGTGATATTAGAAATGAGATGGTTTGATGATTGTCTTGGTCTAGTTGACAGATTTGCTACAGCAGCCTTAGTTCCCAAGCTATTTGCACTAATATGAAATAGAGTATCATCTAAGTTGAATCTGATTTCTCACTTCTGTTTGATTACAAATGAGGTTCTGTGAATTGATTGAATGAATTATAGGAGAGAAGATTGTTAGACATTTAGATGCAGTGTTGCCTGATGCTTACAATTTTCAGAAGTCTTTTGGTTCTCATGTGATTTTTGTGCAGCATGTATGTTCATATCTTCTTACTTGTGTGCTGGTCTCTCCTAGATCTCTCTGGTAGATAAAAATTTTTTAGTTGAGAAAATTTATGTTTCATTAACTGTTGGTTGATGTCTTGTTTTCAAGGATGTGTCAAGATCCTATGTTACTGAGTTTGAGTGTTTGAATTAAATTCAGTCTGTTTAGTTTGAGTATTTGAAACAGTTTTGAATCCTGAGTTTCCACAATTCTTTTTTCTTGTGCTGATCTTGTAGCTTGACATTTAGAACTCCAAAAGTACCATTTCAAATGTGTTGAACAGGATTTTGAAAATACATCTGTGCTGAAATTCATTTTCAAACCTGTGATCTAGCACTGTTGTGTGTTTAAATTCTGTGAGGAGTAAAACTGGAGTAATGTTTTCAGGGCTGAAAAGTTTTGAAACATTTTGGTTGGATTTTTATTCAGAATACACATCTCAAGGTTGCTGTTTGAATTAAATCTAAATTCCGAGCTGTGTTTTTGGTCATTAAATCTTTGAAAGGAAGAAGATAGGTGCTGTGCTGTTTCAAAAGGAATGTTTATCCCTGTTTTAAGAAACACAAATAGAAGTATTATGTTTTCTGAAAACTTTAAGAGTGCGTTCATTTGATTGCTATTGAATCAAAAGGATCTGATTTGAAATTGGTTTTGTGTTATTCTCTGCAAGCTGAATAGTGATTTTGTATATGTGATCTAGAAAAACAAAGTTTGCTCAACATTTCAATCAAAACACCAGAGAAAATCTGTTTGAGATAGGTTCTTGGCGATGAATAGTGATCATGGTTGTTTTTAGTTGTGCTACAGAAATGTGTCGACAGCACTGTTCATCGTCTAGCGTCTTCTGATTCCAACGAGTAAATTTATCTGGTACTGTACTGAAACTTGTGTGCTGGAATGAAATTGCTCTGAATTTTAAATATGCAAATTGGATCAAATCATGAATGATGAACCTTGTTGAAATTCATTATTACTATTCATCGTCTAAAAAGTTTCAGAAGTACAGAGATTTCGTTTGAACTTTAATTGAAACAAGCTAATTCTCTATTACAAACTTGAATTGAACTCTTGTGTGAGTGTTTTGATATTTGTCGACTAAACAATCTTCAAACTACGCTGAATTGTGTTTTTCAATCTAGTGGAGCTCAATTTTGTACTGATTGGTTTAAATCTTGAATCTGAGTATTTGGAGGTGCGTTGGGTGTTTTTGAGAAGGCCATCACATTCGAAAGAAAGTGTCGAGGCACCTATTCACCCCCCTCTAGTCGCCATTCTGATCCCAAACAGAAATAATGTTCAATTAGCCGAAGTGTTGGAAAAATAACTAAACCGGCAAAGATAAGGCCGATTTCAATCTACGGCGGAGGGCGGTTGGACTGAACCCTAGACGGCGGTCAGAGAGGCAGCACACTTCTAGTCAGACTGATAGTGTGAAGGGGGCATCGAAGGGAGGGCTTTGGCGATCTATGGCAAGGGTTTCTGAGAGGCCCTATGGTTGCCGACAATGCCCTTACGGGTCCGGCACAACACGCGGCGGTCAGAC